>JACCHW010000072.1:600000-1002578 GCA_018907185.1 Platyscapa corneri
ACAAATTTAACAACATTAAATAACATTTTAACAATTACATTTTTTATTTATTTATTTATAAAATGTTTATTAAAATATTTTCTAATTGAAAATAGGATAATAACTTATAAATTTATTTTGTATGTATATCTAAAGGATTAGATCTGGTATACGTTGAACTTTTATAAATAATTGATATTTTTAAATATAAATCAAATAATGAAAAAAATATAACGAGTGAAATAAAAATAATAATTTAGTTAAAATATTATAAAAATTAACTTAATTTTAAGCATAATATTTCAATGATATAATTATTATTTATATATAAATTAGTAAAATATTTTTTTATTTTGCTATTAATTTAGAATAATGTTTAATAATATATTTACATAAGTATTCCTTTTATATTAAAAATAATATTAATAATTTTTCTATTTATAATCAGTAAAATTTAAAAAGATTGCACTAAATATTATAAGTATGTTCGGATAATTACGAAATTGTATAATACTTAATATTATATTTATATTTCTTGCGTGTAACAACACATAATGTTTTAATCATCATATAAGTTTCTTATGTATATTATTTTTATAATCTATCAGTTTTATAAAACATAATTTTTACTTACATCATGCGCAAAGAATTCCAGCAACGTTTTACGTAATAATTTAATAATACTTTGTGCTAGAATCTGCAGTAGAAACTACCAACGTTAATGAGTATTGATGTAGAATAGTAATTATAATTTCAAAAATTTATTTAAAATATTAAACTTTTTATTAACTTCAGAGTTATCTTTATGTTATGTTTTATGTATATATATAAATATTTATAATAAATTTTTTTATAATATTAACATGATTTTTTATTTAATCTATAAGCTTTTCTTTTAATAATGAGAAAATCATAATTTTATCATAATTTCATTATTATTTTTAATACAATAATATTTTCAATAATTTATTATTCATATTTAATAAGGTCGCTGATTTTATAATTAAACAATCTCTATTAATTTATATTTATAACTTATTTGGATCATTCAATTTATGAGAGTAATGTATACCTCCATGTGAAACTTTTTTATTTTTATTTAATCAATGGAAAATAAATTGTTACTAAATGAAAAATGTGAGTTATATCAAAATGAAATATTTTAAAAATTATTATAAATAATTCAATTAAAAATTTAAATTTAAGATTGGACTAATTTTAAGTATTATTACAAATCAGAGGACTAAAAAATTATTTTGTTTTTAAAATTATGTAAAAAATTTTGTTAATTAAAAGCAGATCGAAATGTCATACAATAATATTTACAATAAAATATTTATATTATCCTTCTTTTTAAATAAGATTTGGTTGCAGTAGTATATTTTAAAATATGATAAAATTATTTTAGTATATTGTAAGAAACAATTTAAAAGTACATAGAATGCATAGTATTCCATAATTGCTTTAATTTTTCTACTCGTTTTAATAAACTTCATGTATAATTTAAAAAGTTTTCTTTCACATACAAATATAATTGTTACTTATGATTATTCTGTTTGTTATGCAAACCTTATAATATTGATTCAAATTTAAAGTCGAATAAGTATTATTAATGAAATATATATAAATCGAATAACTATTATAAAAAAATAAAATCGTTTTCCTTTATATATTACTTTTAAATTTAATTGAAATTGTATCTTTGCAAGCAATTATGAGAGTACAGTCATAATTTGTTTATTTTTATGTTCTTATGAATCATGTTGCCAACGAATTTGTACAACTATTTTTAATAATTACTATATACGTATTTATAATTATATAATTTATAAATAGATATATATATATATATATATATATATATATTATATATATATAACAAATATTTTACGCGCGTGCATACATACATTTGTAATTAAATATAAAAATATTAGTTTTTAATGATTATATATTTCTTAATTTATGTATTATAATATTCTATAAGTTAAAAAATACATAAACAATGATTGATTGTATTTATTACTATATATTTTTGAAATTGTGCGATTAATAATAACGTTGAGTTGCATATCTAACAATACTTTTATAAAAACGGAAAAGAATATTAAAAATTAATCTTCATGTTATTCAAATGAATTAATATTTTGTGCAATTTTTTAATTTCTCGAATCGTAAATTTGTAAAAATGAGGTTCTGTTATTTAATATTTATTCTATTTGTGCAACTTATTGTCATATATGTATGAACTTCGCTAAGTTGGCTGTGAAATAAATTTAAAAATCGAGAAAATAAATTGTATTCTTTTTTATTCAAGTATTTGTTAACATATTTGAAAGCAGATGTATAAAAATTAAAATTAATCTAAAATTTTATGTTAAAATTGGGTAATAAATGATCTGGATCTCGTGTCTTGGATTACATAGTCATTGCAAAAAAGTTCAACAATCACAAAGCCGTGGAATTCAAAATACTTCAGGGTCGACTGATCAAAATCGACATGTGATCGCCGAGCTTTATATGGAGCGTCTACAAACTCCAACATTGTCTACAAACTTAAGGTGCTACAAAAAAGTTCTCAATGAGGAATCCAAGGGATACCACGGGTGCAAGAAAGTCCATACCGTCGTAATTACCCAACAACCGAATAAAACTGATATCTAGGCATTTGGCCCATCCTAGAATGAAGACTGCATACCTAAGAGTTGAGTCAGAAGAGCTGATACGTGGCTACGACCAACTACAAGGGGAAAAGCATGTACGGAATATATAAACTTGTCATTCTTTATCTCGAATCTGAAAATATTTAAACAATGCTGGTACATTGTCTTTTGTTAATAACTAGCGCATTGGCAATATCGTTAAGAAGGCAAGTGAAGGAGAGTAAGGGAAACAAAGAGAGAGAGAGAGAGAGAGAGAGAGAGAGAGAGAGAGAGAGTAATGATATGAGAAAAATGCATCCAAATAACCAAATAATAGGCTTTTCTCGAAAACATTCATTTTTTGATTGCTGAGCCATACCTATTGAGATGCAAAATCAAAATTTACTAGCGTTTCAATAGTAGCGAGTATTGATTTCGACAACTGTCTTTCATAATGCCCTATACCTTATGTAAACCCGGTTTACATTGCGGGTGAGTTATATATGTATACGATTCTAGGCAGTCCGAATATTCTAAATTTGTCTCTGCGAAATGTAAGTGTTCAGCTGTCAATTCGTTAATATCTTGCTCGATCTTTCTTTTTTTCTTCCGTACACACATTCTCCTTCCGCGGATATCTTATCGTCATTATAGCATTATATTGATATTTTACAAGTTTATTATCATTACTTCCGCTCATCGAGTGAAAGTTAGTGATTTAATTTGACGTACTTACAAATAGTCGAAATTTGTAGATTGAAAATTTTTTAAAATAAATTTATCATTATTTTGTATATATTCCGTTAAATTAAAAAATGTCTCTTTTACTTGTTTATTTAAGGTACCATTGCCTTTGATTTTTTTACAATAAATATTAAAATAATGAAAATAATCATATTTAAAATCAAAATCAAAATTTAGAATAGACTGAATAAAAATATTGTAATAAATATATTTAGGTATTAAAAATAAAGTTATTCACATTTGTTTTTTCAAGAAATTTCTAACAACAGAAACATAATATTTTTAATATTTACTTATAAACTTTCGTATTACAGAACTTTATCTGTTTATCATATTAATAATTTGAATAGTTATTCTTAATTAAAAATGAATTATTGAAATATTTTTGGGTAATATTTAAAGATCCGGTTTGAATTATAATTATATAAAGAAAATATAATTACTTTGTCATAAATTTAAATAAAATTCTTTCTCTTTAGAAAACAATTGCATAACTCATTAATTACAGTATAGAGTTTTCAAAAGCGTACGAACGTCATTTGACTATATAAATTAAATTTTTCATATCATCTACTTGTGTAATATTGAATTAGAAATAATTATAGACTAACTTTTCATATACTCAATATATTTCATTTAATTGCAAGTAAATATTGAAGATGTACTTTTTATATGTATAATGAATGTTTCAGGATGTGAAAAAAATATTTTTCAAAAGAAAGCTGTGTATAAATAACATAAAATAAATATAATTTTATAAATTCATTTTAAAATTAAAATTATATCTTTGAAATTATAAAAGAAAAATTTTATATTTATTACAAATAAATTATCAGTCTATGTTAGTTTCTTATTCATTCTAATATTGTTTATTGTTTTATATAGTCATAATCGGTTAGTTCTGAAGATATTTTAATGTTCAAGAAAGACTCTTTACTCGTTGTAAATGATACTTGCTCACATTTCTGCAAAAATAAATAATTTTATTATAAAAACCACTCGTTCAAAAGAACAAGATATTTTAAATATGGTCCTAAATTATAATTAAACGAACGTATTTAATTTATTCGTATCTAACAGCGTTATCGAAATCATCCGTCTATTTTTTTTCATAAAGATATTGTTTTTAATTTAAACATTGAATTCAATAAATGATGGTGTTTCAAACTGTACGTTCTTTTAAATACAAACATTGATGTACGCTATTTTAGTTTAAGCTGACAATTGTCTCTTTTTTAAATAATTAAGTGATTAAAAATAATTTTTAAATCGTTCATTGATATATGAAAATATACTATAACTTTAAATAATATCAATAAATTGTGGAAAAGCGACACGGTAAAGATCAAGGATCACTCTTAAATACTCATCCATCCGGTCATATACCATCTGGTGTTTTACGTACGATTATAGAGCAAAGCATTTTTTGGTGGAAACAAAGAATGGTACGGAAGGTGATTGAACCACTAAAATGTTAAAATTGGAAATGTTGATAATTGGAAAATAGTGACCCAGAACGAGATCACCTTATTCTTAATGATCACCTAATTCTTATGATGCAGAAGCATGTTAATCATGGCATAAAGGCGCTTGATTCCAGGTCATTGTGGCATCTGTCGAAGAGTTCGCGTCAAAATTGAGCGGCACAGAAGACTTGGCTGAACAAGAAGCGGAGATCGGCGGCGCCCTCAGTCTTGACTTTGATATTGGTAGGAGACAGGGACTCTCGATTGTCGCGCAAAATCAGTATTGTTTCTATTTCGGCAATGATGAGAGTGACGCGCCGTGATTGCCAAGAATAGCAATTTTATTTTTATCGAAAAATGGAGCGATGACGACGACGCGACACCTCGACTAGTGTCGCACGGGAGCAAGAGACAGTGAATGAGAGTCTCCACTGTGAAACTGAGATTTATTCGCGACTGCGCTAAAATGAGTAACTAAACAGCTATTCCTATCGAAGATGTTCTTTTTGTGAAAGTGTAAAAATGTTAACATCGCGCGATTATTCACCTTCTTGATTAACACTAATTTTACGCTTAAAATCGAGAAATGCAATTTTTTGAAATAATTTATAGAGTGTACCAATTGTGTATATTTCAAATTCATGTAGCTACGTGTATATCGTTTATTTATCAATATATAATACATAATATCAATTAAAACGTTCATATTTTTTCCATATGAAATTTTATTCTTCTACAAAAATAACGAAGTTAAAATATGTAAGCTTGAATGTACAAAGTAGAAGGAATGATACATAATATTTTTTATTAAAAATTTTTTCTTAAAAAATTTGGAGGTTTACATTATCATCAATAATTAAATAGGCTTTGCATGTGAAATGAATTATAAAATTTTATACATTAAATAAATATATTTATTTTAATTAGTTGTTTATCATTTAACATAGAAAATGTGAAAGTATTAAAATAATATTTAACCTATAAATAAAATTCCAATTTTATTTATTCTGTATATTTATATATGTAAATATTTAAATTCATCTTGTTTAAGGTAAAAGCGAAAGATGATTTTTATATCAAATGAAAATTATAAAATACGAATACGAGATATTTCACGGATGGCTTTATTTATTGATATTTTATATGTCTTTGAATATGAAAAGTAACTTAATAAAATATAATCAATTTTTTTACAAAATATTGATGATTTTTTTAATACGTCACGTGTATTTTTACTAATAAAAAATAATTAATTTTTGGTAAATAAAAAAAAACAAAAATTAAATTATACCTGTAATCGAAATTATAATTTTATCAAATATTTTAATTCTTTTTACTTATTTTAGTTATATAAAATCAACTTTTTTTTGTCAGTATAATTTTAATCTGTATATAAAATTATTTAGATATATTTTTAATTTATAAAAATTTCGAATAAAATTTTGATAGAATGGAATATTAATTTACATAATATTTTTGTAATTGCAAAATTAATAAAGCAAAGTTGATTTACGTGATTGAGTTAATATAATAAACAGTAAAATTTTTATATCACGTTTTATAATAAAAAAGCACGAATTTTTCATTAAAACTTTTTTTGCGATTGATATGATATTTTAATATATAACATTTTATTATGTACATTTAAAATGAGATGCATAAGTTTTTATTCTATAAGCATATATCTTTCTTCTAGAATATTAAATATTGAATATGATGAATGATAAATAACTTTATAATATTATTAGGTTATTAGAGAAAAAATTACCCCTCCTTTAACTTAATTATATCTATTCATAGTTATAATACTCAGAAAAGATAAAATTTTGTAGAAAAACAAGTAATATGTAGCATTATAAACTTTAATAATAAAATTCATTAGTTTATTATTATTAGAAAGTTATAATTTTAAAAATAAAATTTTTTATTTTTAAGACAATTATGACAATAAGTGTACGAATTATTAAGCTGAATTATAAATATATATTTACATCTTTTTTATAATAAATTGTAATAAATCAAATAATAATGCAGAGAAATATTAACTGTATTGAGCTTTTAATTTATACTAATTTATTCGGAATAAGAATGTAGTAAATCTAATAAATTCCAGAAATATAATTTTGATATATTATAAATAAAATTATTTTTAAATTATAACACATCAAAAAATAATTAAAAATATTATAAGTAGATTAAATTCTAATACTATTTCATTGTTGATTTATCAAAGAAAAAAAACACAAAACTCATTTCCTACTATTTTTCCAGGGGTATATATCTATACGCATTCTGTGATGCCTGACCAAATATTTTTGTTGTATACGTAAATCTTATTATATTTAAGTTTTCATAAGTTATTTTAAGATAATTTTATTATATAATATTCTTATAATTAATTTAAATATATAATTATATAGTTATATTAATAAAAAATTATTAAAAATGTTTATTTAATGTAAAAATTTGATATCTATATGTCTTTTATATTAATTGTTTCAAAGAAACGTTTTCAACGCATTTATGTATGCGTACAAACTTACGCTATTTTTTAATAACTTCTATATTTATGAATTAAATTTCTTTCAAAAATATTACATATTTATGTATATAATTACTATAAAATATGGACATTAGTATAGAATTTACTGGTAGCATCTTTGATTTCATCTAAAATATAATTTTTGATCATAATAAGAACACAACAATAAGACCATTTTAAAAACATTACCATTAGAAACACGAAAAACTATAGTTAAAATTCTATCTGCATTGAAGAGGGTATTTTAATACAGAAATACCAATTTCTTTTAATAAAAAGAAATATTACAAAAATTTATAAATGCACTGCAAGAGTTTTCCAGTAACGTTGCTTAATATTGTTTCATATAATTCTTTAATTTATTGATCTAAAATAAATTAATATATCAATCATTTTATAAAAAGAAACTGCGGAAATATTTTTGAATGAATATATAATATATCAAAATGTAATTTTAATATAGTAAATGCTTTGTTAGGATACAATTATTTATTAATTAATTATTTTGTTTGAAATAATAATATAATTGTGATTTAAAACAAATTTAATAATTGGAAAATATTGATTTCCAATCATATGAACACTTCAAATAAAAAACATTTTAAACTTGATGACCAATCAAATAGATGTATTTTTAATAAATATTAATTATTACTTTTTCTGATTTTCAAATAATACTTTTTTTTATCAAAAAAATGTTATTTATTACGAATACAAATTATTTAACATTTAAAAAAAATATTCAATATATATTATTATTGTCCTTATCATTACACACGTTTACTAACTATATTTAGTAAATAATTTAAATTAAATTAATTTTCGAAAGATATATTAATGTTAAACTTAATTTAATTATTAGAAATTGATGATAAATAATTGAATCAACAAATTCTTAATGTTACACTGAAATTAAATAGTTTTTTTTTAAAGATTTTACTATTACATTAATTTAATATATTGTATAACGTTTTTATAGCATTAAATTATAAAATTATATTCATTTTTAGAATTTATTTTATAAAGACTTTTATTGTTTTTTATTTTATACGTATATGTTAACGTTGGTTTGATAATGCGAATCAGAGAGATTTTCTTAGTAAAACTATTTACATTTTCTTCTTTGTTTCAATGTTTAATTAGAATGCTGATGGATTTTAAAATTACAATGCATAAATAGATTTATGATAATGTTTCATAAAATATTCGGGTAAAAAATATTAAAATTAATTTGTCATCGAATATTAAAGGATGAGTATTCACAGAAAACTAGATAAGTCGTAGGGCAAAGAAATTGGAGGCTTGTTAAAATCGTAATACGAGATCGATTCATATCTTTGGATGGACGCAGAGTTGACAGTCGATGATGCTGCTGACGACGTCATCGATTATTCGCTGTACAGTACTCTTGTACACATATACTTTCGGACGACTTTAATACCCATTTACAAATGATTCCATGTTTTCCTAAATAATAGTTTTCCTCGGTTTAAAACGTGTGCGTATATGTACTATGTTCATGTAAGGGGCAAATCACACGTGAATGCATTTTTTGATCAGAAACAGAAGAGCCCACCGTTCGACTCTTGACTCTCGAGTGCTGAGTGAGAGGGAGAAGTACAAGACGCGCGGCCGTATTCTTAGAACGCGAGAGTCCATGGTCCTCTCCTTCTACATCTCAGTGGACCGCGCTCCAACTTCCAAGTTCCGATGCTAGACTGGGCGATCACTGAGCTCCTGCTTTGTGCTCCAAAGTCTAGTAACTCGCGATGTGTAGCAGTTAGTGGACATCTCTCGTTGTAGAGCATACCTTTTGCGCCGCGCTCGGAAGCTGCGCGTGTTCTTACCGTCGCGCAATCAGCCGTCACGGTCGTTATCATAAATACTGCGGCAGCAGCTGCTGTCTCCGCAGCTTTGGTGCCTCGAGGATGGAAGAGGAGACGGAAATGAACGTCTCATTGATGAATCGTGTCTACTATGCGGCAAGAGATGGTATGGCCATTACCCTTTATGCCATGCTAAATAACAAGGATCCAGAATATAGTAGTCGGATTATTAGCCAGGTGAGAAGTTAGGTTTGTGCTTTGCCTTTTCGAACGAATTTTACGTCGGTGCTCGGTAGTTGAGCTCCTTTCCAAGTTTGGCTAGGCGGCTCGTGTGTGAGCGACAACACTAGTTATTTAGTTTTTTATTCGCGTTACTCGCAAGTGGTAAAGCGGTAGATTATTAGAATGTGTACATTTATTTCAAATTTTTGAAAACATAACTAAAGAGTTTCAAAGATACGTGCTTTTGAATTCTGAAAAACAAAGTGAACCCGTGATAATACAGTTTTACTTTTCATTTTTTTTTTTAGATAATTCAACATTCTTTTAACTTTGTGAATTGTTTAATAGATCTCAATAAAATAAAGAGAAAACCTTATTGTGTACAATAAATCAAGTTTTTTTTAGTTTGCTTTGCAATCAGTGCAAATGAGTTCAGTTGGTTAATTGTTATTTATAAATAATCTATTGATAGTTTAGTGGTTAGGCAAATATAGCAAAATAGATAAGGTCGATTACGGTACAAATATATATTAATTATTATGAAAAGTTAAAATAACAACAGTTTTAAAAAATAATTAAAATCTATTTAAAGAATTTTCAGTTGTTTGCAAATTAAGCCCTTTAATTATTATTGACTGTGTAGGTACGATGATGTTATATAAAATTGAAAATATAATATAATGTATATTTTTTATGCATCTCTAATAAAAAATTTATCAAATTTGGATATAATTAAAATTTACTATTTTAAATATTTTTGTTTTCAATTATAAATTATTATTTTAATATTAGTTTTTAATTTTCGAAATCAAATGTACATGTAGTAAAAAATAATTTTATTTTAATAAATTTACATTCCAATTTCCTTTCTCTCCATATAAAACAAAGTAAAGTTTCAGACACGTGTCTTCAAATTAAGAATTTGGCTGTAAGCCAAAATTATTTGCGTTGGGGTTTCCAAACAAAGAAGTTTAAAAATCTAATGAAAAACTATCTTTGCTTGCCGTAAAAATTTATTATGCATATTTATGAATTGATGGACTTTGTTTGAAAATTATAATTCAAATCTGTAGTGTATTTCAAATTTATTTTATGATTCCAAATTTAAGTTATACATGTTTATTAAAAAAATTTTCATTATAATATTTTAATTTATTACAAATTTTTGTTTAAATTAAGAAAGTACTTCAAGAAGATGGACAATGCTGTTCACCTTTTATAGTGGCTGCAAGATTTGGCCATAACAAAGTTGTCAAAATGCTTTTGGATAAATTTAAATTAGATATTGAACAAGAAGGGAGAGTAAAGTTCGATGGTTATATTATTGAAGGTGCTAGTGCTCTTTGGTGTGCTGCTGGTAAGGAATATTAAAATTATTAATTTTTTACTTTCTTTTATATTCAGAGTTTGTACAGTATCTAATAAACTTGATTATCAAATTATTTTTCTTTAAATTAAAAATAATGAATTGGTTTAAAAAATGTTTAATATTAAAGGATAAAATATTAAATTATTATTTGAGATAAATAAAAACTTGATAAGACATGTTTTATATTTAGTTTTGCCTTGTAAGTATTATAAAATAGTTGTTTACTAAATTTTTAGGAGCAAAAATTTATATTTTATAAACTTTATAGGTGTTGGACATTTAAATGTGGTTAAAACACTGGTGAAAGCTGGTGCAAATGTAAATCATCCCACAAAAACTAATTCAACACCTGTAAGAGCTGCTTGTTTTGACGGAAGGTTGGATATTGTAAAATATTTAACTGATCATTCTGCAAATATTCATATTGCAAATAAGCATAATAATACATGTTTAATGATTGCTGCTTATAAGGGACATCTTGATATTGTAAGATGAAAAGATGACAATAAATTGATTTCATTTAAACATAAAATAAAACAATACATATACATTTAGTTTTTTAAATACATTCTTTTATGAAATTACAGGTAAGCTTTTTATTAGAAAATGGAGCAGATCCTAATGAAAAAGCTCAATATGGTGAGACAGCTCTGCACTTTGCTGCTGAGTGTGGCCATTGTAATATTGTTAAAAAATTACTTGAATATGGATCAAAAATGTCAAAAAATATAAAAAATATGACACCATTAATTTCTGCTGCAGAAAGAGCAAGAGCAGATGTTGTAGAATGTCTTATTAAGTATGAAAATTTAAGTAAAGAAGACATAATTGAAGCCTATGAGCTTCTTGGTGCATCATTTGCAAATGATAAAGACCATTATTGCCTTCAACAAGCCTATACTTATTTACACAAGGCTATGACCTTAAGGTATGCATTTACTTTTATAAATATAGTTGTATTGAATAAAATTATAAAAACTAATTCAAACTTAAATAATACATGCATATTTATATCATTATCTAATAACTTTTGTTTATATACATAAATACATCATGATAAACCATTACAATTTAATGTATATAGAAAGTTTATATTATATTTTTTCAGGTTTAGTGATCCAAATAATGTAATAAGAAAAGTTCTAAATGAACCAGTTGCAGCGTATGAAAATTGGCGAGAATCAGAGACTGTAGAAAGGTTAGAAAGTATTAAAAATAATCAGAATGCAATTCACATGGAATCCCTCACAATACGAGAAAGAATATTAGGTTTGGAAAATATTTATTATGTTATAAATAAATAATCATTTTTTTAAACAATATAATTTTATTATATTAAAAATATCAGTATTAGAACAAATAGAGCAAGTAAAAATTCTATCAGAAACTTATTGTTTGATCTAGATTAACATATATATTATTTTATTGTGTGAAGGTTTCTTATATATATTTTTTTCATATGATTTAAATCTTTTACATATTAATATGTAACTAATATTTATTAATTTTATTTATTTACCATTCATTATTTTATAAATTATAAAATTGAAGTAATTATTACATGTCATTTGAATTTATTAAAATTTTCTATTAAGTACAAAATACATTAATTTTAGGTAGACAAAATTCAGAACTACCACAACCTGTTATTTATAGAGGGGCAGTTTTTGCAGATAATGCAAGATTTGATAGATGCATACTTTTATGGCTACATGCTTTAAATTTACGTCAAATAAATAATATGTCAATTTCAAAAGATTTGCTGCGGTTTGCACAAGTAAATGTTTAAAATGCTTTATTAAATCGTATAATTAACGAAGTAACAATATATTATATTGTGTATATGTATTTTATAATTTTTTATTTATATTTTTTTAGGTATTTTCACAAATGATCCATGTTGGAGTAGAACTGAAGTTTCTACAAGTATTGAACGTTTTAAAAGCAAGTGTAATTGAACTAGCAAAAAATAAAAAAAAATTAACTGAACCTGATGTAAAAGAGGATAGCGATCAATCAATTTCTGTTGGCACCATTTGTTTTTCATTTCTTATTATTTTAAGATAATAAATAAGCATAGTAACGTTTATTTTAGTTTTTCATACATGTTTTCCAGGAAGAAATTGAGTCAAATATAACAACTACGCTTTATATCTTGACAATTTTAACAAAATTAATGACTTTAAATGAAAAGGATTATGATGAAGAAGATGTTAAGAAGGCTCATTTTCTAATTCATAAGTTATGTGCTTTACAAATGACATTAAAGGATGGTCAAACTCTGTTACATTTAGCGGTAAATGCAGATACTCCTGTCGATGATTTTCATACAAATGATGTTTGCAAGTTAGTTCAATTTAAATTTAATTAAAATTATAATTTTATAACATTTATTTTGAAATAGTGTACGAATATGACATTACAAATTTCTTATTAGATTTCCATGTGCCGCAACCACGAAATTACTTATACAAGGTGGAGCAGACGTTAATGCAATGGATAATGAAAGAAATACACCTTTGCATATCATTGTTCAGTATGAAAAACCAATTAGTGATTTTATGACATTACATTCGATTATATTAGACCTCGTTGAAGCTGGCGCACACATGGACACAGTAAATAGTCAAGGCAAAACTCCTTTTGATGCAGCTACTACAGGTACATTTATTAATATATTTTAACCCTCATTATTAAATGAATTACGTATATTACGTATATATGTATATTAGTAATAATAATTATGACTGATACATTTAATTTAATTTTATTAATAATTTGTACAGATTATAAAAATTTAGTTCGAAATGTTTAAAATTAAAAACTACAATAATCTAGAAAATAAATTTTCAATTTTTAATTATAAATTAAACATAAGTTATTTCTAATCACAACTATGAACATTTATTTTTCTTGATTTTCAATTATTGATAAATATAATTGTTTTTACGTTCATTGTAGGTGTAGCAGAAATTATTCTTCGAACACAAACGAAATTGTCTTTGAAATGTATGGCAGCAAAGGCCGTGAAAGCTTATAATCTTTTATACTGTGGCAATGTTCCTCGTTGTTTAGAAAGTTTTATCGAGCTACACGGACCTGGACTTAATCAAGGCTGACATTGTTTTCATTTAAAATTTGAAAGGAAACTTTCTGAAATGTTCCTGATTAAATAAAAAAATTGTACTGACCCCAAAGATACTGTAGATAAAGTTTTTGTAAATGAATAAATTAAAAACGTATTTGTATTACTATGTTAATGTATAAAATTCTAAGTTTTTTTTAATTATAAAAGATGTAAAAAGTGTTATAAAATAAAGATTTTATTACAATTTAAAAACTGTAATAAAGTACATTTTATTTTTAGTAACAAATGAATTATATACCACATAAAAATTAGTTTATAAAAATTAGTTTTTTTATGGTAAGTGGTATCTTTTGTATATTTTGTGCATGTTGCATCTGTAAATGTACATTTACATTACTTATATAAATAAAAAAGACACGTACATACATAGAGGCGTATTTATCGTATACATAAATGAATAAAGTATATGTTACTCTATAAAAATATAAAAAAAATTCTTTCTAATATTAATGGAATAAAAAAGAAAAAATTGAATAATCTATATATTCATACAATATATATATATTATATAATATATATTGTAAACGTATAAGACTCGCACTTTCTTCAAATACGTTTTTTCACATGGAACACTTGAATATATTAATTAGATAAACTTTAAAATTGTACACATTAGAAAATATTATACAAAAATAAAACTGTAAACAGAAATTTGGAAATAACTTCATAGTTTAACTATTAATTAGTTATAAGTCATTTTAACGTGATTTTTAAACGATTATTATTTAGTATGATGTACGTTTGAGCACAGGATATCGCAAAACCAATGCGCTGTCGGCTGAAATTATCGGAAGTGTATTATCGCAGTGATGATTTACAAGGTGACTTACACTATCGAACACTCGATCTTTAGTTCTTACCTAAAATAAAATAAAATTTTACTATTATTTATTTAAAACAAACATTTTTTAAACAATTTATGTAAAATAAATAAATAAGTTTATTAAATTTTTATTTTTAATACATTAAATTTGGGTATATTGGATTTCAAACATTTATATTTATTAAGTAGTACTTACTACTCCTTCAGGGTCAATAAGTAGCAAATGCTTTGGAATTCCATTATTCATTCCCGTAAGAACATATTGCCCCGGTGAGCCTTGAGATTCTCGAACCAAAAAGTCTCCATCCTATAGAATACGTAATTAATTTTATTATGTAATCAATTTAAAACAAAGTAATTAAATATATTTTTATATTATAATTTTAAAATATTTACTCTTGTTAACATGGATTCTGCTTCAGAACGACTGACACACCCATGATACCAAACTTCTTGTTTTAATTGTTGTTTTTGAGTTTGAGGACTTAATTTATTCATTTCTGATATGGCTGTACTAAATGGCTCTGTAAATGTTATTAAAAAAATTTTTTTTTTAAATTAAATATTCATATTTACATGAAAAAAATTCTTTTATAACTTTTTAACTTACGCATGTCAAAGGCATCACAGAAAGTCGCTGGCTCTCTTCTATTATCCCGATTTGCTGCAATCACAGTATCGTTCACATAATTATGCTCTGGATTTCCACTAGATGATACACTACCATCAGAACTTAGATCTATCAGGTTTCCAGTTTCTATAATCCAGAAAAAAAAGTATTAAAATTATTTGAAAAAGAATTTTAAAAAATCTTAAAATACAAATAAGCAAATTTCGTTTTTTTGCATAACAAGTATTATAATGATTTAAAGTGATAATTTCATTTAAACTAAAATAAATTAAAGAATTAAATTTTAATTAAAATTAGAAGTAAATAAAACAGTGTATTTTAAATAATGAAAATGTACATATATAGCTAGAAATTTAATGTAACTTAATATCAAAATTACCAGGCCACTGTTGCGTTTGCCTTCCATTTTTTCTAATTGGATCAGGAAGAGGTTTACTTTGTATACTGCTACATGCTGATCCACTATTAACTGAATTTGAATGGTGATGTTTTAGATTTGGTAAGGTTGATGAACAAATTGGTAAAGGTGGAACTGGGGGTGGACCAATATCTGGTGGTACTTTTCCTGGTAAATCATTGTAATAGTCTCTATCTGCTTCTCTTAAGCCATTCAGTGTTGGACTATATATAAATTAAAAGCTTTTTTAAATATTTAAAATATAAATTATAATTTTATAATAGAAATTGAGTTAAAGAATTGATTATTCAATTAATCAATTTATTCTGTTTTATAATACACCAAAAATAAAAAAATAAAAGAATGATAAAACAATGAAATTTCATTTGTATGTGTATTAAAAATATAAGAGATTTAATGCATCTTCCTTAATCTTTATATCAACAATTATTTAATAAATATTGAAATAATTTATATGTATAGCAACAGATATAACTTGTATTTACAAAACAAATAATCTTACTGTAAGGAATTCGGTTTTGTAAGGAATTCTTTAAAGCGTAATTCAAAAGCTTGACCAATTGTAGAAATAACATCTTGAGCTAAACCACCTCCGCATTCTAAAACATAACAAGCTCTCCAATCTTGCATATTTTTTGCAACATAAGCCACAAAATCAAGTATTTCCTGAAATTCAAAATCATATAGAACTTTTTATATTTCAAGAATATTGTAATAAAAATTAATACAGTAATTGCACAATTTTTAAATAATTTTAACCTATTAAAAACCACGTTTATTTTGATGAAATATACTGTAAATATAAAATTATATTATAAAAAGTTATAATTATAAATGTAAATTAACAAAATAGTTTTATAATTTATATTTTGAAGTGAACTAAAATTTCTCACACTAATTATAAGAAAAGAAAAAATAATTGTACTAACAGTATCACCACCTGAGGCAAATGATATACGAGGCATTTCATGTTTTGCAATAATTTGACCGGTTTCTAAAACTGTTAATGCAAGACTGCAACTGCTGATTGTCAAATTAATATTTGATCCAGCATGATCCATGCATGGTTTATCTGCAATTGCTCTTAAAACTTTTCGATCGACCTAATACATATAAAATTATAAACAATGTTTTAATAAAACAATAGCATATACAGTAGTTTAAAATTTTCATACCCTCCTTTTTTTATCTGCAGATTTCAATCCAGCAGCTTCACAAACTCTATTTATACACTCTCTAAAAAATAAAAATACTTCTTGAGATTTTATACATATTTAAAAAATAATATATTTAAATCAATACATTACTTTGCAACACAAGATCTTGTTTCAAAATCTAAACTTTTCATGGATGTATAAACTTCTAAGCAACCAATATACTGAAAAGTTAAAAATAGTAATTTTATGTTTAAAAAAAAGAATATTATTACACATTTATAAAAAAACTCACTCGAACAGCATATGTAATTCCTTCTTTGCTAACAAGGTGATCAGGATGCAACCAACCCCTCGCTGGCTTGCTTATAAAACTTCCACCTCCATTTGCCATTTTGGTTTATTCATTACAACAGCTTTACAAAATATTAATATAATTACTTTATTTTATAATTAAAATATTCATGAAACTAATTATATCTAATAATATACAATAAACAAATCATAAAATAATATTTTAATATATTATTTAAATCGTTATTAAACATAAATTTTACTGTTTATTAAAATAAATAGATATTTTTTTAATTTAATTAATTTATATTACTTTTATGGTACCATAAAAGAATTGTATATTTATTCTAATAATAATTATTACCAAATTATTAATATAAAAATGAAAAATGAAATAATTAGTTAAATTATTTATAAAGCTATTTAGCCTTATTCATTATTAAAAAAACAAAATAGGAGATGCAAACTTATAATAACTTATGTAAAAGAAAATTATATTTGAAAAATAATTTTATAAGTTTATTTATATAAGTACTTTTAATTTGTTAACAAATTTGATTTTTACATTATACAAAATTTTACATTATATTATACATTATTTACATTATACAAAATTATTTTGATGTTTTAAGTTACATAGAATTTATAAAAAATAAACCTCTAAATATGTGAATATAGAAAAGAAAATGAAAAATTTGTATTAAATACGTAAAATTTTAATTATACGTATATAGTGTATGCTGCTAACCTTAAATTTAGTTTAATATTTATAAATGATTACATTTTTTAATTTAACAATTACCTACATAAATTGTAAAATATTTTCTCCTCTGTTCGTTGTATATTCTTTAACAGGAGAAGCATGCGTCATGCTTCTCCAGTAATTGAATTGGAACGTAGTATCAATTATGTCTCTTTCATCTTGTATTTTACTAAACACTTTGCACGTATTAAATTTACGTTCTGTTATTTCCACGCACCTTATATATTTTTCGTTCCTTCGTGCAAACGATCACTTTATACTAATAAAAAATGCTAGAAACATTGTACGGAAATGATGTTTTGTGTTTTGACTGTAAAGTACTTCGATAGCTTGAGGGGCCGAGCCTACAAGAACTCCTATTTTCTAAACGCTGTTCACTCTAAGTGTGTGGTAGACATGAGGTATTGGAGTATGGTAACTAGACAGTGTATGAACATTGAATAAACGTCAATTATTTTGACACTGATTGTCTGATACTGAAGACCTGGTGACATAACCTGAATGAAAATTTTCTTTCTCTTGGAACAATTATATTTAGTCTACAATTTCTATATAAGTAAAATTTAGTTATATCTTTCAGCAGACTGTGTATTCAACGCAGAAAAAAATTGAATATTATTAAATTAAAAAATATATTATAATTCTATACAGTAGAATACAAATTCAAATGGAATATAATTTTTAAAATTCACTTTTAAAATTATTTAATTTGATTTGATTTATAATATCGGTTTAAAAAATAAAGAATTTTATGTCTTGTAAAAGCTTTGATGAAATCATAAAATTAATAAAAAGTTGTTATTTATTTGTTATTTTATTCGTTATAATATTAAAAATTAAAAAAAAATTAAATTTTAATATTAAATCTAAAAAATTTTAATAACATTTTTGAAAAACAAAATTTTGCAGGTAACTCGTGAAAGTTGATTTCGTTGTCAAGTGAAATAGATATATGTATATTACGTGCATTTACCTATATATATCCATTATGTGCAGGCATCGGTAAGATTCAGATTTGCAAATCCTTCAAAAATGTTTTCGTAAAAATCTTTTACGTTCGTCCATAAACTTACTAACATTGGATGGTATAAAGTTCTTAGCGATAAATGTAAATGAACATTCGCTGGTATAAAAAATTCGAAACAAAAAAATTGATGTTATTATCTTGAAACAAAAAAGAAATTATAAAATATATCTACCCTTCTTTTAGTACATAGATTATTAATAAAATAATATATATAGTGTAAAATAAATCTAGCGTATTAAAATAACGGTAACTGAAAAATAAAGTTAAATTTATAAAAAAAATTTAATAGAATGAATAAAATTTAAACTATAACCAAATTAAAAAATAAAACCTTGTCAGATTTTTTATTTATTTATTTATTGATAAGTTAACATTTATAAAAATATTAAATAAAAAATTAACTAAAAAATATTATTATAAAAGAGAACTGCTATATTTGGTATAGAGGTATTCCATATATCTGTATAAACGTTTTGTATAATTTTAGAAATCTTATTAAAAGAAAAAAGTTTAAAGTTTATCCTGTTCTAATGAATGTAGCGATAAAATAAAATTAATTAAAGAAAAATAAATAGATGTATATATGAATATTATACTTATAAGATCGTATGCATATTTTATCAACTTTTAAATAATTAAATTTTAATTCATTAATTTCAATCAAATTAAAAATTAAAAACGAGAATTTGTAGTTACATTTAATTTATGTATAATTTAAAGAAAATTAAAAAGAAAATGAGCTATTCTTACTAATTTAATTATTTGGATTTGTTATTGTTTAGGTCATTCAAGATCAAAGTTGTAACTAAAATGATATCAAATATATTCGATAAATGATGCATTGCATGAATTTAATCTCTTAATAAGAATTATATATATAATGCTATTCTATAAAAAATAAAAAATTTTTTAAATTATAAAATATTTGGAAAATATTGTTTATAAAAATTAAAAAATACTAGCAAGTATTTAAATTTTCTGAAGATGAACTTTATAGTTAGAATTTACAAAAAAGCGAAATTAATTCAGTTAAACTTTATTGGAAGTGTAGATAATGAATAAACTAATTTTCGTATGGAATATAAACTAGATTATATTTGGTAATATATTTATCTGATTTAATATGACTACGATTTTTCGTAAAGCGTTTATATAAATTAACACAATATTTAAAAAATTATTATAATAATTTAAAAAGTATTTATAATAAAATGTCATTTGATAATTAAATTATCGTTAATATGATATAATAGTTATATTTACACTATTACAGAATAGGATAAGAAAAATATATATGAAAAAATAAATGAAACAGTTCAAACAGGACTAATTATACTTGAATTGAAATTTAAAAGTTAGTTATCATAAAAATAAACGATACGTAAATTAAACAATTTCTGTAATAAAAAATAACTAAAAAACAAAAAGTTGAAAATATATAACTAGTAACCAATAGCTATTAAAGAAGATAAAGATCTTTTTCTTTTATCAAAAAACATAGTATAGAGGTATTTAACTTTTAAGTATAAAATCTAAAAATGATATTAATAATAAACCAAAGAATAATTTAATAAGAACATACTTTTTATGTAAGAATTAAGCTACTAGAAAAGATAGGTTTAAGGAATTTATAAATGTGTTTAATCAATTTTTGAAATTTAGGTACCAATATTTAATATTCATACTTATTAATCAAACTATAGATAAACAAAACGCTTTACAAATATAGTTAAATGAATTAAGTATGTATTTGAAATTTCATTTGAGAATAAATTTTTACAACTCAATGGCATTTAAAAACTTAAGACTAAGTAAAGTAAAACTTATTGCAATATCATTTAATGTTTACCGAAAAATGTATTAAATAAACAGTGCTTGATATAAGTAATTTTAAATTAATAGAAATGATATAAAATGTAATCTTGATTATGTTGAATGAAAGAATTTTATGTAATGAAATATTTGATCATTAATCAACTAAGAAAAGAGTATCATAAACAGAACTTTTAATGATAATTGAATATAAAAAATTAATAAATTATAAATATACATTTAAATTAGCAAACAGCTAACTGAATATGTGCGCTATGCTAAGTTTAAATAATTAATATGATAGCTAATAGTGGGATTTTTAATACTATAATGATAAAAATATACAAGTTTGTATTTTTATTTCGTATTGTTTCTACAGATAAACTTTTAAGGCATATATTATCGATATTGAAGAATTGAATAATTCATTTTCTGACATAAATATAATTTTTATTTATTTTTTTTTTAAATTGTTATTACTAGCGTTATTGTATAATGTAAATTGATAAAATCATTTTAGGAAAATGTAATATTTAATATATTCTTTGTTAATTTTTTAATCTTATTTTAATCTTATTTTAACGTAAAAATCTACAATAAAGTAAATATCATTCTACATATTTCTGTAAATGAAAAATTTTGAAATCCTTACTAAATAAGTGCAGTGTAAGTGGAAAATTTTTTTTTTATTTAATAAAAATACTCAAAAGACTTTTTTAATTTTTAAATATTGATACAAGAATTTTAAATTATGTATGGTTTTAGCTTTCAGTAATTTTCCCTTTGAAAAGCAAATTATTTTATAATTATTAATATAAACTAAATAAATATTTATTATATCAGTTAAGTTAATTATTCATTTAAATGAAAAGATCATTTTTTACCTTAATATGTACATAATTATGTGTTTGTGTCTGTGATAGAAATTAAAGTTATATTTTATAGATTGTTAATGTTATATTAAATAAAATTTGGAAAAATCGTTTAAAATTAATTTTAGAATTTAGGCATAGAGAGTGGTTTGCAAACTATTAGAACTGTTTTAATTTCGCAGATGTTTACAAAATGTAAAAACATTATGTTTTAAGATAAAAGGATTAAGTTATCTCTTATTTTTTTAATGCTAGATTAGATAGTAATACGATAAAATTTTACTAGTCTTTTTCTATGCATATTAAATATTTTTTAAAGATTAAGTAATTAAAAATCGAAATATACAGTTTATATATATATATATATATATTATTTTTCTTATCCTTTTTCCTTGATTAGTTTACTTATTTTGTAAACGTAGTATTGATATTATAATTTATTGAAAGTGTTACACACGTGAAATAGTAAATGGAATTAATTGAATTAGCCGTTTAAATCTTAATTATTAAGATAAGTATCAAATATCATTTTATCCTAAATTTTTAAAATTAATTCTAGATAATCTAAAAATTCCACATAAATTTCATTAAAAAAAGGAAATTGAAAAATTTAAGGAAACACATTTTTTATAGAAGTTACATAATATAATGTATTCTGTATAATCACAATAACAATTCTTATGTGAAAATTGTGATTCGAAAAAAATCAAACTACACATTTTTTATGAAACATAGATCAAAGAACTATAAAAGGCAGACTACAGTAATATACGTGATACTTTACAGTTAAAGCCCGATTCTTACTCCATATATTTTGTGTTTGGGTAAAAAACGTATATATGCGTGAATTGTAACATACAGGGAGCGCAACGCAGTGTACATATTGTGGTGTTCGTCGTGTCGCCGCCGCTACTACTGCCGCGTCCTTTGACACGATTTTATAACCGTACACGGGGAGAGACGATAAACATCGTCGGAGCCGCTTACGTCCATCGTGCACATAATACCTAGAAAAGAAAGAACGAGTTTAGAAAATCCTCGGGAAGAAAGGGTGATGCACGATTGACGAAGAAACGCAGCACGAGGAAACAGAAAAAAGTACAGCTTAGAGAAAAGAGAGTGATTAGTGAGAAGGGTTGGTGGTGCGCGCAGAAGCGATCTCTCGCGCGCTTGTCCCAGACACCATGCCAAGTGTCAGTAGTGCGGAGCTAGGTGAAGCCACCACTGCGCGAAGAGGAAGAAACCAGTACCTAGGCGCCCGCATTTAGCGGGTACGGTATAACCGAGAGACGCGCCTCGTGTGCTCAAGAACTTACGTTTTCGCTCTTCTTTCAGTCTATCTGTATCGTGCTCAGTGCAACCCTGCGTCCTTTGCCGAAATTCGTCGTCGTATTCCCGGTGCGGATACCAGAGTAAGTGGGAGAATCCGAACACGAACACATTTGGCGTGCGTGTAAGGTTTGCTCGAGTTTTTGAGCAGGAGAAGAGTCAAGCCTGCCGTACTG
Source organism: Platyscapa corneri (assembly GCA_018907185.1). Taxonomy (NCBI): domain Eukaryota; kingdom Metazoa; phylum Arthropoda; class Insecta; order Hymenoptera; family Agaonidae; genus Platyscapa; species Platyscapa corneri. The sequence continues at coordinate 623,235 of JACCHW010000072.1, forward strand.
GCCGCGTGTGCGCGCGTGCTTGATTGTACCTAGAACATTTGGCAGCGATTCCCGTGTTTCTCCGTCTTCGCAAGTGTCAAGCCACGCAGCTCGTTGGCTGCGTCTCCTTATGCTTGTCCTGAGGTAAATATACAATACCACGTTTTATCGCCTTCAAGCCTTCAAGTTAGTGTTACCCGGTTTATTCTATGGGAATTCTTTCGTATGCGCTTGTATGCGTGCGCGTTCATGTTTACACGTAGGCCAACTTCCTCGGGACTAGGCGCGAGAGGACATAACCTTATCACTGAGTACTCGATCCGGGCCCTTCGATTGGGTCCGTTTTTTCTGTATTGCTAAACCAAAAGAGTAAATAGAGGTGGGAATGCTTCTCGGATGTTAGAAAGTAAAGTTTGAACGCTACTAGTTAGCGACAAACTGGGGCTACTTTTTGCTTTTCCGAAAGTATCATTGAATATATTTTTCATCATAATGTATTTTTTTATGGTTCATTATGGTATATTTATTATTATTTTTAATTTTTGAGTCATCAAAATGAAAACTGTTAAAAATTATTATATATGGCATTAATAATGTTTATATATCTTCAGGGAGGATCTTTGAATATTATTAGATGTTTTTTACAATAGTTAGAAATATATGTGTAATTTTGCTACAGTTGAATAAATGGATGACTATTAATCATTTATAGTTCATTTATGAATCGGACAATTTTAAATTACGTTTCTGTATATTTGATATAATAGCAATTGAATAAATTCCAACACTTCAACTTCTATATTTTTAATCCAATTTGTTCATTTTTTTTTAATGATAAAAATTAATTAACAGCACAAATTTTTCATTTTTAATAATTTCATGCCAACAAATTTAAATTTATAGATGTAATTGCGTATTACAAAAAAGCAATACATATATGTAATTAATAAATAGAAAGATTTAGTTAAAATTAAAAAAATTAATTCATGTACCATTTTTTTAAATAATTTTTATTAATGTAATATTAATGTATTCAAGTATATAATTATACTTGAAAAAAGTTGTTTATGTATATTATTTTGCAAACACAAGTTCTGTTAATAATATTGTACTTTTATCAAAATTTAATATAACTATTGAACTCGTATTTATTAATTTAATAGCATTAAAAAAACTGTATTCAAAAAATTTATCAACAAGATTAAAATATTTATATTTTTCTTTTGCAGAATTTGGAAAGTATTTTAGAAAAATATTAAAATAGTTTAGTATTTGTGAGAATTGCATTCATTTAACAAATAAGATGTCAGAAATTATTTATCCACAAGGGTGTAGACCTGTTACAGATGATCTTGGACCAGATGAGCTTATAAGACGACTCAAGGTGGGTATTGACAAGATATTAACAGCTAATTGCATTTATTTTCAAATATTTCTATTTTATTTGTACTGTAAAGTAATATAAATTAATATCTCCAAAAAAGAAATTTGTGATATATATTTATGCTTATGATAATAAGAAAATTTATAATTGTAAAATTTTACATAAAAATTATATGTATAAAATTTTTTTTTTAATTTGTATCTTATTAATTAAAAGTAACTATAATTTGAAAGTAATTATAGAAAAATAGGAAGAGATTGAAATTATTACCATTATTTTGATCTAATTTATAAAATTAAATAAGCTTAAATTATGGATGATATTTGTTTTTTATCTCAGTAAATTAGTAACTTATTAATCAAAAATATTACTAAACTAGACGCTTGCTCATACACTGCAAGCAATGGGTCAAGATGAGGGAATATATCAACAATATATTCCACTTGCATTGCATTTAGCAGAAGACTATTTTCTACAACATCAAAGCAAAGATGTTCAGTTATTAATTGCTTGCTGCATTGCTGATGTACTCAGAGTGTATGCTCCAGAAGCTCCTTATAAAGATGCTGACCAAGTAAGTTCTATAAATTACTAATTTGATATAATTTTTTGTGGTTTTGATGTTGACAAAGTTTTCAAAATTATTTTGAAATTCTGTAAAATGAAGTTTATTTCAGATTAAGATATAAAAAACATTGATAATGTCTCAATTTAATGTAAAGTATTTACTAAATATTAAAATTTTATTTTAGTTAAAAATTATTTTTTCAAAAACATTTCAGAAAAAACATGTTTATAAATAAATAATCGCGTATTAAATATTCATTAAAAATATTTTGAACATAAATTGTCAATTTAGAAAGTATTGAAAATATGATTTTATTTAATGAAATATTTCAATTGGATAAAATATTCTATGTTAATATTTATTGTGTATAATTACAGGTTAAGACTATATTCCTGTTTTTAATAAAACAGTTAGCTGGTTTAAAAGATCCTAAAGATCCAGCCTTTAAAAGATACTTTTATCTTCTTGAAAATTTGGCTTATGTAAAATCCTTCAACATGTGTTTTGAGCTTGAGGATTGTCAAGAAATATTTTGTGCTCTGTTTTCACTAATGTTTAAAATTGTTAAGTACGTATAATCGTGGTTGCTAATTATAATCGTAAAAAATTACTTATTTTCATATTTGAATTTGTTTTAGTGATGAACATTCAGGCAAAGTTAAAAGCTTTATGCTCGATGTTTTATGTCCACTTATTACTGAATCCGATATTGTCAGTAATGAACTATTAGACATAATTCTTATTAATATTGTTGAACCAAATAAGAATCATAGAAAGAATGCTTATGCACTTGCTAAGGAACTTATTATAAAATGCAGTGACACTTTAGAAACATATATTCAAGCGGTAAGAATTTATCAGAATACATTTATATCTTTAAGAATTTGTTTCAACAATATATTTTTAGAATATTGAATGAATCTCATGATCTTTTGATTCAAAACATTATTAAATTAAAACGTATAATCTTATAAAATGAAGTCATGCACTTTTTTTATTTTAGTTCTTTAATCATGTACTCATTCTGGGCAAAGAAGAAAAGAACTTGCAAATTTGCAATAAGGTATACGATCTAATTTATGAACTCAATCACATATGTCCCAGTGTTTTACTGTCCGTCCTACCTCAATTGGAATGTAAATTAAAGTCCTCAAATGAACAAGAACGTCTTGGTGCTGTTGCTCTTCTTGCTCGAATGTTTTCTGAAAAGGGATCTCAACTAGCTGTTCAACATCCACAACTATGGCGCGCATTCCTTGGACGTTTTAACGATATAAGTGTGTCAATACGTATTAAGTGTGTACAATACTCAATGCACTTCCTACTGAATCATCCAGAACTACGAAAAGATATCACTGATACACTTAAAATGCGTCAGCATGATGCTGATGAGAACGTTCGGTATGTGATCGTTTTAATTTTTCTTTAAATTATTTATTTTTATTACATACTTTATTATGCTCCAAACAAATCATCATTTTGAAAACTATTTGTGTCATTAATTATTTATATGTTCTAATTAATATTTACAGAAATTAAAAGTTCATACTAATCGATTTTTATATAAAATTAGCTTAATCTTAATAATCTAAGACTTCCATTTCATATTTATTATATCAACACTATGTTAATTAGTTGAGAATGTGAAAAATTTAAATTTTTTACTTTTTTAAGTAAGTAAATTTAGAAAAAGTTTCAATTTTAATTCAAGATCTTATAATTCTAGATAATCAGAAATTATTTATTTTCGATATTAACTCAAAAAATTTTAATTTAATCTAATTATTCAATTTGTAAAATTGAATTTCTATAAAAATTGTGTTTATATCATTTTAAGTATTTCAATAGTGTATCCTATAAATTTAAACTTTAATCTTAAGGTATGAAGTAGTGATGGCAATTGGAACAACAGCACGTAAAGATTTCGAGGTTGTGTCGGATAGCGAAGATTTGCTAGAATTTGTAAAGGAAAGAACATTAGACAAAAAGTTTAAAATTAGAAAGGAAGCTATGTCGGGCCTTGCGATGATTTATAAAAAACATTTAAATGATGCGGATGTACCACAAGCAACAAAGAAAGCCGTCACGTGGATCAAGGATAAAATCCTACATGGATATTACATGGCGGGGATGGAAGACAGACTGTTGGTGGAAAGATTGTTGAATACATGCCTAGTGCCTTATCAATCACCAGCAGAAGACAGGATGAAAAAGTTGTACCATTTATTGGGTACAATTGATGATCATGCATCTAAAGCTTTCGTTGAGCTTCAAAAGCATCAGTTAGCGTAAGTTTTTTTATTAACTTACGTTATGTTTATTATTATACTCTTTTTGCCTTTGCAATGCTGTCACACTGAATATTAAAAAATTACTTCATATGTAAATTAACGACTATGTAATATCAGCCTTTTAATTTTAGTGCAATTAATTCAATTTAATTTAATAATAGATGATTTAAACTTTAATTTAATTTAACTTATAATTTTTCTTAAACAGAAAAATTGTCTAAAAAAACTTAATATCTTTAACAAAGTAGTAGTATAAAAAAATTCATTTTAGACATTAAGTTTTTAAATTATGCAAAGAACAGTGTATTTTTAACTATAAACTATGATTCATCTAAAATATCATTAAAATTCAATTAATATGTTTTGATTATATCATTTTTTATGAATATTTTAAATGTTTTTTTTTAAATATTTTTAATCATTTTTTACTTATTTTTAAATAAATACATGTCTGAGAACTGTAGGTGTATGAAAATTACACATATTCTTTATAAAAAATATAAATTAAATAATATATTTATATAAATTATAAAAATTGTTATTTATATATGTATACAAAAATATCAAAATTGAAAATGCATAGTTAATAAAAATATCAACTTCAAATTACGAATATATACATAAAAATTTCTATCAATATAAAAACAAGAAAATTATATTTACCTAAATCAATTATAGTAATTACTTTAAAAAAATTTCCGACGTTAGGTGATTATAATAATATAAGTTATATATAATAACGAAGTTTGATTTATTAAAGCATTTTGATTATAATAACCATTTAAAGTAAGCTAATTGTAACTTTATAGAATAATAAATAAAATTTTAAATATTTATTTTCGTGAAGATGTTATAATAAATTGATGAAATTGTAGTCATTGTATAAAATTGAATTGTTTATGTACTAAAAATTGAATATCATTTTTTCATATATTTAAAATAAAAAATTTAAACTATTTTAATAACAATAATAAATGTGCATATGCGTGTGTGAAAAAGTTAGTTATAATGCAAAATTATGATTCTATTAACTAATGTTTATTATTATTCGTGTTATTATTTTTACAGTTCAACTTTTTACTAATTCTATATAGCTATAACTGAAACTTATTAATTTTTAATCTAATATTAAATTGACAAATAAAATAGTTTTTATATACAAAAAATTAAATTATACTTTATTGAATTTAACACGTTTATAGATATTTTTTTAATATTTAAAGTACAAAATAAAAAACTTTTAATTAAAAGTTGTAGATTTATTTAAAATTTTCACTTTTATTTACAAGGTTTTGTAATTTTAGTGTTAGAAGATCAGTAGCTGAATGGATCGACATTATTAAAAGAACAGAATCAGGAAGCAGCGCTGAATTATCTCAAAAAATTCTGCAAATTTCTCGATTCTTACCTGATCCTATGAAAGTACAGGAATTTCTTCAAAAATTTAGTGCTCATTTGAAGAAAGATACAGCTCTTATGCAAGGTATGGAGACGATATTGCAACCAAAAGTATCATGTAAAGATTGTGCGGAAGCAATTAGTGCAGTGCTAAAAAAATTAGGTCAACCTGTCATGACAAACCTTTATTATAACACTATAAAGATGTTACTAGAGAGAGTTAGTTCAGTAATGATTGATGAAGAAGCAATACGAGTAAGATATAGTATTACTGAATTTTTTTTGATTTGGGTATCATTCATGTTTGTTTTAATAGTCAATTATTGTTTATTTACATTTATCTTTTTTCGTAAGATATTGTTTAATTTTTCAGTTAAAAGATAGAAAATAAGCCTTAAAAATCTGTATTTTGTTTACGATATTTAAGATTTTTTTAATCATAAAAAAGAAGCTAAAATAAAAATATTCTAAAATTAGTGAAACTTTATTATATAACTAAAAAATAATGAAAAAAATATTTTTAATACTTTTTTTAACAAAAATTAAAAAAATTAAATTACTAATGATTTACTTAATATAATATAAAATAGTTATTTTTATTACATAGCATACGCAAATAAACAATAATTACTTATCTCAGAATAAAAAATTATACCCTTGTCTATTTTATTTAGAGCCTTTTAGACAAAATAGTTATGTATATGTTTTAAACAGGTTTTAATAGGATATGTATGTGATTGTTTAAAAGGCGGCAATGTAATTGAAGAAGTTGGTTTAAATCCAAATAATGCAGGTGAAAAGGGACTTAGGTTACTTTTGGTACGTCGTATTACTTTTCACAATTTATTATATTCAATTTATTATTTATATACTACTTACGTGTTTAATATTTTTTTTTATAGATGCTTTCTTTTGTATTTGCACCTCATTTTTTGCACGATGATATTTTAATGCAACTTGTACATCTTTTGGAACTGGATGATGAAATGGTTGCACCACTTGTACTTTCAATATTTACATTTTTGGGAAAGTATAGACCGCTCTGTGACGTAGCACCAGAAATAATGGATCAGTTGATGCCGATATGCAAAGCATTTGCCGGGTCTGGTACACCTAAGCAAGCGAAACAGGCCGTCAGATGCTTATACGTCAATATGACTAACAGTCATGACACCATTTTTCCAGAAATAATTGATAAAATAAAAAATTCACTTACACCCACATCTGAATACTACCGTACAGCTATTGTTGCACTTGGACATATCGCATATAATTTACCCGAAAAATATCATCTTCAAATTAAAAATATGGTTTCAAGAAAGGTTAGAATATATATATATATATATAGCATTTATTACATTTATTGATTAAAATTAGCAACAACGAAATACGATAAAGAAAATGAATTCCTCTAGAATAACTGATAAATAAAAGTAATTTATTAAATACCAGTAATTAATTTAAACTAATTTATTTGTTTAATTAACAATATAAATTTATTTGCAATTTGTAAAAAAAATTTTCTTGTAATTATATATTTGTATGAATATAAGATCATAAAATTATTTATATTGCAATCTATTTGTTATCATATTTTATATAAAATAAGATTATGGCATTTCTAAATTATTAATTTAGAGAAAAAATATCTTATAATTGATAATTTAGTATATTTATATTTTTGCATTTTTATATTTCTATATCTCATAAAATAAATAATATTTAGAAATATACGGTCTCAAATATCAATATAATCTAAAAAAATTCTATATTATTTATAATTAATTAAATTTTAGATTGTTAAAGAACTGTTAGTTAAAGAAAGTAGCGAACAACAGCAAGAAAATGAGGCCGAATGGTGCCGAGAAGATGAGTTACCCGAGGAAACACGTTGTAGGCTAGAAGGATTAAAGTGTATGGCTCGATGGCTCTTAGGTCTTAAAAATGATGTTCTCTCAGCTCAAAAAACATTTAGAATGTTGAATGCATTCATAGTGAATAAAGGAGATTTATTACAACAAGGTCGTCTAAGTAAAGCAGAAATGAGTTGGCTACGACTCCAAGCTGGGTGTTCTATGTTAAAAATCTGTGAGCAAAAAGGAGTTGGTGATCAGTACACAGCAGAGCAATTTTACAATTTATCTCAGCTGATGGTGGTTAGTATTATTTATATTTAATTTGTTTTTAATTAAAAAAAATTGATAAATATATTTATTTTTCTTTTATTAATTATATATTAAATATTGAGTCATACTAAATATGTTTAATAATGAATTAAAAATTATATTATGAATATATATTGTGAAATAAAATGTGATCTATGTAAAGCAAAATAAGAAATTGTAATTTTATAAATAAGAATTAAACCTCTTTGAAATATGGCAAATGATATAAATTTAGTGTTTAAATAAACACTTATAGATAAAACGCTATCGAAAACAAATTTTTATTTTAATATAATAAGAATTAAATAATAACCATACAAATGCAGTTAATTCATTTAAAAAAATTATTTTAATATATTGTCAAACTTTCAGGACGATGTTGTTCAAGTTAGAGAATGTTTTAGTAATAAATTACATAAAGGGCTCGGCAGAGGAATACCAAACAAATGTTTGCCCTTGGACTTTATGGGTTACTATGCTCTTGCGGGAAAAGAACAAAACAAAAAACTAAAGCAACTGATGAAAACTTATATGCAAACAGATATAAATAAAAGAAGGGATTATGTTAAAACGTTATCTTTGGGCACAGTTGAACGAGCCGTCGGTAAGATAATATGTTTGTATTGTTATTGTTTTTAAAATATTTAATTTTTGTAATATATTTTAATTGGCATCATTTTTATTTATTTTTAGGCAAACTTCCTCACATATTACCTGATTACATGTTAGTCTTTGCTGTCCCGATCCTTGCGCATGATCCAGAATTTTTGAGCCATACGTTAATTACTCATTTGAAAATCATACAGCAATGTTTGTGGTTTATTTTAGAACCACTTATAACCAAAAATGAATATTATTGTTTTGGATTTTACAAAAATCTTATAGAAAGAATGAAGAATCACAAAGATGCATTGAGGCCTGATGATGAAGCTATGAATTGTGTATGTACTAAATGTGTTTTAGTAATGCCTTTGAGGATTGCTTTTTTATTAGATTCCGATAAAATGTTCTAATTATTGAATTCATATTAAAAAAAATTCTAGTCATAATTATGTTTAAAAAATAAATAAAAATAATATAAATAATATTAAAAAATAAATAAAATATAGACAGTATGTAGTATATTCATTTATTGGCTTATTACATTTTAAAAGTTTAATATAATTTTTTTTTGTATGCATGTAAAAAAATTTAAAGTATAGTATTTACAGTAAAGTAATTTTTTCATATTTTTGGTAGTATCAAATAATTTTTAAACAATTACGAAAAAATATCTTGTTATATTCCTAAAAGATAAAAAAAGAAAATTAAAATTCGAATACAATATTTATTAATAATTAATTAATAAAAATAATCTGCAATTTTTTTCTATATAAAAAAATTATTAAAATACTTGAAATTATGTTGGATTAAAAATAATTTTTATGTTTATTTAGAAATTATGGGCAGTTTGCGATATGGCAATGAATGTTATTTTTACTAAGACGACAAACTTCGATATGAAGGAATTTCCAAGTGAGACTCGAATACCAACGATGTACTTCAAAAGAGCTGATGAGATTATTTCGAATACTAAAAATTACCTACCTACAGAATTACAAATCAATATGAATAACCCTAAAGGAAAGGGAACGTCTATCAATTCAATAACGAATGAGAGGTCCAGTAGGAAAACGAAAGCAAAACAAAAGGAGACAGGCATTGGACCAAATGAAACTGATGCCAGGGTATGATATAACATCAATTTTCGTTTTAAATTCAGTGAGATAGCGTGTATTCATCAATGAACGAACGGATGTCAGCTTGAGCTCAAAATGATCAAACTAACTGCATTGCAGTACTTGTAATAACATTGTGATGTTTAAAGTTTTTCGCTTTTTGAAAACTATTAACGGTTTTTTAAATTGATTTTTCTTTTCTGATATAAATGAATATAAAGTTTTTTTAAAATGAGAAAGTTTATTTAAATTTAAAGTAGATTTTTTATTTATTTTTGTAAAAAGGGGTATAATTTCGTATTTTGTAATCTATAATCATGGTTTCACTAGTTACTACTACTTTGTAAAGTGTATTTAAAAGTAATAAAATTATATATTAATATATATATATATATATATAATATAGAATTTTACTGAATCCTATTAAACAGCTTTACCGATCTTTATTATACACGTTATACCGATCTTATTTTAATGAAAGACTCAAATTTAAAAATACTACTATTTATATAAAATTTAGATATTATTTTTATATGATTGTAATATATTGTCTTAATATTAAAGTAAATCAAAATTTGGTTTTTTTTTTGAAAACTACTACTGGAATAACATCTTTCAACAGTGTGTTTTTAATTTTCATTTAATGAGGTATTATTTATTACATGTATAATACGTTGAAAATGTAATCTAAATTTCAAGAGCACAATAATATTAAAAGAATCGTATATTTTTTGTAAACTAAACATTTAAATTGATGACAAATTGGATAAAAATGTAAGAGCTTTTACATTTGGAAATATAAAATATCTTTGAGACATAGAAATATTATTTCTTATTATTTTCTTGTTAATAAAATATTTGTACATTTATTTACCCTTAGTAGATAATAAATTAAAATTAAAATTGAATACAATTCTATTATACATATAGTTATTATGTTAGTTCTTATGTAGTTTAATTTTTTATTTAAATTCTTAATTTTTATAAAAAGTTGAACTTGTTCATTCATTGGTTAGTACCCTATCTATTAATTTAAATAAATAAAATTTATTCAAAAGTGTTATAAACTTTTTCATAATAATATTGCAATTTAATAATAAGAGCCCCTTGAGCAATCATAACTGTTATTTCAAGCTGCATGTTGGCGAAATGGAGTGTATTGATGCTCAGGTAACGGCACTATCAATTGATGTATGTTATTGACGTCAAATTTTTCGTAGTAAATGATGTTGTAATCTAGTTGCATGTACTAAAGAAATAGAGAATTAATATTTTTATGTATTTTTTTTCTTGCAGCCTGCAGAAGCGTCTGAAACAAGGATTCATCTGCCAGGTTTGGTTGACGACGTATGTATAATTTAAACAATTAAAAAATATTCGTAAAAAATATTTTATAAAGTAATTTTTGTTCTTTTTCAATAAAAGTTTTTTTTATAGATTCATCTTTTAGATATTTAATCATATATATTTAACCATATATAAGTGAAATTTTTATCTATTAAAAACTAATAAAAAATATTTGTGTAATTACATTAGTAATTAAAAAAAATATATTTATATAATTATAATATTAACCAAAAATTTTAGATTGATGAGCCACCAGAGAAGAAACCGCATAAAGAAACAGATAAGTAAATAATTGTGTGAGTGAACTGTTCAAAGAAAGAAAGAAAAAATGAAGTGAATGAAAATAAATCGGAGATAAAGAAGATGTGATAACGCTATTATACGAACATTAAGTGAACATCTCATAAATTAGGAACAGATTATTTTGGTTATGTACAACAGTTAATGATATACCCGAGTCGTTCGCGTATTTCTAAAAAAAGAAAAAAAATAAGATTAGCATGTAAGATTACGATGACGCGATGACGTAAACTAACTGACGGGAGTCAAAGTATTTCTGTGGAAGCTAGTAGAAGAATTGTAGCTGTCAAAAATCTAAATTTTGAGATTTTACGACGCTTCATAATATCTGTAAAAAACAATCGACGTTAAATTATCTTTAAAATACCTTTGGTGGTAGTTTCGCGTCGAATCGCATAGAATTTATTATTGAGACTATTATCACCCTGGTTAGAAAAATTATATTTACTGAAATTAAAAACAATTCAAAATACAGTAAATTGAATTAATTCTAATTATATATCATTTAATGTGAGTAATGAATTTATAAGTGTCTATTTTTGATTTTATATCAATAATTGTCATACAATTGGTATTTATAATTCATTTATTTTAAATAAAATTAATTATAAAAATACGAACCAATTTTTATATACAGTTTGAGTAAAATAATTGAAAGTGATTTAATTTTTCTACGTATATTATGTTTAAAAATAAAGAAAATATTAATACTAAGATGGAATTACTCTTTAATTACTTGTAGTTTGTTGAATTGAAATTTATTTTGTTATGATAATTTATTAATTGTCATTCGGTAAATTTTTAATTAAATAAATAAAAGAAGATATTTTCAATAACTTTCAATTGTTTTTAATTTTATTTTCTAACCAGAAATATGTCATACGATTCAAGTTTTGCGTACACATAAGCCCGTTTCCCGATGTTCATCTGAAATTCTTTGTGTCAGTCCTAATTTATATAAGAGCTAAAATAAAAATTACACTGATTACTTTTTTTTTTATACAACTTACATTGTTATAATCTTAAGTTTTTTTCTTTATAATTTATATTTATTTATGTATAATTTAATTTGTTTAAAAATACTAACCCATGTACGAATAACTACATTTTAGCAGTTTAATTAATGCTACTTATTTAGTTATTTTTATTAGGGATAAATTTAAGTAAAATTCGAATTAAAAATAACAAATAAAATGACACAAAGGTATCAGGTGCTTTAGAATCTTATAACTGTATATTTTTAAATTATTTTTAGCAATCCAAAGTTGATTGTTTTTAAATAATTTTTTATAAACATTGATTATCAATGAAAAATATTAGCAGCGTAATTATTTTTCATAAAAAGGCGTTTACTTTCATTAAAATAATTATATTTCATGTTAATATTAAATAGAAAAAGATTTAACTTGGCTATCGAACGGCATGTTATGGAATTGTCCGTTTATTGTTTGTTGTATTGAATGTAAAAAACATTAATTGTTTAAAATTCTAAGCTGTATATTAAATAAACATGTATTCAGTAATGAATTTGAAATTTATTATTCACATTACTCCAGGTTTTCTATTAAAATTATTCCATAATATTATTTACCCAGCGTAATGTCATCCTTGCCGTTCGATTGCCGATTTAGAAGTATTATTATTAAATAGTCGTCTACCGTCGTTGTGTTGATTCCAAAATAGTTTTCAATTCATTTTTCTGTAATACTTCATTTAGTTTGAATTGCAAGAGTCGTTATATTTTATTCAATGGCGCATTCAATAAATATACACTGTTTATAAGTATTATAAGAAAGAAAAAATGAATTTGATTATTATTTTGGATATAATTTAAATATATTTTTGTGCAGGCCTAGTTCTTATAAATTTTTTTTGTGGTATCAACATAATTATAATTACTATTATTAATATTGTGTGTTTGAACTTACGAAAGATTTGTAAAAGGTACGCGAGCTTTGTGAGTGAAACTTGTTGCGAATGATGATGGTTGGTTGAGATTATAATATAAATATTATTATGATATTGTGAAAAAGAAACAACATATTTACTTCCTTTCCACTGAAATTACAGTACTGTGCTGTTAATAGTTTCTATTCATTGCATTCCATCTAAAGCTAAACATCACTTTTGATAATTGATAATTAAATTTTTATATATAGAAATAAAGATTTCGATTATCCATACATCATTCATTAAAACATTTATAAATATTTATGGCATTATATATGATTCGGCGCATCTGTTTTAATATAAAAAATCCAGCAAATATTTATTACAAATTTAATTGTTTCTTTAATATAAAACTGTGATTGTCTCTATGATTACAGATTCAATAAACATAGTACTAATATTTCTGTGGACTGGCAGTAATTTACCAATTAAAATATATTCTCAGAAATTATAGATTCGCTTAGTCAGTGCTATCTATCTGTCAATTGATGACATACAAGTATTGTAGTGGATCTATAATAAAATCAGATAAAGTAAAAGTTTTACTTGGAATTTTAATGCTTAATTTATTTAATAGTACTTAGTTCCTCTGATATTGAATAATGAATAAGCTTAGAGATTAGATAATTATATTATATATTTCATAAAACTATTTTACAAAAATATTTATTATCTATTTATCTTTTCTTAAAGAATTTTTTGTTTCTAGATTTTCCTTCCGTTAATTTTAATTTCTTGAATGATTTGTTAGTTTTTTGTTTCTTTTTACTATTGGCCCTGTAGTGAATAATTAATTATATTTAATAAGCAAAGTTATGAAATATAAACTTAAAAAAAAGTAAAGTCTTAATTTGGTTTAAATTGATACATACTCATATCTCATTTTCTTAACATTTTTAATACTAACATCGGTCAGATCATTAGCGAAAGAAGATACTTTACGTTTTTTAGAGCCTGAAAATAAATATAATATTAAAAAATTTACATAAAATAAATATAATATTTATTACTTTTATGGAAATACCTATTTGCTGTGTATTAATTCTTCCATTTTCTTCTGTTATAGTTCTAATTTTTTGTTGTTTAGCATTTCTTTTTATCATTCGTGCTTGATATGCTGCTACCTTATTCAGTTCTTTAATTGCTCTTTCTTCGGCTGGATCCACTTTACGAACTTTTGATTGAGATTTTTTTTTCTTTTCTTGAACAATGTTTATATTTGTACTCTCTTTTTTCACTTTATTTTTTTCATCTTTTTTATTCTTTTTTGTTAGTAATAATCTTTCTACAAGTAAAATAACAATTATTAAACAATTTACATTGCAATCAATAAATTTAGTATTTTACGAATTTTATAGGATTTGATAATTGTTTGAATTTTTTATATATTAGTTCTATAATATATTACAATAAATCATTAAATTATATATATTTACTTTTCCTTTATTAAATAACTAAAGCTAAAACAGTGTAAGAATTATTAATCGCATTAAAAATTATTTCGAATAATACTTTAATTAGTAAATAAATTAAAAATATAAATGTTTGCATGTTGTAATAAATGAATTCTATACGTAAATTTCAATATATATTACTTTTATATATGTTTACACAAATACCTTTTTCTTTCTGTCGATCCTTTTTACTTTGAAACCAAGTTCTATGATCATTTGAATCAGATTCTTTCAGAATTTTTTCTGCTCTATTCGCCTGATTTTCTATCTTGGTTATTTCTCGTTCTTGACGCTCTTCCTCTAATATCTGATTTACATCATTTTCGATTGACTTCAGTTTCTTATTATATTTGTCTATAATATCAGGCGGTATTATTCGATGTTTTATTGGATTTTTTGCTTGTTTTATCACGTCTTTCACAATTATACGTTCCTGTTCCCCTGCTAATGATACGGAAATACCACCACGACCAGCTCTTGCAGTCCTTCCTACTCTATAAGAAAAAGAAAGAATTTAATTTTAATTTTAGTTTATTACAATGCATTCTTTAATTAATAAAAATATTAATATATAGAGAAATCAAAAATATTTTTCAATTAGTTAATATTAGTCTAATGGTATGTATGATATTAGTCAGTTTATTTTTATAATTATTTCGAATAATCAGCGGTTCAAATTAAAATCAAAGAACCCTTAATTATAAATATAACAAACATTACAAAAGTAATAAAAACGATTACGAAAATCATAATTTTTTTGTAGAAAAATGTATGAAGAAAGTGCATAAAGTAGAGTATTTAAAAAAATAAAATTAATTCTTTCGAGTATTAGAATAAATATCAGCGAGTAGACTGCTTAAAAATTAATACTGTAATAACTGAAAAATAAAATTAATTTATAGAATTTAATCAAAAGAACTATTATGAAGCTAAAACTAAATTTTATAAATTCAAAGGAAATTATCTTAGAATTAATAATATATTATGCTAAAATTATGCTGTATAAATTTAAATAAATAAGGCATCTAAGCAAGATGAAAAATTAAAGGTTTTTATAATCACAAACTTCTTATTAATGCATATGTGTATCAATAAAAATATCAAGATATAATTTATTATAGTTAATAATTAATTAAAAATACATGTTTTTAGAAAGGGATAATTAATATTTATATATAATTAACTAATTATTTGAAATGTAATGTATGATTAAACATTCTTTATAAATTCTTAATAAAAATTTAATTTAAAATATTTATACCTGTGAATATAATGTTGTAAAGTGGCAGGCATAACAAAATTAATTACAGTTTTAACTCCACTTATATCTAATCCTCTTGCAGCAACATCAGTTGCCAATAATACATCAATTTCTTCATCTTTGAATTTTTTTAAATTGTCTAAACGTTGCGGTTGTGTTAAATTTCCGTGAAGTTCTCCTACCTAATCAAGCATCAAATACAATTTTTCATATATCATAATCAAATTATAAATGAGATAAATTATAAGAAAAATATTTTTACTTTAACTCCTAATAAACCTAGTAAAATATGTAATCTATGTGCTTGTTTTTTCGTCTGTACAAAAACCATCGTATGATCATGAAAAGTTCGACATA
This sequence comes from Platyscapa corneri, assembly GCA_018907185.1. Lineage (NCBI taxonomy): Eukaryota > Metazoa > Arthropoda > Insecta > Hymenoptera > Agaonidae > Platyscapa > Platyscapa corneri. The sequence goes on from JACCHW010000072.1 coordinate 639,407, forward strand.
TTAAAGCAACTAATATAGCTTCACGATCTCCTTCTCTTTCTTTTCGAATTCTGAAATTATAATTGTTTTTTATATCGTTAATATTTTATTAAAACAATTTTAATTAAGAAATAAACCTTATAAATTCTTGTCTTAAATTAAATGCAACATCTTGATTACTATCAACGAAAATCTTCACAGGTTTATTGAGAGATACTGCAGCCAAATCTTTAACTTCCTCTGTCATTGTTGCAGAAAATAACATTGTTTGTCGAGTTCTTGCACATTGTTTTACAATGTGCTTCATTTGCTCCGCAAAATATTCATCTAACATTCTAAAAATTGACTATAGTAGTTAAATATTTAAATTATGTACTAATAATATTTCATGTTTTAATTATTAATTATTAATGTACCTGTCAGCTTCATCTAAAATTAAAACTTCTATTGTATCTAGAGAAAATGTTGGTGTATTTGTTAAATGATCAATTAAACGTCCAGGGGTTGCTATCACAATATCTGGATTTTTTCTAAGAACACTTTCCTATTTTTAAAAATATATTTTTTTAAAATAGAAATCATATGATTAATATAACCGAATATTGTTTTTTATTTTTAACAAAAATTTAACTTTTTATAACAAGTACAAAAAATTTTTTATCAATTTTTGTTAATATATTATTATTAACATTTTAATAATTGTAAATTTTATCACTTGTATTTTTTTTCATTTATAAAACTCAAGCTATAGCTACAGCTATAGCAATTGTCATTTCAATGATCACAAAACTGTTAATATTAGTGATTAATAGCTCACTTCAGATTGAAATTTTTCATTAAAAAAAAGTAATTTATGTTTACAAGATTAAAAAATTATTATTTTATTTTTATAAGCATAATATTAATCTATAACTATAAATTATTCATTTTTTAACACATGACTTACGTATTTAAGTTACGTCATTAATCAGTTGATTTGATAATAGTTTTTTAAAACCTTTTTACCTGAATTTTAACATCTAAACCACCAACTGATAATCCAACTTCAATTGTTGTAAACTGACACAGTTGTCTAGTAACTTGATAAACTTGGACACCTAATTCTCTTGTTGGAACAAGAACTAAAACCCTCGTAATTGCAGTTCGATCAGCAGGTTTATATATTAATCTTTCCAAGGTTGGCAGCATGTAAGCTGCAGTTTTTCCAGTACCAGTTGCAGCACAACCACATATATCTCTACCTAATAGTGCAACTGGAATTGTTGCAGCTTGAATAGGTGTTGGATTTACAAAATTCATTGTAGTAACAGCCTAAAAAAGTATAAAAGTTAAATGAAGTTTTTTTTTATATTTAAATAGAAAAGATACCTTTAATAATGGCCTAGACAAATTCATTTGATAAAAAGATGCGGATGTATCATAGCTAGAACATTCTTCAAAATCTAGTAATTCTTTTTCATCTTTAGAAGCCTTTTGCTTTTTAAGTTTTTTTTGTTTTGTTTTAATTGCATCTACAAATATAATTAAATATAATATATATTTTTAATTCATATTAATTCAGTTTAAAAATTATTAGTTAAAATTTTTTTTAAATTAAAATTAAAAATCTAAAAAATTGAAATATTAGAAATATTATTCTGAATGAATTATTAAATATTTTTACAAATTTATAATTATTAACCACTTTTATAAACCTTTTTGAAGATCTTCCTCTGATACAAATATTTCAATATCATCTTTAACATCTTCAATTTTTATAGGATAATTAACAGAGCCATCCTAAAATATATTAAAGTTTGCATTTATTATTTCTTTGAAAAAGTAACTTAATAAACGTTGAAAAAGTAATTCAATAAAATAAAATAACATACTCTTGCATTTCGCTCATTCCTGAACTTGTTTATTTTATCATCAAGTTTTGTCTTAACTTTACGCTTAACATATTTACTCAAATCATTCCAAGTATCTTGATTATACTCTTCAATACTAGTAATAAATTGAAAATCTTCACTATTATCTATTTTATTCTTTTTCTTCTCCTTTTTACGAGGTTGAAACTAAAAATTATTTTTTGTAAAAGTTAGATTTTATTTTTTTATATTTATCATAATTTAAGACCTAAAACTCACATCATCCTCTTCGTCTGAAGGTTCAGATAAATCAGGTACTTCTTCATTATCCTCTATTGTTTTAATTAAATCAGTCATTTTTAAGTTTTTTTATAATTTTAAACGAATAAAAATTATTTACAAATATATATGAAAAATATTATCATTTTCAAGATGGGTTAGGTGTATGAAAACAACCACGTGTAGTTAAAAAAGTGAACTCAAAAACAATCGAATCGAAACGATCATATCGACTTTGTAAGCATCTATCGAAAATATTAATAAAGTTTCGATTTTTTCAATAAAAAAAGTGCCGAAAAACCTTAAATAGAAAATTTGAAAAATATTTTAAATTTAAGATATGTTTCTCTATTTTTAATTCAATAAAATACAAATTGATAATCTTTACAAATACAAGAATCCATATACAATTATTCATTATTTATTATTTTCAAATGATTCTTAATTTATATATGCTTTAAAATTTTTGTATTAAAATTTTTTTGAAATTATTGGTATTGAATATAATTTATTGAATAAATGTAGATACTTATTTTGATCTGATTTAATACGTCACTTCCTGGCAATAAAAGCTGAATAGAACATTCAGCTGAAACAGTGCATTAATACAGTTTTTAATTGATAATAAATTTTTTTAAAACTATGCTAACGCATTATAAATTACAAGATGTATATATAAAAAATAATAATGCTATACAATATTTAAAAATTGATAATAAAATCTAAATTCAGATACATAAATTATATCATATATGGTATCTTCCAATAATATATTTTTCCATTAAATTTAAATCTTATTAAACATAAAAAGTATATTAAATACTTCGTTTATTTTTAAATACTAAATATTATGTATTTTTAATATTTAAGAATTTTTATATATTTGAATTAACATTGATTTAGTATAATTAAGTGTAATATATCATTTCACTAATCACATTATTTAAATATTACAGAAAAATATTAATAAGTTAGGTGATAAAACGCAGCGTTTAATATAGATATGACAGAAAAAATTATAATTTTTCATATTTATAATAGTTTTTTAAATTATTTTATATAAAATCAACGTTTAAAAAATTATAAATATTTAATTAATTTTGAACATAAACCAATTTATGACGAAAATAATCCACTATAGAGAGGATATCAATATAAAAAATATATTAAATATGTAATAAAAATATGTAATATAAAACATCTATGTACAATTTAAACTCAATAAATTTTATATAGTTTTTTTTTTTAATTACATATAAACAACTTTTAGTAACAATATTATTTTTTAAAATACTTTTTAAGAAAAAGTAAAATTTTTAAAAAGTATTTATAATAAAAAAAATAGTACAATATTATATTTTTACTATGTAATACTAAATTATTTTGTATATTATTTATATTTTAATTATTTGAAAATGAAAATTAAGATTTTAATGACACAGTTAAAGAAGCAAATTCTTAATTAAGTGAATTTGAATTTCAAATATTTATGTAAATTAGTAGAATATAATTAAACTTTTATTATTAAAGATTTATTAAAACAAAAATTTAATATTTTTTGCCTATTCTCGATTAAAAGAACGGAAATAACGGAACATCGATTGTGAATCGAATAAAAAAATCAGGTGATGATGGCGGGAAAAAGTGTTTGCGTATTCCACTTGTTTATGTGTTTTAGACGTTGTATTTAGCCGAACAATAGAGTTATAAAAATTTTTGTATTACTTTTGTGGTATCAAAATATTTAGTTAACGATTTACTTATTCAAAAATATTAAAATGGGAATTTTGGGTCTCTCAAAATTGATAGCAGATGTTGCTCCAGAATCTATTAAAGAATGTGAATTAAAACATCTTTTTGGTAAGTTTACCAAAAAGATACAAATAAGATAAAAATAAATTAAATTAATTTATAGAATTATATTATACATATATTAATTTTTGATAGGTCGAAAAATAGCCATTGATGCTTCTATGTGTTTATATCAGTTTTTGATAGCTGTGCGATCAGAAGGTGCACAACTGACATCTGTAAATGGTGAAACAACAAGGTATGCTGATTAAATATTTTATCTTTAATCTTATTTAAATAAAAGAAAATATAAAACAATTGTGTATTATAGTCATCTAATGGGTACATTTTATCGTACAATAAGATTTGTTGACAATGGAATAAAACCAGTATATGTTTTTGATGGTAAACCACCTACTTTAAAGGGTGGAGAATTGGCTAAACGAGCAGAAAGAAGAGAGGAAGCCCAAAAGCAATTGCAAGCAGCTGAAGAAGCTGGTAATATATTTTTATATATTTATATTGAATCATTTTTAAATATTAAATATGTAATTATTACAATTTAAAATTAAATTCAGGGAATGCTGAAGAAGTTGATAAATTTAATAGAAGATTAGTTAAAGTAACACCGCAACATGCTGAAGAAGTAAAACAATTGCTAAAATTAATGGGCATTCCATACATTGATGTTTGTATAATTTTTAAAAACCTAATAGTTTTTTTAATAATAGTTTGATATTTATGAATATTATAAACAATATTATAGGCCCCTTGTGAAGCTGAAGCACAATGCGCAGCAATGGTAAAATCTGGAAAAGTATATGCTACAGCTACGGAAGATATGGATGCACTTACTTTTGGGTGTAATATTTTATTGCGTCGTTTAACATTTAGTGAAGCTCGAAAAATGCCTATTCAAGAAATTCAATATGATAAAGTATTAAATGGACTAGGATTAACAAGAGATGAAGTAAACATTTTGTTTAATTAAAACAGAATTTACACGTTTCAAATTTCTTATCTCAATTTATAAATTTATTTATTAATATTTTTAGTTTATAGATCTTTGTATAATGTTAGGTTGTGATTATACACAAAGTATAAAGGGAGTGGGTCCAAAGAGAGCTATAGAATTAATAAAGAAACATAAATCTCTTGATAAAATTTTAGATAATTTGGATACAACAAAATTTTCAATTCCTGAAGATTGGAATTATAAAGATGCAAGAATGTTATTTATTGAACCAGAAGTAAAAGATCCAGATGAAATTGAAGTACTTTTTTTAATTTGAAAAATTTTAAGTTTTAAATTTTGTACAAAATACGAATTTAAAAATTAAAGTTATTTTTTATATCAATTAAATCTATTAATTATTTATTATACTTTTTATAGTTAAAGTGGAATGATCCAGATGAAGATGGCTTGGTTCAATTTTTATGTAAAGATAAACAATTTAATGAAGAAAGGGTAAGAAATGGTGCAAAAAAATTAATGAAAGCTAGACACACTGGAACACAAGGACGAATAGATTCATTTTTTAAAATTTTGCCAAATACAAATCCAACGCCATCAAAGAGAAAGGTTTGAGTTATTTACGTATATTTAAAAAATACTGTAATTATATATTAATATTTTATAAAGTACTTCTTTGTTTAAGTTTTGTTAAAAAAAAATGATTAGTCACATTTCTTTAAATTTGTAAATTATTTAAAACTAAGTTTTATTAAAACTTTTAGTTTATATAGCTTTAACTTTTATTTAAATTAAAAATTTTTAATAATAAAAATAAATTTTTCCATAATTTTTTTCTATACTGGAAGTTATATTTAACAAAATCTCATGTAATTAATTATTTTGAAACGATAAGTTAAATAATTTTTTAACATTTTTTTAAATTTTAACAGTATTTTTAGTCAGGTCAATATAAATACTTTATAAACCTTTTTATACATAAATCTTGTAGAAGAAAAATGCAAGTTATAAAATAAAAACGAATGTTTCAAAAACAGGTTACACATAAGCAAGTCAAAATATTTTTAAATAATATATAATATAAAAAAAATAATTAAATATTTAAATTTAGATCAGGAAAGAGAAAGAACAAAATGTTTGAAATAATATAAAAATAAAGCTATATTTTAAAAATAAGACAATAAATGTGGAAGTAATAAAATGTAGTAAACCATGAATAGAAATTATTCTTTTTTAATACATAAATTAAATTAAAATAAATTTATTGTTTACAAAGTATGTATTAATGGGTAAGTAACAAAGATAAGAAAAGATAGAAAATTTGAAAAATTTTTTAAGATTTAAATGAAGAAATTTTTTTAACAACGTAAAAGCCTAATTATGACGCATAGAACCAGAGTTGAAGTAATTTAAAAAATAATATTTATTATAAGATAAAATGAAAATAGTAAAAAATATAATGATGTTCCAAGAGACCATAATATATGTATATATATATATATATATATATATATATAGATATACAAACATACATACAGATAATTCATGATATATGGATGTATAACGAAAATATAATACAAGGATATGATGTAAAAAATCACGAAATATGATTTGAGAAGTATTGTAATCAAATATAAACAAAACAGTATTTGCTTAAAAAAATAACGATTTTACTGTATGAGAAAGGAAAAAAAAGAAATATTAAAATACAAAGAAAATGCAAATTACGAAAGTTGCTAGGAAAATGCAGATAAAAACTATTTTTACTTGGAATTATTTTTAAAGCAATAGTAAAAAAATAATTTATAAAAGAGGATCATTTTATTTGTAAAAATTAGAACAAATAATGAGAGAAATAAAAATAAATAACATTAAAAAACAATGAAAGGTTTTTATAATATAATAGAAGTTTTGTTTAAGTTAAATTAAAGTGATTAATTTGGTAAAGAAATAAAACAGAATATTTTTTAAACTCAATTATATTTAATATTATAAATTTAAATTTGTAAAAGAAAAAGAACAAAATTAGATAGTATCAAAGGTAGTAACTTAATGAAGCAAGTTGTAGTTAATGAAATTAATTAATATAAAAATGAAAATTAGGCATTGTTTTTTTCAATATTTTTTATTATTTATATTATATCAAAAAATATATATTAATAATTATATAACTTCTAATATTTATTTTTAATATTTTTTCGTTAATAGGGTGATGATAAAAAACATCAGCAAAAAAAGGAAAAAACAACGGGAGGTGGTAGAGGACGGAAGCCAAAGTAAACAAAAATTAAAAATACTTTGATTATTGATTTAATAATGAAGTAAACAAGGAAACGTGTAAAAGTGATTTATAGTAATTATGTAATTTATACTATTTTTTTATCTTTAATATTCTATAAAAAATTTACTTACAGTTGAAACATTTTTTTAATAACCTTAAATAATATCCGCAAAAAAACCTCATACATAATAATTTATTATAAATAATTTTTTAATTTATAATTTCAAACTAAAATTAGTAGAATATAACATGTTTTTGTACATTTTTATTATTAAAATTATTTGTTGAAAAATTATTTATCGTATGTTCGTATTTAATTTTTAAAATCATTGCAAAAAATAAATTCAAATTTTATGAATATATTCATTTTTAATATATGTATAAAATTTAATCAATGACTATATAAAGTATAATAAAATCATATTTAAATGGATAAAATTTTTTTGTGATTCTGAAATATTACATGTATTATATTATAAAGTAATTAATATTAAAAAGTTTAAAATAAAGTAACAACATAATATACATTAAAAAATACAAATGCAAACATATATTCATTACAATAATTTTTTCCTCGTGTAAAAATTAATATATATACATATACAAATCATTAAATTCTTTTCTTAAATTTGAAAAGTATAGTACATAGAAAAACTGTTTTCAAATAATAAATACACTTTGTTACTTTGTACTATATCTAATATTATTCATATGAAAAACAATGTAAACTATATTAATAATTTATAAAATTATTTGTACATATGTTAATTTAAAACAATATCACTAAAATTTAATAACAGTACTACCAATTACATCAATATTTGTTATATGAGATAAAGCTTCATCAATACAATGAGGAGCATATACTTTATCTAAAATAGGCTGAAGCTGATCAGCATCAGCAAGCTCTTGTAATGATTGTAAATAGACAGTCTTTATTTTTGATCCTTCATTCCAGTTATACATATTGGCACCAAAAATATACTGGAATAAAATTGAAAAAATAGATAAAAATGAAAAATTACTTTTTAATTTATTAGTTTTTCATACTTAAAAATTCTTTTACTTTTTGAAAACATTTTGAAAACAAATGAAATTCTAAATTTGTCTATTTTATTTTACAATTCATTATTATAGTTAATAAATATTTTACCTGAAGTATTAGTCTCACTTTTACGCACCCAGCAAATAAAGTTCCACTTATGTATCCTAATGAGTCTGATATTAAATTTTCTGAAGCTGTTGAGATAAAAGATCCATTAGGTAATAAATAATTTTTAATAATTTTTTCATCAATAGTATAAGGACCGCCAGTAAAAAAAATAGCATCATATCTAATAAGGAAATAATAATTAGTTTTTTATTTTACATTCATGAATAAAGTACAAGCTAAAAAATTATTTACTTATCATAAAGGTCTAATTCCCTGTAAATTTCAAATTCATTAAATATAATTATTTCATCTGCACCTAATGCTTTTAAAATGAGTGCAGCTTGAGATCTACATATTGTAACAATGTGACCACCCCAAAGTTTAATCAATTGTATCAAAATACAAGCAACAGATGTATTTCCTCCATAAACTAATATTCTAATAATTAAAAAAAATAATTTTAATTGATAATATAATAGTAGCTTTATGGTAAAACTTTATATACACAAAATAGTATTTTTAAATAAATAAAAAACAAAATATTTATTTTACAAATATTTATAAAGATTAAAAGAATTGTAATTGTATTCAAGAAAAAATCGAGATAAAAGATTAACAGAAATATTTTAATATTTTTATTTCAATGAAACAAGTTTTTATTTTTTATACCGTTTTCCTTTAGCATTTCCTTCCTTAATAACTGTACCATTAATTAAAGCATCCCAAGCTATACAACCACTATATGGTAAGCTGGCAGATGCTTCAAAAGGTAAAATCTTTGGCATTTTAGCAACTTGAGTTTCAGGTACTACAATATATTCTGACATTGTGCCAATAGACCATGATGGAACAGCCAAAAATACCTTATCACCAATATCAAAATTAACAACACCACGACCGATATCGACCACAACTCCAGCACAATCTCTTCCCAAAATTATTGGCAAGCTTTTATTTTTCTAAAAATCAATCATCAATTAATTTTAATTTTATTTAATAAGTATACTTTCAAATTTCATTTGACTTGTTTTTTTATTTAATATTATCATTTATTTACTACTTTTTATTTATTTCTATAATAATTATCTATTGAAAGATTATAATAACTTACTCCATTGTTTAGGAGTCTTCTGTATGTTTTTGAATAACCAGAGCATATTTTCACATCTACTTCATGAACTGATGCTGCTTTAACTTGAATTAAGAGCTCATTAGAATTTTTTATTACAGGCACTTCAGCATCTTCAATCATTAAAACACCCTAAACAATTATATTACTTGTTCAAATATATATTATAGAAAAAAATAATACAATATATTGTTTTTTATAAAATATTATTCTACATAATATTTAAGAAATATATTTACTTGAATACCGAAATAATGTTGGCAAACAATTGCTTTCATATGCTGCAAGTGGTGAGGAGTAGACCAATTTAAAGCTAGTACATATCCTATTACACTTCCAGAAATTAAACCAACAACTAAATATATTAATTCTTTTTTCGACACTAAAATTTTTTAAAATAAATATATTTGTATGTAACAAGCAAAAATTAAATATAGCTCATGAAAAAATTGTACCTTTTATTGCATACAAATTTCTGATATGTTCATAAATATATTTTGAATTGAAGTTAATGGATGAAACATGATAATTTATTTTATGTATATGTCTTTGAAACCACGTTAAAATTTGGTGAAAAAACTCTTTACATTCTTCTCTTTGAAAATTATTACTTACATCATGTATAAGTCGTTGACCTTGCAATAGCCATCTACTAAATAATTGTTGAGTTTGTTCTGTTGTAACTAAAGCTTGGATCTATAAAAAAATATATAGCATGAGTTATAAAAATATTATCAGTAATTGATTAGTAAATTTTCAAAATCAAATTAATCTTAAAATTATCAAAAATTTAAAATTCAATTTAAAAGAATGTATTTATTAAATTTTATTTAAATTTAATAAACAATTAAGAATTAACTCAGATTTAAACAACAATCTATGAATAAAAGTTTATATTGACGTCATTCCATTTTATTACTATAATAAATAAAAACAATATTAAACTATTTTCAGTATAATATATCAAATATACACAATATTAACCTGTAATGATTCAATCTGATTAGATAAACGAAATACAATTTCGTCCATAATTAAAATTGTTTCATATTGTAGATTAAATTCGTTTTTATTGCTTTGAAATTATTAATGCATTAGATAATAACTTCAAAATGATACGCTTACAACTAACAGTAGTTTACTTTCTATTCATTAGATAAAAAATACAGAAGCTGGTGTGTTATAAATAACCAATTAGAACATGCACTAAATTTGAAATAGATAGCATAATTTTCTTCGTGTATGAAATTTGGCAAATAATATTTATCATTTTCATAATTAATGATTTTATTATCTTATTTACAGAAAAGTCGATGTATTTTATTTACTCTAAAATATAGAATTATCAAAATATACAATATTAAAAAATGATAAAAATGAGGTAAGATACTCTTCAAAAAAAGAATAGTAATACAATTTTTTTTCTCTTTAAATTATATTAACGAATGTAGAGGTTTTTCTAATCACTTGTTTAAAATAGTATCATATTAGCTTCTATTTTATAAAGACATTTGGAAGCTATAAAAACTTGATTTAATACTCATAGTCATATAACGTAACAAATTAAATTCTTTAAATATCACGTGATTTTCAACACGTGATAAGACATGTGGTAACCAAATATTTAAAAAAAAATTTAATTCGGAGGTTAGAGCCATTTTGTTGACCGTATCGTAACCATAGTAACGAAAACCGAGTTGAAACTCAAGCTGCAGTTGTACAGTGTTATATTTGCATGGTTTTTAACAAAAAATTTAAAATTAATTATTTCAGTTGTTTAAGAAAAATTGAAAAAATATGTTAAAATTTCTCGTTTTTTATTTTTTTGCTATTATGATCGATGATGTATTTTGTATCACGGAAAATTTTGACATGAACGGATATATTGCATATTGTCCATGCATGGGTACATAATATTTTTATAGACAAATATTTTATTTTTTACAATTATGATAAAATTATTATTGCTATTAAGGCCGTTTTGGAAACCAGGCAGATCATTTTTTAGGTGCATTGGGTTTTGCAAAAGCACTAAATCGTACATTGATTCTACCTCCATGGGTTGAATACAGAACAGGAGAAATTAAATCAGTAATACATTATACTTATATATTTATGTTTAATTTATAAATTTATATTATACTTGAAGTTACTGTACATATTATTTTATTAATAACAATAACCGAATATTTTATATAAACTTTTTATATAATTAAATTTAAAAGATAAGATTAAAATTATAATAAATTTATAGAATAACATAGGTACATGCATACATATACCATAACTTATAAAAGAAGCTTAAAAAATATTTATATCTAACTAATGACTTATATATAAAAATTTGTCTTAAATATTTAAACATTTTTTGTAAAAGTATTTGAATAATATATTAGATAATAATAAAATATTAGTAATAATTGTTAACATTAATTCTACTTAAATTTCCATATATTATTGAATTATTTTAAATTAAAGACTTTAATTGATTGAAAAACTTAATTTGATGTATTATTTGAATAGTTATCATTTTATAATATTTTTTTTCATGTATTTTTTATATTACATTTTATAACAAACATTAATAATATTATATATAATATAAAATGTTACAATTTTCACATATTTAAATGAATAAATTTCATGGTAATATGGTTTTCACGTTGAAGTATCTACTATGTAAAATATATGTAATAAATTTACTTTTAGTTTATGTTACAAAGATTTAAAAATATTCTTGTTAATTATTTAGGTACAAGTTTCATTTGATAGATATTTTAATGTTTCTCAAGCAGCGAATTGCCACAGGGTTATGTTAATGGAAAATTTTATGAAAGAAATTGCACCAATTCATTGGCCACCATCAGAGAGGATTTGTAATTAAAATATTATTATTTTTTTACAGGTAATAAAAAGTATTATATTTTTAATACAAATATATTTTTTAGCATTTTGTTATTCAGCTCGTGGAAAAACAAACTCGTGTAATGCTAAAGATGGTAATCCATTTGGTCCATTTTGGGACACATTTAAAATAGATTTTGTAGATTCTGAATTTTATGGACCCTTACACTACGATGTTTATCACACGGATATGGCATTTCAATGGCGACAAAAATATACTTCTGCTAAATGGTTGGTCTTAGCATTTACCGGAGCTCCAGCTAGCTTTCCAGTTCAATTAGAAAATAAAAAGTTTCAAAAATGTTTGATATGGAATGATGATATCATTAATAAAGCAAAATCAATTATTAAAAAAATTCTTCCACCTGGAGCATTTATTGGAATACATTTACGAAATGGAATCGATTGGGTATATATAATATCAATATTTTCTTTTTTACTGAAATATTAATTTCAATTATTTAAATATTTTCTTTTTTAGGTAAGAGCATGTGAACATATTACAGGATCCCCAAATTTGTTTGCTGCTCCACAATGTTTAGGATATAGAAATGAAAGAGGTAAAGCAACACAAGCAATGTGTTTACCATCGTTAGATTTAATAATACGGCATTTAAAACGTGTCATTCGTAATGGAAGAAATGTCAAATCTGTATTTGTTGCATCTGATAATAATTACATGATTCCAGAACTAACCAAAGCCTTAGAAAGAATGAATGTAAATTTTTTATACATCACAAAATATTTCATTGTAGAACATTAAATAAGTAAGCATTTAATTGGTTTTTTTGCAGGTTAAAGTATTCAAACAAGAAGGGGATGCTGATCCTCATTTAGATTTAACCATCCTTGGTCGCGCTAATTATTTTATTGGAAATTGTATTTCTACATTTTCAGCTTTTGTTGCAAGAGAAAGAGAAGTCAAAGGATATCCAACATATTTTTGGGGTTTTCCACCAGAGAGAACTGTATCTTCTACAATGCATGAAGAATTGTAATATAGTGATTCTATAAAATATTCTATAAGAATGTGATATTAAGTTTTTTAAATAATTTTGTATGCTGCTTTTTTAAATCGATTATACATCTGTAACGAACTAGATAATATTTATATCAATTAAAATATGTTATTAATAATTTGAAAATGTGATATTTAAAGTAATACGTTTTATATATGAAATAAAAAATATTTTTTACAAATTATACAATAATCTATTAAAACTGTTTTATATAAAAATATAAAAAAAATGTTTATATTAATTAATTAAAAAAAATCTATATTTTCTAATACATAAAACAATGTTGTTCTATATAACATTATATTAATACATTATATTAATACAGCACAAGTTAGTGTACTTTTTTAAGAAAATACATTAAAAGAAAAAATTTCAAGAATTTTATTCGTGTATTTTTTAACAATAACTAACATTTAACTAAAATTAACAACATTTTATAAACTACTAAACTAAATAACTAAGTAAAACAAATACGTGTTCAACATTTTCAAAGTAAAAATTCGGTAAAATTTAAATAATTTAATTCTTTAGTCTATAATATTTTTATAATAAATATGTATATTAATAATACAAATTAACATATAATATATATAATTTATAATATAGATTGTACGCATTATAAATTTATTTAAATAACTTTATTGCATAAATGTATTCTTTTATAATATTCATAATTTTATATAAATATATAATTATTAGTCACTGTATAGATTATATAATCAATAATAATAATCGTAATAATCATTGAAATATTATGCACCAATTAAATATATAAAATATAGGAAAAAATGATTATTGTGCAGTAGAGATTAATTACTTTTTTATTAAAAAATAAATAAGATACAAGAAAATGTACATTATTTCCTTATTTTTTTTTTTTTTATATGTAATTAAAAAATGACAATTTTTACGTGGACAATCACCGTTCGTTTTTTTTAATTAATAAATATTATATATAAAGATTTGTGTATATGTACATTTTGTATTGGTAACTCTTATAATTAAATAACAAATTAAGTATATCATTATTAAATACAATAACTATTGTACAAAGACATAATAAAACAAAATAGAGATAACGATAAATATTATAATATTTATATCATATACATTAATAATAATTCGCATAATTTTAAATATTAAAACTATAACAATGATATTTATAATAATAAAAATAATTAGAACATAAACATTAACAATGGCTATTTTAAATGTGAATTAATAATACTAACTAGTATATTAATAAGAATATCAATAATAATGATTTTCAATGATTGTTATAATAATAAAAGATATATTATGACTAGTAATAATCATAATAGGACGAACTATAATAATTTTAATGCAATAAATACATAAATATTAAATAAATAAAATAAAATATGGTATAAAGTATATATTTAAAAACAAAAATAATTAGTAATAATAACTCATTTTCGAACCCAAAATTAGAAACGGTACTGCTAGAAGAGTAATGGGTAAATCCAAATTAATATCATTTGTTTTCTAATTTCTGAAATTTTTATTGTACACATTTGTTCTTTATCACACAAATATATCTATACTTCATTCTTCTGATGTATCAAAATAACAAAGCATATAATCCGAAGAGCTCAAGTGCATTTCTCTTTCATCTTATACATATCCATAGTTTCATCTTGTAGGAACTTATTACTATACAGTCATAGAGTATCATACTCACAAATTTACAAATTGAAAACGTTTAAATGTATCTCTTTTTCAAAATTCATTAAAAACACTTGCACGTATATAAATATTTATAAATTGTTTAATAATTTAAGTTATAAACTAGGGCAACTTCACTATTCCTAGGTTACTCGTGCTCAGTATATAACAGGTGCCACATAAGACATTAATAACATAAAATAAAATTATATTTTTTATATTTTTGTTTGATTGTACCATTTATATGATTCGTGGTACATATATAAGTTCAATGTTTTATTAATAAATTATTATTTAATGATTTATTTATAGACTAATTTTAATTAAATTAGTTTTTAGGTCTTTTGTTGATTCTTTAAAAATCTATATATAAATATAAAAATTAATTTTTGAATTATTTTTTTTCAAATTAATTTAAATTAACAGATAATAAAAACGAAAAATTTAATTTTATAAAATTTCGTAATAAATTAAATTTATATTACATTTTGTATAGAATATTAAACGTTGTAATAAAATCTCGTTTTATTGTATTTATTGTGATCAAAATTATACTTTCGATGGATTCATAGGTGACAGCAATCAATTTCCAAAATAATCGCATAATAGAAATTTTCGGTTACTGTTCTATCATAACGTCAATCTAATCGTTGCGAAATTTACGCACATGATATAAATAAAGAGAACAATTAGTTGTAAAGGGAAAATGTTTTTCGTATATATATATATATACATATATTATTCATGACAGAGCTTCACATACCCTGACTTATAGGTAATCTAACAGCTGGATAGTACTTAAATATCATTTAGCCGGACGTAGAAGCTGAATCTCCGTGGCATTCAGAATCTCGAGCAGTTTACTTACACTACATAATACTAAAAATTTTTTAATGTACAAGTGACATATAATTTTATTAATTTTTTAGTGTACAAATGTAAATCTACATTTTTAATTATTAACGTTAATTAATCAAATTATAAATAGAGAAAGTTTTTTAAAATTATTTAATGGATTTCTAGTAAGTATAAGCAATATAATTAAGTAGAATAAAAATTAAAACATTTATTATTCACTTGAAATCAGATTATAAATTTTTGAAACTTTGAGTTTTCTTTTATCTGTAATTGAAGCTTAATTATAAATAATTTTATAGATAAAATATTGAAAAACATATGGAAGTTTAATACGCCAATTTTAATGCTTTAATTAAACTGAAGTTTCGAATACGAGTAGTGCGGAATAAGTAATTAATAAAATCAAACTGAATTAACAGTGATGAAAGAATCTTATTTAAAGAACTGTTTTTCATTTGTGTTTTTCAAATCATTTTTATATGATTTATAAATTATTTAATATAGTTTAATGTATTATATTTTTTAATACGTGAAATCTGAATTAGAAATGTAACGTTCTTATATTTATTTAAGTTCTTTATTCTCCGTTTTTTAATATTTATTATTCAAAAAAAGATATGTATAATATTCCGTAATCTATAATAATATAATAATTAATAAATGTATAAAACTTTTAAAATTTTGTTAGATGTATTAAAGTACAGTCATTCAACTTTTTATAAAATGAGAAACATTATAAATTTTGTCTTTAAAAAAAATTAAATAACTTTATGTCATATTTAGATGTATTGAAAAAAAATTAAGATTCTAAAAAAATCTCTAACTTTAAAAATTTTTTTCATTATTAAGTTTTCATTCAAAGTTATAAGTATATTTTCAGTATTGCTAATATCCATATAATATTATAAAATAATAATGCGTTAAAATGGTGGAGGAGTTCAACCGGGTGGTACAAATAATATGATTATCTCAATTTATATAAAAGTAGACAAGATAATCTGATATCAATGAATGTGTTTAAAATTTTGCTTCAAGAAAATTGGATGACCACAAAGTGTTTATTTATTGCTCACATGAGTGAGTAAGTTATCGACGTAAACTCAAAATAATTTTTTTAAAGCTCAAACTTATGCATCACTTATTTCATCAAACCCTTAATTACGAAAAAATAATCTATTTACAAGATAAAAGTAGTAAATTTTTAGCAAGTTTTTTTAACAAGTATTCACGATATGCAAAGATTACAAAATTTTCTTCCTTTTTTTTTAAACATAATTAGAGAAGTATATGTATATGGAACTTAATTTATGTAGTTGGAATACATAAATATAATTTACAATAATTTCCTATTATTTATCAAATTGTCGTTTTATACAATTATCAGTATGTAACACTGATAATTTAAGTAATATTAAAAAAAGTGTATATTCAAATTACACCTACTAAGCTCTTTTATTTCAAATAAAATTACGTTAAACTTTAACTAAAAATATTGATTATAATTTTATTATTATAGGATAATATCTCAAGAGTAGGAGAATACACTCTGACATCAAAAAAGTTTCTTATACAATAATTAGTTATTTATTTTTATAATAAAATTTTTAAGACGACCTCTATAAAATATTTTAATGAAAAGTTGGGATACGAATTTTTAAAATTGATTGAACAAAATTTAGTCCTACATATTTTTTTAGTAAGTATAAGTGTGAAGTAAAATATATAATGAACATTTAGAAGGTATAAGTAAAAATTATATTTTATTGAAAACTTGCCAATTGTACATGTAGTCAATTTCTCAAATTAAAATAATATGAGAAATAGTTGTATAAAAATACTGAACATTTTATTTATTTCTTATCATAATTATCAATGTTTTCTAGAAATTTAAATAATATTTATTTAATAAATAATAATCTTTGAGTGACTTTATAATATTTTTTAGTTATATAATATTTTTATTTAATATTTTATTTTTAAGTCGATAAAATATAAAATGTGTTAATAATATAAGCAGTATATAACAAATAAACAATTATTTTTCTGAAGTGCAAATTTACAAAAAATATTAGTATTATATAGAATTTTAGCTAATCAATTTTAAAATAGGTATTTCTATTACACTTAAAATACTTCTATTAATATAGTTGTATCAATAATTTATTCTTATAAATACTGCTTTGCATTTTTAAAATTTTTTATTTATTTTCTATTGTTTGAAATATCGTAACAATTTTACAAATATATAAATGACAATTAAAAATTCAATTATTAAAATTCAATTAAAATATTATTATTAAGATCTTAGGTTAAGTTTGAATGAATTTTAAAGATTCGGCATGTAAGTTTTATCAATAGAAAAATGTATCGAGAATTTTTAAAATATAAGAATAATTGTTACATAGACGTTACATTCTTACAAGAAAACTTTTAATTTACAAAAATTATTGAAAGATTGAAAAAAAATCTTTGTATTTTTTGAAAATAAAAGTATTTAAATCAAGTGGTAAAAATTTCTTTACCCAATTATTAAAATTGAAAAAAATTAAAAATAAATTAAAAATTTTTTTATTTGTAGATAGAAAAGAACCAAAATTAATTAGTAAAGTGTATATTTAATTTTATTTTAATTTGTGTATGCATTTTCATGTTTCTGCGTGTGTGTACGTATGTACCTTGAGTTAAACGCATTCATATATGCAAAAGTATGTAGAATAAAATAATCCTTAGATGGCGCCAACAGTTATCGCCAATTTTGGTAAATTTATATAAATTCCAAATATACTTGAAAACATATGCACCTTTTCTTTTAAGGCAGAAAATTTGAAATATTTGTAAATATAAAATTATTCATAATAACATTACACAAAATATATAAATTATAGAATTTAACAAAAAAAATTTGAGTGTACGAAAGTTTAATTAATATTGTAATTGTAATTTAATAAATTTTTTTATTATTATACACCGCAAGTTAACATTTTTTATTTATTTTAAAATATTTAACATTTTAATTATAATAACATAAAATTTTTTATGAAAAAAAGTTATGGAATATATAATATTAGGTAATAAAAATATTTTTTAAATGTTTGAGTTTATAAATATATTAAATTAATAATTAAATGCGTTTAATTTAATAAATATTATTACTTTTTATTATTCTTACTGAAAAATTTTAACGTATAAATGTAAGATTCATGTAGAAGTATTGATTATTTTCTTTATATTTATAATTGTAAGTTTAGTATATTAGACAATAGTTATATAGAATATAATATGGATACTTCACTATTTTTTAATTATAAAAACAATAAGATAAACTTGTAATTCCCATTCTTTATTATAATAAAAATTCAGTTTTGTTTAATTTAAAATTTTTACAGTTTACTACGTTAACAAAATACCTCAGATGAAAAAAAAGTTACCTGTGCTATCCATCGCGTTTATGCTGGCAGCGGTTGGCACTAGCTCATCTCACAAAATCCAGTAGTAGGGATTAAAAAAAATATGGCGATAGCGACAAAAGAGTCTGAAGCCCGAGTAGCAATTTGAAGATGTGATGGGCGTCGTGGTGGTGTGATGATCTGAAAGCGCGTCGAGAAGGAGCGGGATAGACGGGGATTGGGGAGCGACAATCAGTCGTGTTGTGATAAGAGTCTCCGAAGTAAGCAACGAGAAAGCGTGTTATCAACGTCGCCAACGCGTATTCACGCACGCATTCAATCGCTGCATTGTGTTGTGTAGTGTTGTATTTTTTCTGGTCGTCGCTCCACCAACTTTTTTTCTCATAGTGTGCCAAACGTTTAACACAAACTTTATGGTCGCGACTGTCTTCCCTACTACCGAGCGTAACCGACGGCATATGCGTATACATGTACGCCACAGCTCCTTGTGCTATCTCTGAATGTGATACGCGTTACTTTTTACTTCTATGTCCTATGCTTGCTTCAATTTGTGAAAAAACGAATTCGTAGATGTTCGTTTTTTCCTCCTACACGATCTTTCAATCCGTCATTATCGTCAACGTAGCGTAGTGCGCGCGTGTACGTATGTGTGCACTTGCTATTGCTGCTACCGTTGCAATTTGCTTTGTGTTTTTCTTTTCATTCCTTTCATTCATTCTTTTTAGCAGTGAATCATAAATCACTATTTGTAGAAAATTGGTACGCAAAAAGTATAGAAGTGGAGGGACTGTCAAAGATTGGAGAGGTGTATCAGTGTGCGCACACACGCGCCATATCATAAAAACGCACACACAGAAAAGACACGTCAGAAATGGCTCGAGATTATGATCATTTGTTTAAGCTGCTCATCATCGGGGACAGTGGTAAGTAATAAGTGAGAAATTATACAATTTACGCGTGAGACGGTACTTCCAATTCACCCACCGCTGGCATTTTTTGTTTGTCAGTCTATTCCTCGCCTGTAAAAGCGGGAACTCGTACATATAGACATGGTATACCCATAAATGCAATTGAAAACAACTGTGCTTCAGTGAGCAGCTATTATTGTTCCTTGTACATTTTTATTTTAATGGTATTATTGTAGACATTATTCAATACATGTGAAATATATTTCTAAAAATGAAAATAATTTATTTTATGATAGCAATAATGATAATATAAATTAATGACCTTTCTTTTTAATTGATGCTCATGACCATGATTCATATTTAAAAATCAATTTCTTTTCATACTATACTATTTATATTGTTACTATTTATTAAGTGCTTGATAACCAGTCCCAAAGATTTGTCAATGATAGATTTTTATAGTATTAATCTCATATTAAAATTAAATAAGATTGACTTAGTCTTATTATATGATTAACATACATTTAACAAATTGAAGAATTTTAAAACTAATGATGTATATGAATTTCAATTTTTACAATAATCTTTGATAAATTAAAATTTTTAGATAGTTTTTAAATGATTATAGTTGTTTTTTCATAAGAAATAATTATTGCAAGTTCATAATGATAGATGTTACTGAGTCATCAAAGCTATATTTTTATTTTAAAATATCTATCATATCTAAAATATATATAAATAATAAGATATAAACTAATTTCATATATTCAATGCTTTTAGTTTAATTTTGAAAGATCAAGATATAAATAGATTTAGAAACAAAATTCAAAATTATTAATAACTAAAAATTGATGATAACATTTCTTGGTGTTTGGTTAAAATTTTTAAAATTATGTTTACCTATTTAATTAAATTTAAATAAAATGTTTTTGCAGTAGTTCATTAAATTAATTATGAATACTTCAAACAAATTTACATTTTTTAAAACTTTTAAAATAAATATGAAAAATATTTAATGTATTAATAATCCTTTTATTAACTCTTACTTTGTTATACAATTAAATGTGAAATAATATATATAGTTATTTGTAAATATTTGTTTGACATTTTTGACATAAAATAAAAAAATTTTTTTGTTATATGTAATTTTTTTATATTTAACCTGTTTATATTTGTGTACATATAAAATTTAAATGTCAAAAATATATAAATCTGAAACAATTTTATATTATTATTATTATAAGTTAGTTTATTGAACAATATAATACATTCATTAGATGTAACAAAACAATTATACATATCTGTTCAATAATATATTTCTTTTTAAATTCTAATAGGTTCAATTTTGTTTTTAAGATTTTTATTAGTGAGATTTGTATTATTATTAATTTTGTTATTTGTATTATTATTATTATAATATTAAATATATATACTTATACATTCTTTTCATTATTATTACATACTTTTAATAAATTATCGTAAATTTTACAACTTTTTACATAATTTCTATTGAATTATCAAAAATAACATTTTTGATGAAAATTATATATTTGTATTTAATTGTATTATAAGGTTTAAAATTGTTTATTAAATTACTTAAAATTAAATAGGTAAAACTTCAAGATGAATTTATTACAATTAATTCAGACTTATTTATTTTTATTTATATGTAATTTATATGAAAAACATTTATTGCATATTTGTTACATAAAATTTAGTGCACATTAAAGGTTTTAATATCAAATTTAATTTATTAAACTTTTTAGAAGTACATAATGATTTCAAATATGTAATGATTAATTTAGTTTTAAACAATAAATGATAGCAATTTAAATTACTTATATTTAATCTTGTTAAAAATGTTAGAAAGAGCTTACTACTACTTACATTTGTTTCTTATTAAAGGTGTTGGAAAGAGTTCATTACTACTTCGATTTGCTGATAATACGTTCAATGGAAATTACATAACCACAATTGGTGTAGATTTCAAAATCCGCACAGTGGATGTAGATGGAGAAAGAGTTAAACTGCAAATTTGGGATACAGCTGGCCAAGAACGATTTCGTACAATAACTTCCACTTATTATAGAGGAACACACGGTGTTATAGTTGTATATGATGTAACAAGTGGAGATTCCTTTGCAAATGTTAAAAGATGGCTACATGAAATAGAACATAATTGTGACGTTGTAGTCAATAGGATTTTAGTAGGAAATAAAAATGATTCACCAAATCAAAAAGTTGTATTGACAGAGGATGCACAGCGATTTGCTAATCAAATGGGAATTAAACTATTTGAAACTTCTGCTAAAGATAATACTAATGTTGAAGAAGTATGTTTATTTAATTAATTTGTAATTAAAATTACTAATTATTTAGTAAACTTAAAAAAAATATAAAGTATTTTATTAAATTTAATTTTATTTGTTTTAAAATTTATAAATCATTTGATATTTTTACTTAAAATTATTTATTATAATTAAAATTTATTATAAAATTACATATTTTATTAATATAAATGAATATTATTAAATAATAACATTATTTTATAATAAAGTTACTGATTTATAAATTTATATTACAGATGTTCACTGCAATAACGCGAGAAGTTTTACGTACGAAAAAAGAAAGTAAAGAGAGGCAAGCAATAAAGACCAATGAAACAGTCAATCTAAGGAAAAGTACTAAACAACATCGAAAAAAATGTTGTTAGCAACTTCGTTGCACATTAGATAGATTCTAAAATTAATATTGTTTTTGTATAACAGTCAAGCAGAGTAAGACAGAGAGCGAGTGTTATTAATGGAGTGGACATGAAATGCCATAGATTCTTTGACATTACTAAGACAACATCATGACTTAATAATTCATTTCTTACTCACGTTACTCTTTTTGAGTACCTTTATGTCCAAAGGTAAATATGTAACAATGACACAGATTTTTGGAGTAAAATGTAATATCACAGTCTATTAATGAGTGAATTTCAATGATATTACCAGTAGAAAGAAGTTTGGTTGTTAATGTTTACAGATATTCAAAATAACAAGAAATTTATATTAAAATATTGCTTAAATGTTTTGACGACCTATACAAAATTAAAATTTATCAACACTTTACAATATTTGCTAGATGTAATTATATTAAGTTGAGCTATTTGTAAAATGTTGTCGAGTTTTTTTAATAAATAAAAACCGATATATACTATTAATGCATTGAATACAAATTTCTTACAATAATTAATTACTTATAACAAAGTATTTAAAATGTTATTTATTGTATGGTATTATATTAAGTTTATTTTTTAGCCACTCATTACAATATCGATTAGTGAAGTATGTAAATACATAAACGCACAAACATTTTACAAATAGGGTGCGATTCATATTATTAGGAGATCCAAATAGATATTAAAGTATTTTTATGAGATTTTTGAGATTCATCAATATCTTTGCTGCAAGCTGTACCAAAAAAATGATTTTGATATTTTTTATGTAAAAGTTATGTTGTTAATAAAACACTATAAAATAATTACAGCATCTGTGTGCACATCTCCAAACTTCTACAAAAAATGATGCGACTTTTAAAAATGATTGAAATAAGATGAGAAAGTACTTGTGAAATTTGTAAACAAATTATGAGTGTAAATGTAATGTTTGGTAGCAGAATTATAAGAAACGTTGTCTCAGTCTTTGAAAGTGGCAGAAAACAGGCAGACAAAGTCGTATATACGTAGGCCGTGTCCAACCATGACAGAAGCTGTCTGTGTTAATCTGTGATAATAGTTAAATTGCGTCTTCTGTGTAATAAACGATACTTCCGTATCTCAATAAAAAGAATCTTAAGGAAAGACTAAAAAACGAAGTCTTTCCAAGGATTCTTGATTGAACTATTTCTGGATGGGAAATATTTCATTGGATTTTATACTAAAGGCGATCAACATTAAATTGTTTTTAATTCGACTTTTGTTAAAGCTATTGAAATTTATACCATTCTTAAATTAAATAAATATTGTTGATGTATTATTTTTAATGATCTATTAATTATATAATATCTATTGTAATTTATCGTAGTTATTTATTCCAATTAAAATAAGTTATAAATCGAGATCCAATGAATTATTATTTGTTATATTTTAACTAAATTAGGATTTTTTAATAGTCGTAATTAGTTCTTCATTATTTTCGATTTTCAAAATTATTATATAAATGTTACATATAATTACAAAACTTCAATTGAAAACCAAAACTTAATGCAAAAGTAATTTGTTAATCATTCTTAATTTAATTTCATTGTCTATAAAGATAAATTGTTGAAACAGTGCAAGATTATAAACATATAAAATTTAGTTACGACATATTGTTCAAGGTACATATATAATAAGTAATTCTTTATAAACTATTCATATTTTCTTTTTTAATACAAGGAATGAAGTTTTAATTACACATAGTTATAATTGACTTTCAATAAATTACTGTTGATGATTGATACAAGAAATTATTACTTTTAGTTAGTTCAATTTATTTTCAATGAAATATTCTCATTGAGAACTTTATTTTGAAAATTAAATACTCAAAGATGTTAAATTAATTATTAAAATAGAATATCGTATACATCTTTTTGAAAACATTCTCTTTTGAAGATGTATTTCTATCTAATATACTGTTTTAATTTTATATGTACGTGTATGTGTGAGTGTGTTTGCATGTATGATTATATACAATAATATATGCATGGTATGAAATTATAATTGTCAATACGATTATTAAAAAATCCGTTCTCCTAGATAATGTACATAAATCACAAGAAATTTATTGCATAATAGCAATATGAAGTATTTCTATAGGTATACTTTTTACATCAAATTTATTTTAAAATATTACAATTCATAATAATATATTAAGATTTATTATTTTATACTTACTATTTAAACGTCATAATTATGTATGTTCTGTTTGCACAAACAAAGAAATAAGACGAAAATTGCAGTCATGTGTTTAAAAAATTAAATTTATAATTTTAAGCTTTCATGTAAACATATATATATATCGTAATTTCTAAAATCGTTAGGTTTAAATAAATTTATTTTTATTATTATTAATTTATAACAAAAAGAACTTGTTATTTTTGATTCACAAAAAATTATAAAAGGGATACTAAATTTTTATATGCATTATTTACGTATTAATTTCTTTATAATAAATGATCGATTATTTTTTATTTATGAAAACGAGAAAAGTTTACAAGAAATTTTGCTCGATATCAAAATTACTTAGAAATTAAGTAATTTTTCTAATATTGCATTTAAATTTTTAAATTAAACATAAGTAAATTAATTTTTAATAAGTATTTTATTTTTTTTATATGTATTTTTAATCGATGTTAAAAATAATGATTTTATTGGTAAAAAATAGTTTTTAATCAAATTTAAAATATTAAGTATAAAAAGTATTTTAATTTTTAAATTATTTAAACATAATCTAATAAAAAATTTTATAATAACTGCATTGGTATATTTTTTAATTTTTTTAATATTACATTTATTTACTATTTATGGACATAGCATAATTTATTAAAAATAAATTTTAAGAAAAATCTCAAAGATTATTTATTTTACATTAAAGGTATTACAATACTTTCATATATTTTGACTTTATAGACTATTTGATACTATAGTAATATAGTGTTTAAATATATCATTATAGATTTATTATTACAGAAAAAAGAACCAATTATATTTAAATATAGTTTAAGATATATTTATTTGTTTGATATTACTGATATAATTTTTTCAACAATACTATATACATATCGTACAAATCATTATCGAATAATAGAAATGATGGATTTTGTATTAATAAAACATAAATAAATAAATAATTAGGTCAAAAACAGGATGTTCATTACAATAGTAAAATTAAAATATTTAGTTTCATAAAAAATCAACTTCTAATTGGTTGAAAAAAATGATATTTTTAAATAATTAAAATTCCATATAATTTATACTACACAAGTTATTGTATTACACGAAATGCGCAAGACCATGCGCAAAGGTATTGTGCATTTTAACATAAATGAAACTTATATTTGATTCTCTCTTCTCTTCCTCTTATACCATATTATATACATTATTATATATATATTAACTTTTCAAGTTTAAAATCTAAGCTTTTAGAAAGTTCTATTATTATTATCATTTTTTAGTGCTATTCGATGACAATAGCGCGGTAATTGTGGTAATTGATATGTGACATTTTTTGATAGTCGATTGTTTTCATTACGTTAAACAAAGTCAAAAGAATTTTTGAATAAAAACTCGTTTGATTTATTGTTATTGAAAGTCCTAAAAATATCATTTTAGTAATAAAAAATGAACGTTAATTCAGCATCAATTGAGTTAAGTTCTTACAGAGATCAGCACTTTAAGGTTCGTGTATGTGTTCATAACCTATCATTTAATATTCTTAAGAAATATCAAAGTATTAATTTTATTTTGTTATTTGTTATATTTTATTCATTAAATTTATAAATATATAAATTTATTATTATTTAACTTAAATGTTTAGGGTTCTCGAGCTGAGCAAGATAGGTTATTAAGGACATCTACTACTCTGTATGTTGGAAACTTATCATTTTATACAACAGAAGAACAAATATATGAACTATTTTCAAAATGTGGAGATATTAAGAGAATCATAATGGGTTTGGATAAATATAAAAAAACTCCTTGTGGATTTTGTTTTTTAGAATATTATCAAAGAGCAGATGCTGAGAATTGTATGCGCTATGTGAATGGAACTAGACTTGATGACAGAATCATCAGAACAGATTGGGATGCTGGTTTTATCGATGGAAGGCAGTATGGTCGTGGAAAAACTGGAGGTCAAGTAAGTAAATTTATATTATTTTTAACAAACTTAGATTGGTTTTATATTACATATTTGTGATAGTATCATATTGTATAAACAATATTAGAAATTTCTGATTTAGTAATTTATATTGTTTTGTATAATTATTTAGGTGAGAGATGAATATCGATCAGATTTTGACAGTGGTCGAGGAGGATATGGCAAGATTTTACAACAAAAAGTTGGTTCATTAGGCGAAGGAGCTTTTTAACAGTCATTAAATTTAATTAATTTAAATACACAATTTATTGAGATTTAAAATTGAACTCAAGTGACCAACAAAAATTAAAAGTGGATGGAAAGGAAAAAATAGTGTGTAAAAAAATTATTTTTAAGTATTAAATAATATTATAATCATGTTATAAAAAAAGTGTGATACTATTTAAAGAAAATAATTTTGTGTAAATCTTATAAAGCTAAATAATTATATTACTTAAGTTATGCATAACTTAAAAACACATGAAACTTATGTTTAAAACATATCTTACATTTTGCAATTAATTTTTTAAAGAACTTATCATTGTAGTAATTAAAAAAAGTTTCTGCTTATAATTTATGTAATAGACAGAGTGCATACAATTATTTAATATTAGACTTACTTAGAAAATAGAGAATTTTCGAGTATAAAATTTAAATACAAAATTATTTTTTTTATTTTTCTATCAATTTCGATAAAATTATAAGTATGCTAAACAATTGATATTTTCAATTATACAATATATTTACAAAAAGTAATATTTTTTGGATTATTACTACAATTGTATTATTAGAGATTGACAACTAAAAAATGTTTAAAATTACAGTTTAATAAAATAAAAACTTTTATACCTACCTACATTAAATTAATAAATGTACTTTTAATTATAATAAACAAAAATCATATCAATGTATCTTAAATTGTTAAAATTACAATTTACAATGCACTCTCGTCTTAAGAAAAAACAAATGAAAAGCATAATAATTTTGCTTATACAATAATTAATATTTTTTAATTTTTAAAAGATTTTTGTTTTAAAAAATTGTACCAAGATGTTTCTCTTTGTGTATCTGATATAATTAATTAATTTTGGTATTTCTAATGTAAAAAGTGAAAATTAATTTAATATATGTAATACCAGTTATAAAATCGTTTGCTATGATGTAACGTACATAAATTCCAGGATATTTCATAATTGATCGAAAAGTATAATAACTAAATAGAATAAGAATCAATAATTAACATAAGTTCGAGGTAAATTTGTTTTACACATATATATTATTTTATTGTATTATTTAATTTTTTTGTTTCATTTATATTAAGTATTCTGAAAAAAATCATATGAAAGCCTATACAATGATTTTTTTTTATATTAAAAAATTTTATTGTAACAAAAGAATAAAGAATAAAATTAAAGTTATTTTAAACGAATATGATTTAGAATATTGCGTTGTATATCGTAAAAATAATAATTTTGTCTATATATTTTTTAACTAGGTCATGATTAAAAATAAATTAAAATACAATTATATAACACAAGTGATTCTGTATAATATATAAGTAGAATAATGGGTAATATATAAGTAGAAATATTAGAATTTAAATAAAAATAATTATTCGATTAATGAAAATTTAATAAATTTATAAATATATTGAAACGTTATAGAAATAAGTATAAACAATAAATTAATATATATATAGAATGAGATAGACAGAGTATTGTACTTTTTCAATTATAATCTTAGAATTTTATTTTTTCATAGTGTTAAAAAAATAATAATTAATATATTTAACTATGTTTTAATATTAATTTATAGTTTAAGTAATACATAATTACGTATTATTTTTTATTTTAATTCGTTTTTTTAGATTAAATTTTGATGTTTTTTATAATTTCATATTCATCATATATCATATATAAAATAATAATATTCATAAAATTTTAAGTATATTTAAAAATTAACAGTTTTTCATAATTGGTATAATTAGAATAATAATATTAATATATTGTGTTCAAATATTTGGATTTATTAAATTAAAAATAGGTTATGATAAAAATAAATAAATTTAAAAAAAAAGCTAAAATAATTTAATTCCAAAAAAATATTTTTAAACGATGTTCACTTACCTGCAAATCTTGAATATTATTATGAAAATTATAATGAAGTGTTATAGAAATATCTCACTATAAACTATCTCACATTACTTAATGCATATATGATTAAAGAACTTTTCTGAAATGTCATAAAATTTATTGTGTTTCGAAAGAAGTAGGATTTTAATGAACAGTCGAATAGCTTTATCAACACTTAAATATGGAATATGTTTAACTCTCTCAATGTAAAATTTAAAGAAGTTTTTTATTTTAATTTAAAACGTACAGAAATTTATTTAAAAAATTCGTTTTATTTTATTAAATATGCTTAGGATTTATCATATACTATTTAAATTTTTTTTATTACTCTAATATTTTTATTTTATAAGTAGAAATTTTTTTCATGTAGTAGTAAATCGTTTATGGATTAATTTTATAATAGTAACATTTTAAATTATTTTTTTTTTTTTTTAAATTTTATTTCGAAAAAATGTCAAGATGTTATACATTTCAATTTTTCGTTAAAATATGTAATTTATTATTTGGATTAAACTCTATTAAAATATATATTGTAACGACATATAAACATTATTTTATTTTTACTATTATGACTATTATTATTATATTCTATGGTACTATCTATTGAATATAGATTAACAGATAAATTTAGAAATATTATCATTTATAAAAGTTTTGTAAATCAAATCATGATATTTTGTATGTTTACAATATTTTCTGTAAAATTTTATTAAAATTTTTGTCAATATTTACGTTTAATCAAGCATTATTAAAATTGGTTTGAAATAACAGTTTTATATTTTTAAGTTTGTTAAACTCGTTGTATAATTAAAGAACCAATTCAAATAGCTACTTATATTTTCAGTTCGTAAAAAAAGAAACAAGACTTTGGGTATATTTTATTCATCATATATCATTAGTAATTTTTTTAATTATAAAAAAAAACTAATGACAACTTAAAATAGTATTCTTTCTATAAAGTAAGTATCTAAATAAACGTCGATTTAAAATACAACAGAAATTTTAATATTTGTACATATATATAAGCATTATTTTAAGTTGATAGATATTTAGATTATTATGCAGAAAAATAAAAAAATATTTAGAATTGTAAAATATTTGAAAATCTGAAAATGTCTTAAATTATGTACATTGTAGATGCTAGAAACAAAAAGTACAGTAATGTATTATATCTGGTTATAAAATATAAAATAGTTGTTTGCAATTTTTACATTTTTTGAATAATAATCATTTTTAACCGAATAAAATAAAATTGTAAAAGCTTGATTGCATTGCAATAATATTACGAAATGAAATTTATATACAAAAGATCCATAAAGGAAAGCTAAAGCAGTAGTGAGGTATAATAAATTTGTTTACAGCGTCGTAAACATGTACGTAACATATACAAATATTTATTTTTTAAAAAGTCTTTGGCGTTAGAATATTCTTAATTTCCTCACATCATACAACACAGCTTTCGAGCTGACGGTCTTTTGAGGACTGCTCGTACTGCTTCGGTAAATACCTCATCAAGACCTTCCTGCATCTTAGCTGAACACTCGAGATACTTGTATGCTCTAATCTTTTTCTTCATCTTCTTGCATTCACGAGGACTAATTATGTCATTGCTTTCCATTCTGAGATCACCTTTTGTACCTAAAATAACATTCGGTTATTAATGTTATGTATATAGTTATTAACATAGTTGAAAATGGAAGTGTTTTAAGTTTTCGAAGTAAAAATACCCGATTAAATAACTAGTAGATAATTAAAAAAATTTGTATTTTATGATACTTTGTAATTAAATATATTTTATTACGATCAAAAATACTTTATACATTCACAATTAAATAATATTTTTTATAAAGTTTGTTCAGTCTTTAAATGTTATAAAATAAAATAAATTATTATGTACATATAGTTTACTTATTCGATTTTCTTGTAAAATATTCGTTGAATTCGAAAAATTTATGAATCCAAATATCAAAATATACTTTGCAAATAAAAAAGTTTTAAACTAAATTTTATATTATCGAATTATTTAATTAATTTTTTTATACCATTTAACTAAAATATTTTTAATTTAAAATAATTATAAAATAAATAGAAAATTAAATTTACTTAAATTTGTTGAAATTAAAATCTTACGAAGTATACTGACAAATAATAATTAGAACTTAATTTATCCATTAAGTACTTATACATTAAGTAAAATAGAAAATATTAATGAATAAATAGAAAATATTAAAATGAAAATTTTGTATCGAAGCCTAATTAAAATATTTTTGAAAGTTAAATTTAAAATATAACTAATTAACTTACCAATTAAAATTATTGGAATATTTGGACAATGAATTTTGAGCTCAGGATACCATTTACTAGCTACATTTTCATAAGAACTTCGTGCGTTTATAGAAAAACACAGCAAAAAACAGTCAGTCTGAAAATAATTTTTCTCATTTAAACGTCAAAAATTTTAATAATTATTTTAAAATTATTATTTTTAACAAACATTAAAAGTTTATATTCACGTTTAAAGGGATTATAAGTTAAAAAATTATTATCTATATTATATTTTGTAAGTAAAAATCCGTATAAAATAAAAACATTCAAGTATAATAAATTGAAAGTTAAACTCAAGTTATTTTTAATAAAAATATATAAATTATAATAATGCTACTGAATTCATCTATAACAGTTTAAATTAAACTAATTGGTCAATATATGTATTAACTTCAATTTAATTATGATAAAAAATTACATTTATAAGCTTTAAATAATTTTGCATCGATTCTCTAGAATTATATCATTATTTTAAAATGGAGTCTTTATTTTATGATTCCATGAAATTTTGATGGTCCCTCACATTTGGATAGGATAGTGGCCTGAGTCTCTCATAATCTTCTTGTCCTGCGGTGTCCCATAAAGTAACATCATACTCTTGGCCATCGACTTCGATAGTTTTCGGATAATTTTCGAAGCTAAAAAATACAAAAAGTTCAAGAAATCTAGTTATTAATTAAGAGATAAAGCAATTTCAGGCGTTTTTAATAATTTTACACATTGAAAGAATGATAGATTGGAAGTGTCAAATCGCGTGAGCATAGAACTATTTATGGCGAAATTAATTTTACATCTTTCATCATTTTACATTAGTAATAGAAAATATCTAGCAATTATTTAAAACTATTTGCGAGTATTTTTTATAGGAAAACTCTTTAATTATTCAATTTTAAAACTAATTTTCAATTGTTTAATTTGTTTCGATATTTACACATATTTTATTCAAATTTTAAAATATAATCTATTATGTATTACAATTTCA
Organism: Platyscapa corneri; assembly: GCA_018907185.1. NCBI lineage: Eukaryota > Metazoa > Arthropoda > Insecta > Hymenoptera > Agaonidae > Platyscapa > Platyscapa corneri. Next base: position 671,947 of record JACCHW010000072.1, read on the forward strand.
TTTGTAAATGATGATCTATTATAAATTAAAAAATTACTTTGAAACTTTACTATAAGTGAATACTACTTTCTTTTAATTATTGCTGTAAAAAATTTTTATAGTAAATTTATAAATTTGTTAAAAGCAGAAGAAACATATTAATTATCTTTACATTATGATTTTATTTAAATTTTAATTGTAAATTGACGTGTTCTCAGCATATCGGGAGTGGAACGTCAAGGGATGGAGGAAGAGAGGTAGGAAAAAAAAATTTAAACGAAGAATACAGGATAAAGGTACAGAGGGTACGCGAGCGTGGCTGGAGGGATAATGGATTTTTCGCGTGTCTTTCTTCCCATTTTTATATCATCGAGAATCTCAACGATCTTTTAACTTTCGCGGAAAGTTAAAAACCCGTTAGATGTTACTCGATCTTGTATTATTGCGCGTGTAATTGTTTTTTCTTAACGCGCGCCGGCCCGTCGCCGACGAGCGGCACAAGACAAAATTTTGAAGTTATTTTTAAAAAATTAATATTTTTTGAGATTAAAACATTTTTTTATAAAACTTATGCTTTATATTCGTTTAATGAAATTAATTTCATAATCAAAATATTGAAATGAGAAGGTTAGAATTTTAAATAAAAAATATTTGTTTAATTTTCAATATATACTTAGTAATAAATAAAGTAATAAATACTTTTCATATTTTTTTATACACATGCTATGAAAATTTAATCACACTCTCGTTTTGTAATTGAAAATATTTAATTGTGTAATTTAAATTTTAATTAAAGCTTTAGAATTGTGAATAATTATTCATAATTTACAATCAAGAAATAATAGCTCATTATTTTCATCAATTTAATTAGACATATTATTTAATATTATAAACTTATCTATATGTTAGCATTTATTGACCAGATTTTCATAAACTTAAATTTAGATGTATTTATTAAAAAGATGTCTTATTTTATAAAAAAAATTTGTAATAATTAATCATTCCAGAAAAAAAATTTTATAAGATTAAAATAAACAGACAAATTTTTAGTTCAATCAAATTTAAGTAAATTTAATTTTTTTTCAGTAAGACTAAGACTTACATGTAAAAAATAAAAAAAAATTAAAGATTTTTTTAATTTTATAAGTGATTATAATTGGTATTATAATTATTGTTGATTATAATATTACCTTATTTTATTGATGTTCAATGTGTTTACATAATTTTTTACAAATAATTTTATTAAATATTGTAACAACTTCCGTAATTCGTAAGCAATATTCTTGTAATTAATTAAAAACGTTTTAAGTTGTAAATGAGTTTTCTTAAAGCAGAGAAAATTAGATGACACTCTGTTTAAGTCATAATTATTGCATATATCGTTAAGATATTTTGTTTCAGGGACATCTGAGTCAGAGTAAATGAACACGCTTCAGGTGCCATTCACTTTGTAGTGAGTTAAGAGTTTGAATCAATAATGCTTGAATTCTCGGGCATAATAGCGTCACATAAATAATGCCCGAATGAAGAACAACCAAGGATAAATCGAATAAGAGTATTATTAAGAAGTAACATCGAAGAAAAGTAAACACATTTAATAAAAAAGAGATGGGTACGTCAACTTAGCAAGAAAACGTGATTATCACTTAATGTATTACTATTTAAATAAATCGTCGAAATTAAATATTATAAAAACCAATGAAAAATAATGAAACAGTATGAACAGAGAAAATATTATTATAATATTATCTCTTTTTCTCTCACATTACGTTTACATACAATTAATTTAGTAAATAAAGATTTATATCCATCGCAACTCTCATATATGAGATTAACGAGTTCTTTAATGTTACCTTGTGTCGATGGATTCTTAAGAATCTACTTAATGATTTAAGCTTGTTTAATTGCCTAAGAATTCAACCTTTTAATTATATTCTAATTAAATTTTAATTATAAAAAAACAGTTACAATTAGTAGTACTCAATAAAAATATTATTATATATAAAAGATTGTGCTAACAGAAATATCTTGATTTAAAAATTCTCGTAATCATATATACAAAATATTTTTGGGAACTATTTAATAAATATTTTATTTTAATTAAGATATGAAAATGTTAGATTACATCTGCATAGAAAACACAGGTATCAATGCACTGATATTTTAATTTATATATATAATTATACCATTATAATTGACATTGTATCGTAATTTCTCCCAACGATTTAAGTATATAGAGAAAAATCGAATTTAAATATTAATAAACTCATTTATTCTGTTTTATATTCATGTTAAATTTAAGAAAATTTTTGAACGAATTTTGCTTATATAAATATCAAATATATTTAATAACACAATTATCGTTGACTAGTGTTTATAAATTTGTAAATAATTAGTATTTAATATAAATTATATTTATTCCAGTCAGAAAATTTTTTGCTGCTGCACTTACTGAATAACAATGTTGAAATGAAAAATTAATAAAAATTCAATGAAACATTAATAAAACTCACACGGTGGGAATGTATTCCATGGGAAACTTTTTCTCGGTGTACGTGATAAGCATGCATGTCTTGCCGACCATACCGTCGCCCACCGCTGTAATTTTTATTGGCCTCAGACGAGACATTGTTTTCTGTTTGTCTGTAATAAATAGAAATTTTCTTAAAAACATATAATAATTATACACAAGATGTTATAATACTTATATCTTTGTTAAAATTTCTAATATTGTAGAAATAAAATTAAATATTATATAAATCAAAATAAACCCTAACAGATGATTACATTTGATTAATATTTCTTTCTAGAAATCTTGTATTTCATTTTACATATATAAGATGAATAAAAATATAATTAAAACGGAGAAAATGAGATGGCTAACAATCAACATTTTTTTCACTATTCTAAATAAAAATATAAGAATTAAAAAATGTTTTTAAAAATTTTGGGTTGTATATCTTAAATGCGTACTTAAACATTATAAAACAATTAATTCATTTGAATAAAGCTTATTAGAAAGAAAAATTAAAAATAATTCTTTTGGAACTTGATTAATAGTATGTATTAAAAAAGTTTTTAATCGACAAAAAATTTTTTGCGCTTGATATAAAGAATGCTAGTTGTGTTTTTCGTTGATGTCGTACCGAGTATTATTATTATTAAGGGAAAAATCTGTTGTGCATTATGCTGGGGAACATTTCTATGCGCAAGTTAACTCTCATTTCGATTGATTTTCATGTTTAATTACTCATCTGTTAATCCGAATTGTTAAACACTGATGAATCGCGCGAGCGAACTACCGAACGCTTGCATTTATTATCCATTTCATTTTTATTCTCCCTTTCATGGTATTTATTGCGTTTTGAAACCGAATAGAATAAAAAAACTTTCTAGATACAACAAACAATATTGCAATAAATTTGTCTATTTGTCTAACTTATTAACTAAATATTGAAAATTCGCTGTTAGAAAAATAAATTCTTAGGTGGAATGAATAATCTAAAAAATTGTATTTGATTACTCATTTATTTTTATAGATCTAATCGTATTATTAGTTTCATATTTTTGGTATATAAGTAATAAACAAAATATGTAAGTATCAAAAGAGTTTAAAAGATTACATATTTTAAAAGAGATTTTAGAAATACGAAAATTCATTATTAGTTTACCAAAAATACGCATTAAAAGTGTAAGATTCAGCGCATAGTTGATAGAAATAGGTTACATTTTAGTTATAGTTCTACTGTAGAAAAAATGATCCACACGATTTACGATGTGGTATTCACTAAGCATTTAGTTAAATAACGATCTTCCAGCATTTGTGATAATCGTTAAAGTACCACCTATTTGATTTTTCGAATTGATTTTTTTATAAAGTAAATCAGATTTCATTTAATTATTTCATTATAAGTAATGGGCGATAGTAACTTAACTTTTGTTTGACAAATATGAGAACCATTTCTATGTGTTTAAATCAGGTGATATAACAGAAGCTTAAATATATTTCCAATTAATATTACAAAATTCAGTAATAACAATTGTACCTAGTAAACATGAAAAAATTCATACTTGATATGTAAATCCTTAAAGCTTGCATAGCATAGAAATCAATACCAAATGCAAATATCGAATAAAACTTTAAAATGTTGTTAAAATATTAAATATTTTGTATTTCTGATTTGCAATTGTGTCCGTAATTTTGCCGAAGTGTACATCGCTCGATTTAAGCGACAGTTCATTTTTTCTTCACTGGCCGAGGTGTGGAGAAAAACGACGAGAAGCACTCGTCTATAAGCGGAGGACATCGAGAGCTCGCCTATATGCAGGTGCACGCGGGCGTATAACGAATGAACTTGGCTAAAAATAAAGGGGTAACCATAAGGATACTCGATTCGACTCGCGTCGGGGAGAGAAATCGATTTATTCATTCGTCGTGGCGGCGGCTGCTTCTACAGCTAGACGTATCCGGCGAAGCCCAGCCTCGAGGTCTCAGGAATGTGCGGGGAGGGATACTTTGTATGCCTCTATCAGCATACAAAGTACAACTTCCCCATCGGCTGCACATTTCCACGAGGTCTTGTGTGCTCAATCCCGGGGTACATTGGATTTATCCGTTCGACAGCGCGTATACACGACGCCTGAAAAAAATTACTGGTAGCTCGGCTACTGTTAACATGAGTAAATAAAATAACATTGTTAGTAAAGGAAAATTATGTGTAAGTAATGCTCAGTATTTTTGATGCGTTGGCATTGAACGCCTCGCATTAGTTGAGACTGTTATTTAAAATTTAAAAAAAAAAACAGAACTTAAATAGAAAAAAGTTACTTTTCTTAAGCTTGATAAAATACCAATTTTTCATACTGTTAATTAGGTATCTAGGGATAATATATTTATGTATACATATATCAAAATTCAACTCGTAAAAGTAAAAATTTGCTGGATGATCATGATGTATCTATACAAGTTTTACAGATTCTCGATGAACACATGTTTTGAACAAACTTTTGAATAATTGATAAAAATCGATTAAAATCGATTAACATCTTGGGACATATTAATGTTTATAAATATTTGTAATTTAACATAATCATGTTATTTTTCTCAAATCTTCTATTTAACAAAATAAATTATTATTTTGTATTAACTCAAATAAGTTAAATTATATAAGTAATTAAAAATTCAAGTAATATTATTTATTAAAACATTATTTTAATTGTATAATTTACATTTTTATGAGTTAGATATATTATATCAAGGTATTACATTACAAAAGTATAGTTTAGAAAAGATTCGGTTTTTTATTGTATACGAGAACATCTATTACACAACTAATTTTTAAGATGTATAAAAAATTTGACATTCAAATTTGCTTCATACATCTTAACATAAAATATTGATTTCATTTTAATTAAAAAGTACAGTCAAAAACATTTAATTTATTAAAAATATATAGATATTATATTGAATTTATTAATAATGATGACATCTCATAATTTTTTTAGATGAGGCTTAGAAAAAAAAATTAAATTTAAAAATAAAATTATTTCATAAAATGAATTATTTTCACGTATTTATAATTTTATACTACCTAAATTTTTTTTTTTAATTATGAATCTTACTAATACATTTTTAAGGTATAAGTAATTAAAATATTATGTTTTTTAATAATTAAATATTGTATATTCACATAAAATTTTATCCAGTAGTCTACTTATGTTTATGTACAGAGTAGTCATAATACAATTCACATATCTCAGAGAAGTATTTAATAATCTCCTTCTATTCTTTAACACTAGTTAATTATTATTAAAATATTTTTTTCAAAGATAAAAATTGTCGTAGACCATAATTTTTACTTTGAAAATATATTTATTACAAAAAAAATATAAAATATTAAATAAAAAAATATATAAGATAGTAAATAAAAAATATATATAAAATGTTATATAAAAAATACATAAAATTTATTAAAATAGCGTTTCAGATTGAATACCTTTGTTTCCGCTTCCAGTACCCATTGAGAAAATTATCTCTTTTTCTATTTTCTTATATTTTTCCTTTCTCTAAAATATAATAAAAAGTAATTAAATATATGTATTTTTATTTGTATAAATTAATAAAGTAATATAAAAATTTAGTTATATTTTATCTATAATAAATCTATATTAATTATTTGTTTTTTTTATCTATTTTCTTATTTTATATTTTAATATTTTATCGTTTTTTTAATAATACAATCATAATTAGAATTTTTAAACTTTATTCTATTTTGAATTATATAGATTTCTAAATACTACTGCATAATATAAATAATATTAAATATAACAGATTCTTATTTTTTATAAGAAATTAATTTATAATATTGTATTGACTATAAAAATTTTTATAATGATGCAATCGATATTATAAAATACATTAAAAATACAATTTTGTGAAAAATTATAAATGGAAAAAAAATATTTTTAACCATCTAAGGTATTTTAAAGATTTTTAAGTACTTAATAATTTTATAAAATGATTTATTTGTATTAAAGTAAATGAAAATAATGAATATACCAAACGAAAGATTAATTCACTACTTAGGATATATATTTCGTAAACATATAAAAATATTTAAATATTTCAAGCGATGGTGGGAGGAAGGACAGGGATATCTATAACTTAGAATTTTTTAAAGGTTAAATAATATAGCTTATAGGTTTAAATTATTTTGATCCATACTGTAACGAGAAAATTGAATATTTCTCTAAATAGATACTTTAATAAAGACTTTTGTAAAGGACTTTGAAGTATGATTCAAAATAATAATCTATATTGAATGAGGACTTAAAAGAAAATATAAAAAAAAGAAAAGAAATGTAGAAATTAAATAGAAAGCAGTCGGTAACTAAGATTTCCGATTATGGTAAATTAGATAGTATTTTGTAATGTAGACGAAAAGAAACAACCATATATTTATAATTATTTAAAAGTTAGTTTACGAAAAAAAGCAAATTAGAAAAAAGCAAAAACAAAATTAAAAAAAAATTAAGAATTTGATGGATTTCAATGTAAAAGAGAATTTATAGTTTAATATGATTTGATAAATTTATGTTAGAAATTTTTTTTATATCTAGTTCAAAAATAGCGGCTATTTCATTTACGATGATCGCTCATTAAATGCAATATTAATTTGTGAAATAAAAATACAAAAAGTCAATCAGTTGTAATTTAGAAATTAATAATTCTATTAAAAATTATTATATATTCGGTTTACATATAAAAGTTTTAATAAACTGACATCTATAGTTTATAGAAATAATTTTCATTATTTGATTGTTCGTACAATCTTATTAAGAAAATAGGTGTATTAAGATATATTTCTTTTTAAGTTCAACATAGTTTTAGGCTTCTAAAATTCTATACTTATAATTATTCGATTATTGTTTTACGATTTACAAAATTTCAACAATAGAAAACATTCTTTTGATTTTGGTAATATTATTACTTTTCCTTGATATAGTATTTCATAGAATACTTACAAAAAAAGTTGACTTTAAACAGCTTGGTTGGCGTCTCTTTTTTCAAGAGAGTTCAGTAGAATTTTCTTCCACAGTTATGGATCTCCTCCCAAAGGTCTATATCGCTTATCGTTTAATTCATGTACGTGTGTCCTGTAAGGTCACTCCTCTTTTCAATATATCAGTTCAACAGCGTCCGTTTGACACAGCCTGCATCATTTCATAGTGTTCAAATATCTGCGAGAAAGGAAAAGAAAGAGGCTATAACAAGTGTTCCGGATAAAGATGATTATAGGAATTTTTATCGACTCCTCATTGATAATTAGTATTCTTGTATACGCAAAGCTCGCGGATATCCGTCATGAAATGCCGAGAAAAGACATGTTACGATAATTCTTTTATTTCAATACTATATATTTAGAATATACATATTTAAAACATTGACATATAATTGAATTTATGAATATTCTTTTGGAAGCAATAATTGGAGATATATTATAAAATTTTTATCCATTGTTGTAATGAGGCATTTGGAAATCATTTTTGTAAAATATTTTTAAAATATTTATTTGACTTCTATATTTTAGTTTTTCAAATAACCAAAGTAAAAATATATCATGTACGAAATTTATATTAATTGAAATTAATTTTTATATATTGAACCATGATAAATTATTAATATGCATTAGAATAATTTTGTTCCATATTAATAATACACTTATTTTTTTTAATCACAGTTTAATTTTAAATTTACTGATGTTTCTATTATTGTGTTGAATTTTAATCTCAATGTTTTACATCTAAATAGTTAAACAAATTTATATAATAAAATATATTTAAAAATAACAATTAATAATTATTTTAGGGTCGGTAATTTCTTACTTAGATTTGTTTGTCATATAGATTTTTCAATAATTTATTTTTGTTTACAAAGCGGAAACAAAATTAAGAAAATTTAATGAATAAAATAATCATATTTGGATATTTTCAGTTTATTATTCTAAATCTATTTTGACATATGTAAGACTAAAACATTACTGAAAATATTATGAGCACTTTTATTAAATATATTTTTTAATTCAATAAGGAAAAACAAATAAGTTAAAACATTTTTTATTTATCTTGAATAACATATTTCATACGTATCTGTAGAGAATATATATGATAAAATTTAGCAAATAAATTTCTTTTTAAATAACTATAATCAAAATAAATTTTCTTTTATTTCATTATTCTATACTCGATAAACATGTACATATGGCTTTACAAAATATTGTGGCTTTTGAAAATATGAATGAAGCATTCAATAAATTTAGAGATATCCATTTATATGTACTAATATATTGTTGGACAGTCTATTTAATATAATATGAACGCATTTAATGATAATGAATGTTTAAAAATAATAGCGATTACTTTGTCATTTTTAGTATTTTATTTTATAGCTTAAATTGCTTGGCAAAGGAGTATCCATTACATTACTTAGATCCATTATATTATTTTTAGTTTTTATGAAAATAATTAATTAGTACATAAATATATTTTAATACACGTCATTTGTTACTAATAATAAGATATTAATTTATTTTATAGCAATTAATTATAAATTATCCCTGTTCTAATTAAAGATTGATAAAATTATTTTTTCTAAAACTTTCAATATTTAAACTATTTAAATGAGAAAATATAAGACTATCTTTTATCTAATTGAATTGTATTTTAAAAGATAATATTATTTTATTTTATCTTATATGATATTTTAGGTCTTGTATTTTCAATTTTTTAGATATTTGCTCTAAATTACTGAATATCTGAAAATGCTAACTATATTTTTAGATAAATATTTCGAAATTTAGATAATTTCTTTTGTTTTATTTATATTTATACTGATTTGTTTAACATTTATTACTTTTTTTAAAATAAAATAAGTTATGAGTATAATATACTAATTAAAAATCTCTTTGTGAAAACAAGTTTTTTTAATTCTAATTAAGTCTTTAAAATTAGGTATGAGTAATAGGTATATTAAGTATCACAGAAGCAATTTTACTAATTTATTTTTAATTGGAATTTTCAATATAGAGAAGTTTGCTAATGACTAAAATATAATGATATATGTTAGTTCAACCTGTGTTTTAAGTTAAATACAAAATTCTTGACTATTTTTTTATTTGTATAAATACACGAAAAAAATTATATATACACATTATTTTATATAAAATTAAAAAACTTTGGCCAAATAATTTAAAGTATTCAATTTTTCAAATTAACAATAATATTTAACAGGAGTATTTTTAATATTTTATTCATATTATATAAGTGAAATTATGCTAGTAATCTGCACAAGAAGATTAACTTTAAACTTACGAAGTATTTTACAAAATTTCACGTACTTAAAAATCAACGCAATGTTTTGAAGAGTAACAAAAGTATGCTTGTAATTGATTTCGATTCGTATGCCATGACTCCAAATATTCATTTATCCGTTGTATAGAATATATAGAATATGAACTTGGAGTAAAACATTAAAAATACCAGTGTATTAACATCTAAGATGACTTTTTGTACTACAATTGTTGGATTGTAGCAATGTTGTAGTTTTTGGGGATATCATTCATGGTTTTAATTTACAACGGATTTTAATAATATTCATATATGATTTTATAAATATCTATATAATATACAGTATATCTTGTTTACTGAAGATAATTTATTATTATTTCCGATAATTTTGCATAAATTTGCATGTAAGAAAGAAATTTTATTGATTATAATAACAATGTTTAATTATAGCTTTAAATTGTATGGGTATATGATTAATACATTTTCGGATGATTTATTACTCCACCGTTTTATTTATTATTATTACGTTGAATGTACAGGAGAAAAAAAATTAATTAAGTTGATCGATTGATCGATCCCAATCCAGAAATTCTTATTTATTATGCACTTTAACGCTTGAAATTATTAAAATTTGAAATAAATGTATATTCTCCTGAAAAGTCAGTTATTTATTATAATATTATTTTTCTTTTTCATTACGAAAGAATTATTAAGAAAGAAAAAATTTTTCTTCTTTCTCATTTTTTTCATCTATATACAGATAATGTTTTGACAAGAAATAAAAAAATAAAGAAAAAACAAAATATTGAGCTTCCATGATATAGATGCGATCAAAGCCACAAAAATAAACGAGACATTAACGGTAGATAAATTTTACATATGAAAGCACATCTTGTGATCAAGGTGATTTTATCATATATATATGCAAGCGATGAGGGGACACTCGTAAGAGGTCAGAGAATATTTTGCTTCGTTGTCACACGGCTCAGTTCGCGAGACTATTCTACGCCCTGCAATGATCCATCTCTCAACCAAGTAGGTAAATGCTGTTTTAAATACATTTAGCAATATTAAACATTTATATGGATATTTATTTTGTGCGCATACGTCTATGCGAGGCTTTTAAACTTTCCTGATTTCTATCTTAACGTTCGTAATGTAAATTATAATTTAGATTTTTTTATTTTATAATTGATACTGTTTTGTTAGTATACTATGAGAAATTTTACTATTTAATTTCAAAATCTTCTGAAAAAAGAGTAAAACGATTACTTATCTTTCTATCTTTTAAAACATGAAGATAACCTATATATTTTTTAATTTGAAACTATTATTTAAAATTTTAAAAATTCACAGATCATAAAAGACAGTTATGGATTATGTATTAAAAATTTTTTTAAGTAATTACTTTAATTATCTACTATTTTAAAATAATTTATTTACTATATTTATTACGGTAGAACTTATTAAATTATTTATATGAATTATTAATCTAGATTAGCATTTTTTATTTTTTAATAATTTTTATTGAGTCAGTTATGTAGAATATGTTATACAAATTTAAATCTTAAGAAGAAAATTTTAAAAAAGATATATTGAACTATCATTTAATGTGACTAAAGTATGCACTGCTAAAAGTTTAATAAATCTATGAAGTTTTGAAATGTTTTAGCAATATAAAAATATCTTTTCTCATTAGTAGTAGCTTATCTATACGGTGACATTATATAAAATAAAAAATTTTGTTGAATTATTTTATACAAAATTTAACGAAAAAATGATGATAAAAACCACATATCTTCAGAACATTAAGTTGTTATATTTAATGGAAAAAATTAAAAATACAAATACGTGATAAAAATTGTATAAATTGTATAACTAAACATTTTTTTTAATAAATTAAATTTCTGTAAAGGAATTTTTGAGTATCTACTACATAAGTAAATTAATTTTTTTTTTTAATTTCATCTACTGATAAAATAATAATTGAATAAAGAACTTTTTATCATTTTACATTGACACTTCAGTTGAGCATATCGTGAACAAAAAGGAAACTACGGACAACCGGTCAGTATTATCACCTCTTTTGGCGTTGACCTCAACCTCCTTTGCTCTCTACTTGTTTTATTACTAGTTGTATTTTATTAGTGATTCCAATTTCTTTTGTTATTTTAAGTTTGACTCGATAGCTTTTCTATATAAAAGAAACAAGAATACAATTTATATCCTTATAGATAATTGATATTTATCTTTAATAATATTATTTATCGTATTAATTAATTACTAATCATATTTATTTCAAATTCAATTTTTTTAATCAACATAATTCAATTTTAATTTCATAATATAAAAAACTTAATTTATCTCACAATTTGCAGAGGTTATTGTTACAAATAAAAATAAATTGATATTAATATTTTATACTATCAATATTTAAGATTATTTAAAATTTATTAAATTAATTGTTATTAGAAAATAGATTATAAAATATATTTCATAACAAGTCTACATAATTGATTATTAAATATAAAAATCATTTAAATTTTTAAATACGAAAAATATTTTTATCGAAGAAAGCAACTACATAAAAACTACATTTATCATTATTTAGAAATAATTAGAAGACTAGACATGTAGACTAGTCGAATTTTAAAAAATGTTTACACTACGATTGAGCAATAACTAATAAAATAATAAACAATTATTTTTCTAAAATATTATTTAGAAAGTCATAAATATTTTTGGTATTTTTAACAAATTTTTAAATATAATTTAAATGTTAAATATAATTGAATTTTATTTGATATTTAGGTTTTTCTTTAAGTTATTGAAATCATTTATAATTTAATTATCCATACTCCATTTAAACGTGTTTATATTAGTACAAATAGTAATAATATTTATTATTGTTTATTTTTATTATTAATAGTATAATCATTATCATTTTTATCTTTAAAAATGTTCCACTTTTTGTTAATTTGAAAATTAGTTTGTGATTTGAATTATTTGAAAAATTTTTCCAATGGTTAATACAAGATTTCAATAGAATACAAAAAAATATTGCATCAATAATATCTATTAAAAAAACAATAATAATATACGTAGTTTATTTTAGTTTTATATGGAATATAAAATCAATTAAATATTTAAAAATTTATTTTTAATATTTGTTAATATTTTTTGTTCTATATTTCTAATATATTTTGATGGTGCATATATTTAAATAAAAAATAAATAATTTAAATTTTCATGGTTTTTTATTTTTATTGTCGTTAAAAACCAATTATATATCTGCACATCTCTATTATGTGTTTGCGTTAAATTTTACTGTACTATTTGTTTTTGGAGAATGTTATTAATTATTCTGGCAAATTGTTATTATTAGGTCGTAATGTCGATTATAATTGATAATTAATAAAAAAAATGAACGAATAAATCGAAATGTGTATTCATTGTATACAAAATAAAAGAACGTTTGAAAAATCTTTATAAATTTCTCTTCTTTCTTTATTAAATTTAAAAATAGATTCAATTTCATATTTAAGAGAAAGGTGATAAAAAGGTAATTAAATCAAACTAAATCTGCTGAAATTAAATCAATATATCTACCTAATATGTTATGTTTACAAGTATTCTATCGAATACAATTTATTATCTTTAGAATTAATAACCATATATTAGTTTGGATTTTCATCATTTGACTTCGTTTTAATCTATATTTAAAGTTTAATTAAATATTTTTTCGGTTTTTTTGTTCCATTAATTCATTTTATTTAATTCGTTTAAATCAATAACTTAATTGATTTACGACAAATTTATGATAAATTCAACATTTTTAATTCATTTTACCTTATTATGTATTTATTATTATAATGAATCAATGTAAATTACAATAAGTTTTTATCACGTATTCTATATTCGATATTGTTGAAAGTTAGGTAGAAATTTTATCAATAGTTTTTCTTAAATAGCAATAGGATTTAATAATCATAATAAAATTATAAGTTACAAATTAGCCTTAAAGAATATATATAAATTTGTTCATATTCTACACGTACTCATTCCTTCAGTTTATTTTCTTCTTTTTAGGGAGAGTAAGAATACATGTTGATGATGTAATACAGAATTTTCTCAGGAATTTTACGTTACTCACATTATTTTGTCTTGATAAGACGAGTTAAACACGCAGAATATGTTTATTCTTGTTCATTTATATTTTTACGTGAATGTAACTATTTTTGGAAAAATTTGGATAAAAAATAATCTCTTTACACATTTCATGTACATAAATTTCTATCTCTTTTTAAAATAATTTCTATTTTTTTAAATTATCATTAAGCAATTCATTTAAGCAATTATAGTAAAAATGATTTTTATTTATGTAAAGTTTTGTGAACTTAAAAATAATTAAAATTTTTTTTTGTTTTTTGTATTATAGTTAAATTTTAAACTCTCAGAGTTTAAAATCGACGATATGTAGATTACGTATTTCATACTTTGATTCTTTATTAACGAGTATTTAATACTTAATTTTTATTTCAGAAAATTCTAAGCCGAAAATTTATATTTATTTAACAATTAAATAAATAAAGTAATAAAATATAAATGCACTTACTATAAGTATGATTAAATAAATGATGTTCATTTAAATAATTAAAAATTATAACATATGAAATAGTCTATATATTTTTCTTATTGATTATTAATCAATCTATTATTTATATAAGTATTAATAAGATTAAGTATACGATCGATAAACTTTTTTGTATTATTTTTTTGTACATCCTTGAACGAATAAACTGCGCAGCATACGTAAGTTTTGTTTTCCTATTTTAGCACAAATTACAACGTGATTAAAATCTTTGACGAACACTTAAATTTTTTCCGGCTTCTCTCAATAAAAAAATAAACTCATGAAATGTCATTAATGAAGTAGAAAAATCGGTTACAACTATACAAGTATGAAATTAAAATATTACCTTTACGAAGCTAATATCTTAAACACCTACACTATATCTAAGAATTTTTTTATTATATTCAATAGATTTAAAAAGATATCTGTATATATATAGTCTTTGGACAACAATTTGTGTATAAACAACGAATTTTAAGATATATTGGAATTAAGGCTTGCAAAAAATTTTATATTATAAATATCATTAATTTATATTATACAAGCGTAAACAAATTATATTTTGAGTCTGAAAATAGTCAGTAATATAATTGAAAATAGTATTGTCGTATTATGTTTTTTTAATAATTTTTTTTTTTTTATTATTATTAATTTTTATTAGTACTTTAATTTTTAATTAAACATTTTATAATTAAAATTTAATTGTTGCTTTGCACATTTTTAAAATGTACTCAAGTCAATACTAAAAATATAGTTTGAAAATTATTAAAGTTTTAAACATTTATTATTTTATTCATAGAAATAAATTGTATATTTTTACTCAAATAAAATTATGGATATGCTCATAAATTAAATAAATAATAAAGTAAAAAGGATAAATTAATGTAAACATGTTTAAATTTATCTAAATCTTAAAAAATCTTATCTTGAATACTTGAATTGGCGTTGATCAATTTTGTTTATATTTGTTAGGAAGTTTTAAATAATTCAAAATGTTGTTAGTTAGTATAATAAAATAAGTGTATTTATTATAAAACATAAATGTAATATTTACGTATAATATTTAGCTTTACGGTATTGAGAGAAGATATTCATTGTAAAATTATATTTTACTATAATATATACAGTTATTACTATTTTACAATATTTTGTATAATGAATTTTATATCAATTTTACATATTCAAACAGACTCCATATCTCTATTCTTAAAAGTTTTGCAACATTTGTTATCTACATTATTGATTATCTACACTAGAAATAATAGATTTAATAAAATCAGTCAAGTGTAAATAAAAATTTTCTTCACGTATTTAGCAAGCTAAAACTTATCGATGTCGTCCTGTTTCGCATTACAACCGATTTATTGAGGAAAGCAGAAAAATGGCATTGCTGTTCGTTAAATTTCATTTATAAATTATAAAACAGTTGATGATTAGATTTATATATATAGTATAATACACAAGTTTTAATTTTTTTAATTTTTCTAAAACACATTTTCTCTGTTCAGTTTAAAGTTATTCTTATTATGTTGTTTGTAAGTAGCTTGAACTTGTTATAAAAAGGTAATGTAAAATAATAATTTTGCTTTTAGTCAAATTATTAATCTCAATACTTTTAGATTAAATAAACCAAAAACACAACTTGTACGTGAAGTGAATCAAGTACATTTTCTTTATCTTTTTATCAAAAAGATAAGACTGTGATGAGATTAAAAAAAATATAATAAAATTATATTGTGAATTATATACTGATATTAATATAATATTTATCACAGCTGCCAGTGTAAATTTCGAACACTATAATATAAACTTCTCATTCTTATGAATTTTTGAAACAATAAGATAATAAATACCAAAAAAACTACTATTTACAGGCTATCACGAATAGTTTTTTCTATAGTTTTGATTTTTACGATAATGTAATGAAAGGAAGCAGATAAAATATATGACTTCGCACATTTTTACTAATGGAATAAATTTTTGAAAACAGTCACAATAACACTATAAATCAAGCATTATTCTTACCAAATAAAGTTACGAAATTTGCCGAGAAAGTAATCGTTTAATCACTGAGCACAATAACGAGAATCGACAAACTCCAGCCTCATGGGCGGAAGCGAATTTTTAATCGTATTTCCAGGACAAACGAAGTATTTAATAGATTCCGCGGCGAGTGAATCTTGTGCCGCGGAGCACATTCGAGCCTCACGGGTGACGCACTGTTACTGAAAGGTGGCCGAAGAGTGAGTTGCTCTACCTATTTCGATTTCCCCTTGAATGCGCCGTCGTCGAGGGGATTCAATGCCGGATCGGGCTGCGTAAACAGGAACCTTTATGCATTCCACTTGGACGAATGAATATCTTCTTTCTAATTTCTTTGAATAGTGCGCGCATTTAAGTATGCTAAGAGTATGAGGAGTGCAGCTAATAATTCAAAATTGAAAAATATCACTTCTCAAAGTAAAATCGAATATAATACGAAAGAGGCGAGTATATGGAAAGCAAACGAAAATAAATATTGTTTATAACTATCAGGTATTTCTTATTAAAAATAAGAATGTTTGGTTCAAAAAAATGTTTACAAATAAAGTATTCCTTTATTTTTTTTATGTATACAAAGCGTACAAACATACACATTAGTTAAATGCAGCTAAGACGCTTATTTTTATTGCAGTCTTTTTGACATTGTTGAAATCTTATTATTTCATACCAAGAAAGTTTTTAATAATATTATATATAAATTTGATTATCTTTTAATAAAAATTATTAGGTTATGTTGTTGTTTTCCCTCATTTATTTAATAAAATATTTTAAAATGCCTTGTTGGATTTTAATTACAATAATGGTATAAATATCAATTTATAAAAAATAAATGTTTTAATTGTCATAATAGTGCTTTAAAAGAAAAACATAATCTGTAACGAAAATAAATAATTTAATTTGCAAATTTTATGTTACATATTCTTAAATTGTTAATATATATTTTTTCTAAAATTAACTTACTAGTCCATGTAGATCTGATATCACATGTTAGTTTTCCTTTTAATTTCTGAACCTCTTTCTATAAATAGATATTTGAGTAAATATTATTTTCAAATAAAATTTTTAATGAATGGATTAATGGATTAAAACTAAAATAATTGTACAAAACAATAAATTATTTAATAAATTTAATAAATTAACAAATTATTAAAAAAAGATTTAAAAAGTTAGTTTGAAGCTGTTTTAAATTCTTTACAGTAACAATACAATAATTACTTATAAACAAAAACATTTTTATTAGTTTTTGAAATATATAAAAAAATTCATATAATGAAAGTTGAAGAAAGATGAAAACTAGCTTTTAATTAATAATATATAAATTAGATAAAAATAGTCTTTTATGGTATTAATATAGTATTAATTTAAGATCAAAATGTAAGTTCTTTAAATACTTAACATCTAACTCAATTTATTTTTATATAATTTTCAGAATATAAATATTTATAATCACTTACCAGCAAGAACATCTTTTTTCATTCGAATTTAAATAATTGCGTTTTCAGATATATTTTGAGGTACAAGCTGAAAAAAACATTTTATTAAAAATGGTAGTTCTTTTAAATAATTCATTAAATTAAATATTTATACATATCATACTTAATGCTTATAATTTATCACAATATATTCAATCATCTGACTTATGAGAGATTTTTAATGGTTTTGCTATTGATTTAGCTTCATAGCGTTTTTTACCCGAATGATCATTTCATAAACACTGCTTATTTTATTAAAAATTTAAATTAAGAATAACCTAAATTAGTACATTATGAATTTCAGAATAAATTACTTATAAAAATATATATAGTTTAATTATTAAAATTTTATTCAAAATAAAGGAAAAATTAATGTTTTAAAAAAATTTCATACTTTAATTGTATTTAATTAGAACATAAGATATAATTTTCAATATTTTTTTTTCACGCGAATTCAGATTGAAAGTATTTTCACATTTTCTTCTCACTTTTAATCATTAAAAAAATTATGCTATTTTTCTGTAACTAAATTTATTTTAATAATTATACTTTGTATAATTGTTAATAAAATAACAACTAAAAATTTTAAATTAATAATTTTTACTGTGAAAATTAAAAACTACAAAAATTTAATACAAGGTTGCTTAATGATATTAAAAAAGAATTATTTTCTTAAAATAAAAAGAATTATTAGTTGTATGTGAACTTACTTGAGTTTTCTCTGAATGAGAAATCTTGGATTCGTATAAAGTTATTTTCTTAAAGTAATTTTCTAGTTCAGTAGTTTTTTCAATGTTATCATTTTCTGGTGGTATATGAATTCCTGGTGTTAAATGTATTCCAAAAAAAGTACAGATATATGGAAACATTGAATAAATCCATCTCTGGACGTACGATTGACTGCAATATGTTCCTCCTCCAATTTGTTGATGATACTAAAAAGATTTGACCGTGATATTTATGAAATTAAGTGGAAAATATCTTTAAGCTTTCAATATATTCTGTATGTTTGTGCTGTATTGTAAATTAAAATTATTAACAATAATTTACGAAAAGCATTTAGACTACTGTTAATGTTTTAATAATAAAATATTATATACACTATATCAGTAATTATTAATGTAATTATTAAAGGAACTTTATTAGAGTTAGATTTAAAGAAGTTTTATTTTATTGTTAGGAAAAACAATTTTATTGATAAGCTTAAAAATTGATCCTATAAATGATATACTGTATATAAAACTAATTGTAAGTTTAATGTCGATTTAGATATATTATTATAATATCGTTTTGTGAAATATGTAAATTTAGTTAATTACGTATTGTGTCGCAAACTATGTATCTAATGCTATTTCCGTTTTTCTTCGTGATTCTAAATTAGCTACTGGATTAAGACATTTTTTAATACACAAATTCTGAGTGTATTTTGTTGATATTAATTCTATATTAATGACATATTCCATATATTATGTATATGAATATAGTAAATACAATTGTATTAGATCAAAGATGAGGAGACTTTAGGAAGATGAATAGCTAAGAATTGGATACCACAAATACTACATCAGTTAAAGAAATTAAAAAAATTAAATTAAAAAAAGCTTAAAAAAATCCTTTTTTATACTGCTATTAAGATACTCTAAAATTTTAAAAATGAATAAGGAAAACTGAAATTTTAGCATATATAATATGATATTCTTGTATCAATTAAAACAATATAAGAATATTATGAAACATTATTCCTGAATTTATTTTATACAAGTAAATAATCAAACAAAAGGGAAATATTCTTTTATATTATAAATACACATTATAAATTTAAGTATAAATTATTACATTAGTTAATAATATTATAATAGCAGTATTTAAAAAAGGATTATTAATACTTTTAATGACTTTATAATATAAATAGAGTTTTATATAAGATACAGTTTTATTAAAAATTTGTTTTTAAGTTTAAATATATATATAAAATTAAAAAAAATTGTTATGACTATATTATTTTGATTTTAACTTATTGTATGTATTTACCTTATATATATATTAAATTGTGGGACGTATATACCTATATAGCATAATGTAAAATAATAATATAGGGCATTAATATAAAATATTAGTATGTTATTATAGGTTTTATTTTTATTCTTATGTTAGAACACTAACACTAATTAGATAAATTAGTATTATACTTTTGAATATAATAATATTAATAAATTATTTACTCATTAATAAATTATTATTATAAATTTACACTTAGACTAACAATTACCTCACATTGAAGAATTTTGTAACAATCAAATGGATTATTTTGAAGATTAAGAGAAGCTATATTATTATCAAATTCAATTTCATTACTATTTTTATTAAGATTGATATTGTATAAGTTTTGATATAATATTTCTAATGAATACAAGCTAAAATTATAGTCTAATGTTTCTGTAAATCATTAAACATAATTAAAATTAAACATTTTATTATTTTATAAAAGCTTTTTATGCATAAAATGATTACTTACGACTAAAATTGGCTAATGTACGCAAAACATATTCTACTGGATATCTGATATTTGTTACATTATATCGTGTATATAAAGGAGGCAACTGTCTATTATTTTCCCCTGGTTTTATAAATTCACAAATTTCTCTGAATATTACACCATAATCTTTTTCACCAAAACTTGGATTTTTTGGAATTTGATGAGTATCTCTGGAATATTCTGTTGCTGCAGAATTATATCCCAGTTGTATTTCTGAATTCACTATTTTATGATAATTTCGTGTTATGCCTTTGCTTAAAGAAAATTCTGCTATAGCTATTTCAGCTGGGCAATATTCAACTTGATTATTAACAATGCGAGAATAAAAAATGTTAACATGAATTACATAAAATATTAAGTCTTGTACAGCTAAAAAACAAAAACAATATATATAATCAGATTGTAGTTAATAAAAAATAATATATAATCAGATTATTGCATATAGTGACAATAACAATTATTTCCTTACAATTATTTTGTTTTGCTTCCTTCAATATTAATAAGATATCTTGCTCCATTTGATTTAAAAATTGTCCTTTTTGCAGTAGCTCTTTTAGAACTTGATCAACAGAATTTCCATTTGTAGTTTGATTTGGAATCTCAACTTGAATTTGACAATTTTTTACTTTATTTTTATAATAAGTTTTATCTTTGTTAGATAAGTTCTGAAATATTTTTTGTATTACAAAATAAATCTTTAATAATAGAATTAAAAAGAATTTCATTAAATATTTACTTTCCACACATTATGACATTTAGCATCGTTTTGTACATCTTTTAAGCCATTTGGAAATATGCGCCCCTTCCTTTCCTCTTGTTTTTTGAAATCCATCATAAAATATTGAAAAGAATTCAGTTTCTTAGGTTTTGGCATTGTATTATACGTAAAACCTTCAAAAATAAAAAATAATAACAAAGTTTTTATTTAATTCATGATATGTATCATAACTTGATAAAAAAATATATGAATATTAAATACAGTAATAATATATTTCTTGGTATTTATGAAATATTAATTAAAAACATTTAGTTATTATTTTAATATTAAAATATTTATTTTTATATTAATTTTGTTTATGCTTTTAAACATATTAATCATAAATTCTATAATAAATATTGAATTGGCAATATAACTATTTATTAAGAAGGAATTCAGTTTATATTGGATGAAAAATTTCAAGGATTATAATATATGAATTATTTACTTATGATGCTACAAATAAAAATATTATTACTACCATTCTAAATTAATAAGGAAATATAAATGTTTTTATTCAGGAAAGTAATTACAATAAAAAAGATAAAAGTTTTTGAATTAAATGATAAATATTTTATAAGCTTAAGATGTACCAATCAATATCTTTATAATATGAATATGTAAATATAATATAGTGAATAAAATATAATTTACATTAATTGAATATTTAAAAAAAATTCAAATAAATGTTGTATCAAATTTTACAAGAGATATATAGCATTAAACAATATGGTATAATTTGAATTTTATTAATTGTATAATATTTGAACATCAATGAAATAGAAAGGTATTATTAAATCAACAAAACCATATATTATTTTTATGAAGGTATGATGTGAATATTAGATATATTGAAACTAATATATGTGAAATTTTCCTATGATTATATAGGATTAAATTATAGAACTTTTTAACCTAGATTTTTCACAACCTTATTAAAGGTTGTGAAAAATCTATACAAATTTACATAAAATCTTATGAAAATTAATAAATTTTTAAATAAATATAATAAATATAATTCAATTAATATAAATAAAATGATATTACTAACATAATTTATCTCATGCAACACAATTACAAAATTTTTAAAAGCTATTCAATTATTTCCACTAGATAATAAAATTTAGTTCTATAGATTAATAATTAAACTAAATTAAATTAAATATAAATTTTTATTAATTTAAAATAATAATTAATGGAATATAAAATTATAAATAATTGTAACATTAAAATTCAAAACAAGTTTAACATATATATTTGATAAACAAGTTTTAATATATATATATATTGCTGAAATAATATATCTTAATGGAATACAAAATTAAATTATTATAATTTCAAGTATATTCTTACCAATAATTGTTAATTTCTGTAGGTAGAACACATAGATTGTAGCTTTCAAATTATGACTTCTTTAGTTAGATTATACTTTTCTTGAAAACTAATTCGCATTGTTGTTTTAACTTTGTGTTCAGTGAAATCCAAAGAAAGATATATTTAATTTTTAATGTGACGTAATAAATTCAATTTAGCATTCTTTGAATTCGTACAGCCCGGGAATTGTAATGATTTTGAAATTACAAAATTTTCAGGTTTGTATTAAAAAAAATAATATTTAAAATATGATTAGAAAATATCTATAATATCCTCGCATTACACGCAATGTGACTTATATCCATCAAATAAGAATCAAATAGGTGAATTTACTTTTGCAATTTAAAAATATTTTAAACTTTTAAAATAAATAAATGTTTGTTTTTAATAAAGTAATGAAGTATACTGTGAAATATTACTAAATAACAGAATTATTCCATTAAAATAGGAAGTAAACGAACAAAATAAAAACTTTTAAAAAAAATAATCAATGAATTAAAAAAAAAAAAACTTCTAAACCACATATATTTTACAAGAATATTTTTAATATTCTACTTTATTTTTCTATAGCTTTTCTCTGTTGTATTATATTTTTTTCCTTGTTCGATTAAATGATTGTTATACAATGATTTTTTATTTATAAAAAATCACAAATTTTACAAGTTTAAGAGTCATTAACAAAATTTTATTCAGATATTTAAAAAAAATAATATACTTCATTTTTTGATACTTTGCACAATTTATTACGTTTTTATATTCTATATTACCAACTAAAGCGTAGAATGAAACTTTATAGTAGCAATAATTTTTACGAGTATTTTTTTTTTTTGAAATTTACGAAATTAATTTTTATTATATATTTTATTATATAGTCTTAAAGCCACTATTTGTCATTTGATATCTTTTTCAAATCAAATTGTTTTATTTTATATATTTCAAATTTATATATATATCTTTAATTCTTCCTTAAAATCTTGTAATTATTTTTTTTTATATTAAACATAAATATTTATAAATAAAACATATTTTTAAATATTTTTATACACACAGAAAATTGTATTTTACAATTTTGAGTCTTGCTTAAAAAATATTATTTCTACTTTAAACTTGATGAATGATAAAAATTGAAAAAACTATAGATTTCTTAAATTCACAAAGATTTTTTTTTCAGATGTATATTTGCTAAAAAAATTTCGAGACTTTGAAAAACGTTTAGTCTGGTGAGACAAAATTTGATGCTTCCCGTATCCCTAGCATTCCAATTTTACCGATTGAAAAATAAAAAAACTAGTAATAATGACGAGTTTTCGAGTAATGAAATATATAAAACGCTTATTTTTACATTGAATAACAGTTAAATCGAAAAAACAATAATTACAGAACATTTTTTAGTTACCCTTTTTATACATTTTTTAGTAATTGCTATTCGAAGAAAATACACAAATATTATTCTTATAATCTAGTATTTTTTTCTATTATCGATAATTACCACCAAACCTCCGTTGAATAAAATACTCATTTTGAATCGTAGAATATAAATAAATCAATAATTTCATCTTGTTCTTTTCCTAATTATTCAATATTTAACAGAAGCACATAAAAACTGCGATTTTTCGAGTTTATTCAGTGAAAATAGCAAATATAATTCAATAATCTTTTAGGAAATAGTATGTGAAAATTGTTCCAGCACCTCATGTTGTTTTTTAAATAATTTAAAGATGTGAATATCCATAATTTTTCTTAATAAATATGTAATACGTGAAGAAGATTCGAAACTTTTTATATGTATTTAATTTTTTAATCAGTAAAATTAATAACTGAAAAAATATCTTCTTCAAGGAATATTCATATTTACAATTTTATTAATCTAATGTATATTATCAGATCGATTTGAAAATTTAATAAATTCTTTGTTTATTATATATATTTAATAACTTGATTTTTATAACTACGTTCAATTTCCATATAAATAAAATATCGTTATTATACTTTTTAATTACATAAAATTATTTACAAATATTGAATCATATCTAATACCCAAAAAATTGAATGATTTTATTTAATGCTCAGGCATAATTAATTTTTGGTCTTCACTACTGTTATCTGATTCTAAACGTCTAGTTTCTTCTTTTTCTTTTTCTCTAAGTTCCTTAAAAATAAATAAAAATTCAAATTTTTTTCTTTCATTATTATATAAAATATAAATATTAAAAATATATATTAAATACTTTTTTTGCAATTTGATTTTTGGCTATATTGACTTGAACGTTGAGGAAAGTTTGATTGATTTCTTTTTTATCAAGAATTTCGAGATAACGTTTACGAGAGTCAAGTACTTCACGGAGCAGCTTTTTATGTTTTATTGCAAGTTCTAAAGCGCGATTCCAATTATACATCTCGATGTTAATTCTAATTGCTTCATTTGTTAATCCATTTTGCAATAATATTCCTTCAGCACTCTGCAAATCGCCGGCCAGTAAAGCCATCTGTGATAATTTCTCCACTTCGTTGGGCACCTTCTAAATATATTTAAATATAATAATACGATAAAAAAATTAAAATTATAAAATTACATTATGTTTCAAATTTATTTTATAAATTATATGTATTTTTTAATTTGCTGCATATCTCGTTTTATTTAATTTAATTAATAAGATTATAATTTGAGTAAGCTACACCATTTAATAATTATTCATTGTGTTAAAATTTTAAGAATTCTAATCTTATAAAAACATAAAAGTTTTAAATGTACTTCCAATAATATGATTTTATAATTAAGCAACTTATAAAAATTATATCAATAATTTTATGTACCTTTATTGAACATATATAATCTACTTTATCATATCTGCCAATAGCTGCACAAGCTTCTTCTGCAATGTTTAATTGTTTGCTATCAATTGCCATCACAGCTATGCAAGTCCATAAGGTTTCATTCTAAAATAAGGTATTTATAAATGAATGAAAAATTTGATTAAAAATAAATCTATACATAATAATTTAAGAATAGATTGTACAGAAATATTTTTATCATATATGAAATTACAAAGATAACATTAAATAAATTATTTAATAAAACTGTAATCAATTTTTGAATAAAATATAAACAAATTATATGATGTAAAATTTAAGAGCACGAAATCACGTTAAAAATGTATAATTTAAAACAATTAACAAAATTGAAGTTGTTTTTTGTTCGAATATATGTTTATTTTTTTATCGTACTTGGACTATTCGACATAATGAAACTGCTTCCTCCCAACGTCTATTTAAAATATGTTGGTGCAAACTCGTAAAGAATGTATAAAAAGATGCAAGTACCAAAGCTCCGTCCCCACGTCGTACAGTTACCAAACCATTTTGTACATTCACTATGGTGGGATGTTTACCGAATTCACTAAAAAATAATGAGTCCATTTTTCACACATTTAATTTCTAAAAGAAAATTTTTGAATTTTTATATCTATAAAAACGAATTTATATATTTTTCAATAAATCAGTACATTTAAAATAACATACAGTATTGCACTTAATATAAATTTTTATTCTATGAAAAAATTTTAAATTTAATATGATTACTGATTTTATTAGAATTGAAGTAAAATTAAAAAAATTATTAATTGTTATTTATTAGTTATAAAAAAATAGTTATTTGATTGCATGATAATTTCAAAATTTAATAGTTAAGGAATTATGCTACATTTTCAAAAAATTATTTCTTACATTACATTTACCTGCTGTCTTTATCAATTCGTGTTTTTCGTATAATCTTACGATCGCTGTAATGAACGCAATTAGGACAAAGCCATACGGATAATGTTGCATCTAGCATACCAGCTAAAACATTGGCATCAATAGCCCAAGCTATGTTCAGAGCCATTGTGGCTAGAAAATATTATTCCATATATGTCAAAATCTTATTAACAATAAGTTTACTTTTAAATCTATCTACTAACAGCAACGAAATTCAGTAAAATGACTAAATGAATTAAAAATGCTTGTATTTAAGTTATAGATTACTATAAACATTTTATATTTTATTATACAACAACTTTAAATTATTTATAACAAATTAAATTTTATTAGGAAATAACACACAATATGCCACTGAAAAATAATTTGGGTTGCGTAAAACATGTAATTAATGATAACGATGCATTGATTATATATATATATATATATTTATTATCTATGCATGCTTATTCAATTTTCGAGTGTACTTTAATTAAATGTATTACGCTATTAATCATTAATTAAAATCAGCGTATATGTGCGTGTATATGTGTGGAGACATAAAAAAGATAAAGATGGAATCAGCAGATAATTCCGCTGTACAATACATACAAAATATTGTAATTTTAAATATTATTGATAAAAAAATTATTATTTCTATATAAACTTGTAAATTTAAATTTTAGGTAAATTTCAATGTGTTTTAGAAATTGAAAGTTTAATTTATTTAACTATTAAGTGATTAATGTCAAAATTCATAATTTTAGTAAATCCTTAAAAGAGAAATTGAAAATCATGTTACATGAAATAATATTTCTTGTAAAAGATATTTAAAAAAGTTACCTATTTTACAAATACGACCAAAGCCAGTGGATCTTATTGAAATCAAAAACAAATCTTTATTTACATCGATTAATCCGAGCTGTCGATCAGTAACTCCACCAACATAATTTAAAGCTAAGCTGATAACATTTTGTACATGTGTATATGGCTGAGCTTCAGTAATTGGTTTTTTTTGAGAAATCTCTAAAACCTGTAAAACTAGAACAAATATTATTGCAGTATTTTAAATCTATTTCATTATAACTGATTTAGAAAATAATGAATTTACTTAAATTAATCAGAAAATGTTAATAAAGAATCAATGTCTAGAAAAAAAATCTTATTTCATATTTTATGGTAAAATTAATTTATATAATGTATTGTATAATGTATTGTATAAATAACAATACATGAAAGAAATTTTGATTAAGCAGACTAAAATTTTTTCCGAATATAAATTCTTTTATAATTTAATTTTTAAGTTTATATAAAAAATTATTAAAATTTAAATTTAAGAAGAATTTTTATTTATGTATGAGATATAATTCTAGAAAAAAAATTTTAATTTTAATACAAAAAATGATCATTATTTATTAAAAGTTAAATTTTTAATGCAGAAAAAAAATTTGCTGCTCATTGTTATTGTAAAAATTAAAAAATTAGAGTTTCTTTAGTGATAAACACGTAATTAACATATTTTAAAAACTTTTTTAATACGATCTAAACGTCTGTTTAAAGATAAGATGTATAAAAAGACAGAATTTTCATGACGAACTTATTTAATGTTTTAAATATGTTATGAAGATGTATATTAGTTTATTTGTTTGGATACTAAATTATTAATTTGAGAATTTATATATCAACCAATAAGATTAAAATATAGAAGAATTTATTTTTCAAAAAATATCGTAAGAAAATAAATTTAACTGCAAATATCATCGAAAAAGGTGGAAGAAGTTAAAAAAATTACTTTTATGATTGCTTTGATTTCGAACGACAAGCGTATCGATACAGATGGAAATACATGGTGGATAGAGAGGCTCTGAAATTATTCCCTTCCACTTAGGCATACCTAAAAGTCTTCCCTGATAATTGTATAGTGATAAAACACTCCACTCTACTAAAAGAAAATGCCTAAGTAAAAGAAAGCACAGTATTACGAAATTACAAATTGAAGATGTAATTTAATTATTTTGAATATATGTAATATAATGCGTTCTTTTTTAAAAATATTGAATCAAGTTACGGAATATAAAAAATTCATAATATTCCTATAAAATTAATTTTATTATTAAATTATCAAAAAGCAAAAAATTAAATATCTCAAAAGATATAATTTGAATTATAATACCATGAAAAAAATATAAACATATACATATAAAAATATATCATTATTTAAAATTATTTTTTTAATTCGTTTTTTATAACTGTATAAAAATATCGAATAATCATAATAAAATAATTTTCATTTTCAGAAAAATTCTGATTAAAATTAGATAAAATAAAATTAAAAAAATATGAATAGTGTATATAAATTTATTAAATAATAATTTAGATATTATTTTATATTATTTTTAACTTTTTACAAATTTTAAGGTAATTTTCAAATTCTCACTTATCAGCAAGTAGAACAGCTGAGACAGAACCATTTTTCAAATCAAATATAGCAGGTGTGTTCCAATTTTTTATCGAATATATGTGGCACTGACTTGGAGTTATCACGACTAGATGATCAAACCCGAATTCTAATTGAACTACTCTATCTGCTACATCTAAAATCTCATTAACATCACTACCCACTTGAGTTACTTGAATCGTCTTCCGTTTTATAAGATTGGCTTGAAACCCATTGTACTCAAGCTTTCTGAAATTAAAAGATATTTGTTTTTATAAAAACTACTTATGATAGGCCTATTACATTGATAAGTAGTGAAAATATTTTCGAATTATACCAAAGTTTATACGTACATTCTAAGGTAAATTTGAATCTCTTTGAGTAAATATTTAAATGTTTGCATTCATGTAATTTTATTTGAAGATTTTATTGAAAAATAATTTATTTTTAATATTTATAACTTATATTGTTAATTTTTTAGATCATAAGAACCTTCATAAAAATTAACTATTTTGTAAATAAACGAAGAATATTATCAGTATTTAAGTTAGAATTTTTGTGCATCTTTTTCTATTTTCCCAATAATTAAGTTACATTTGAATTTTAATGATTTTTTAACTATGAAATTGTAAGTAATGGTTATATTTACAATGTATCTTTACTTTAATACATTTATTCTACAAAATTATTTTGTTGCAATAAAATATAGAGTAATGTTGTAGAAAAATTTAGACATTGTATGAAGTTCAATAGAATTGCTTGATAAATAAGAATATTAGATTTTTTAATTCAATAGAAAAAAAAAACTGAAGAACAGTCGTAGTTTATACTTCTCTATAGTGTGAGCGATGAGAACGCTGCCGGTGCTACAAGCTAATGCCACTTGAGTGCTGTCACTTGACCATGCAATGCTATAAATACTGCCAGTCTGAACTTTTTCCAACGAATGTGACCACTACACAAACATGTTTATAGATTTGTAATATATTGATTTCGGGAATGTGTTCATCTAAAAGAGTTTTCTTACCCCAGTTTTGTCACAAAGTTTGAGCGTGTTGAAAGAACCAACAGCGCTGTAATTACCAGAGAAACACCAATTAACAGCGGTTATTGGATAATCACCGACCACACTCGCATATAGTAAATTGCCGTTCGAATCCCAAACCTAAAATGAACATATTTTAAATCCACTTTTAAGAAGATTATACAATTTTATTGTTTTAAAAATAAATACAGTAATTTATTTTATATATTTAAAACGTTACTTTCTACAATCAAATTTGTTAAATTTAATAAAAATAATTTTTTTACCATTGATTTTCAAAGTACCATAAGCATACTAATTTTATATAAAATATGTTTATAATAGTTTTATATAAAATATAGGTACAAAATAATTAAATCACAAACAATTTTGAAAAACGTAAAAACTTCAATATTTATGAATTTATTTATCACATTAATCTAACCTTGTGACGACAATCTTCTGCTCCAGAAATAATAAGACCATGAAACTGGTTCCAAGATGCAACAGTATTAAACCATCGTGTGCTTGCCACTATATTATTATATATTTTCAGATTATTTATTTTATTTATAATAAAATTTATAATAAAAATAAAATATATAATTTTATTCTTATTTTTATACTATAATTTGTTATAGTGTATATAATTTATTTTTATACAATTGACTTTAAATTATTTTGTACTAATTAAGAACAATAAAATAAGGACGTTAAAAATTTTTAATTTACCCTTTGAGGCTTTGAACTTGTTGTCAAAGATTGTATGAGTAAATAAGATCCTTGAGAATATAAAATAAAGGAGTTATCAGGACTCCAAGCCGAGGCATATATAGGTTGATTTCCTCGAATCACTGTAGAACGCAGCATACCACTACGAGACCAAATTTTTATCAAACCATCCTCACCAGCTAAAAGAAATTCCATTGAAATCATATAAATACATTATTTTATTTTATTTTCTTATTATTACAACCTGTGTAAAATGATGAACCATCGTAACTCCATTTTCCAGAAATTGTTGCACCTGTATGAGCCTGAATAGATTTTTCTATCCTTCCATTTTTACTGACTAAATGGAATTTTCCTTGAGACAAAAGAGGAATTATATAAAATATACTATAATTTCACGTAATATTGTATATTCAAAATGAAATTTTTTTATAGCTATATACACAGGTATTTTTTAGAGATTAGATTTATTAAAAAATTTTGTTTTATAATAGGGCTTTAATTTTTTCCAAAATTTTAGTTATTTAAACACATCTTTTAAATATCTTTTACATACAAAGTTAATCATGTATAATTTTAAAAGATTACAAACTACCATCGGTCGTAGTTATCAACATGACATCAAGAACTTGTTTTTTCATTGCACCTACTCCTGCTTGAGTAGGACGAGGATGCCACTGCATATCCGTAGGATAAAAATCTTCTGAAAATTCTGTAATAATTTTGGAATTTATAATTCCACCTTCGAATCTCCATGATATTAATAAATGGTCATCACTGTAATATATTGTAATTAATTAATAATGATTATGATTTATAAATTAATACCAATGTTGAAAATGAACATTAATTGTTTAATATTTAAATAAAATTTGTTACATAACATTATTATACGGTGAATTAAATAATGATTATTAATAATGTTAAAAAAACATTTACTTGAGTCAAAATGTAAGACTTTATTTAAAGTTAAAATATATCATCTTAACTTACGAAAATGTTTGTAATAAAATTTATATTATGTTCATTTGTCTTTTTCGTGCATTTAAAAAAAATTATAAAAAACAAAAGCACATAAATAACTATTATAGGTGATTTGAAATAAATTTTATTAGTATCTGTTAATTATTTTATGTAATATTACCAATAGAAACATATTACTATACTTTTATTATTACTAAATTTTAATATTAATTTATATCATTTAATATTTGTTAAAAATTATGATAATTAATGAATTGGCTTGATTATTTTTTCTTTAAAATTTTTTTCAAATATTTAAATTTTTAAATAAAAAGAATTTAGTAGCCATTTGCATACATATTAATAATTATACAGGTTATTTAATTGTTAATTGAAGATATTCAGAGTAATTTTTAAATACAAATATATATTACTAACCCACAAGAGAAAATTTCATCAGATGCAACCCAGACGATACAACTAACAATTTCTTTGTGTCGACAGGACTCTTGTTGTGATATTTTGAATCTCATTCTTTAATTATAGTGCTTTGCATTACAATAACTAATAATATGTGGAAAATAAACAAAATACACAAGTTAAGTAGCTATTCGGGTTATAAATAATGTATTATAATTCAACACGATCATATTGTTCCTATGGTAACTAAAGATTCAAAACAATTTCATTCATTGATTTTAGTTTAAAATTTTTTTTGCTATCAAATAGTAACGCAATATACTTTTCTTTCTTCACAATTGATCAACTAATTTATAAAATAGTAATAGTAATTAGTTAATAGATTATATTTTATTATAAAAATAAAGATGAAGTTATTAAAGTTAGTTTATACATAATAAATACAAAAATAAATAACAAAATAAAAAATTTTTTAAAATGAGAAATGTGTATTTAATTTTAACTAGTATATTAGAATATATGATTAATAAATGTAAGAAATAAATACTAAAAAAATTTAATTTTTCATAGATTTATTGTAGAAATTCTAGTTTTTCAAATCTAATAAGTCACTCAATTTATGGTTTACCTTCTTAATTTTAAATAAACGCATGTTTTTCTGGTAGGGTTATTACAAATTTTAACAGCTATAAGAAAGAAACGCTTAAAATAGATTTAGAGTTAAATTTTCGCCTTTTTATTCCATATCAGCTGTGGAAGATTCACTTACAAAGAAGCTGGTATAATAATACATATAAAATACAGTATTTATAAATAATATCAAGATCTGTACATCGATAATTTAATATATATATATATATATATATATATACTATATATATATATACGTATGTTTTCCATCACTATACGGTAAATCTAATGTTTTTATGCATTTGTGCATAATTATTTTTTATTATACGTGGGATAAAGTTTGTTGTTGGTATAATCGAATTCATATTTCATAATTTATATACAGTTTGATTATACTGCAAACAGTACCACAGATTTGTAATCGATGAATGAATACCTTTCAATCGATTATCAAGAGCGCTA
This sequence comes from Platyscapa corneri, assembly GCA_018907185.1. NCBI lineage: Eukaryota > Metazoa > Arthropoda > Insecta > Hymenoptera > Agaonidae > Platyscapa > Platyscapa corneri. Next base: position 704,987 of record JACCHW010000072.1, read on the forward strand.
TATAAAAGATTGTTATTAAAATATAATAATATATAATTAAATTTATGATAATTATAACTTTAGAAATTTCAGAATGAACGGTAAAATTAACGATTAACATTTTATTTCAAACATTATTACATTGAATGTATTTCTGAATTTATCGCAAATACAAGGGATTATGTGTATAAAAAAATTGTGTATTGTAAAACTTCGAATTTAATAATTTTTTTACTGGTATGTAGATAATAAATGAAAAACGTAATTATATCGAATTTTTTTATGTAATAATTTATTTTGTTAAAAATTTTAAATTTTAAGCCTTAATGATAACAAATTATATCTGTGAATATAGTCCGTTATATAAATTTTAGTAAATTATAGATTATTGAGAATGCAGAATTTTTTTTTTCATATTGATATATTTTGACGTAAATATATCTTTTATATTTAAAATATTAAAATATCAAAAAAATAATTTAGTCTTTTGTAATATTACTACAAAATATAATTAACACTAATAATTTATTGTTTTTATTTTCTTATTTAAAAAATTGAAATTCAAGATTCCATAGAAATAATTACAACTTATATCACATAATAATATTGGACGTTCAACAATACACAAAGTATTTCTTTCAGGGTATTCTTTTTAAGTATTACTCATTAATGTTTTCATTAATAGATACTTCAAGGATATAATTATAACAATATACCATGTATACTTTCGTATACAAAAATTACAAACACGCGCGCCAGTCTCAAATACGTACAATATTGTGTAATAGCGTATTAAGTTTAAGTTTAAAAATTGAAATAATTTTTAAAAATATAATTATTTTTTACGCTCCTATTTAATATAACGATTACGTCATCTGAACACAATTAATTAATTAAATTTCTCCATTAGAAGAAATTTAATAAATCGTAATAAAAATATGTAAACGCTTACAATTACTTGCAATATAGATAATTTTTCCAGAAATTATTCTTTGTCACGCAAATTCTTGTTGGCATTTTTACTTGTTATTATATAACTTAATTAAACTAATATCAATTATTAATTTCTAACTATAATAATTAACAGATTTATTCATCAATTTTTTTCGATTTTTAATATGTATACTATAACAAATTATTAGTATTATTGCATTTTTTACAACTACACTTATAGTTTTCTCCCATAATAACTTAACCTATATTTTGAAGTTACAAATTATTTAGTAGTTTCGAGCGAGGATTTAATATGTAATAATTAACGAATAACTGCACGTTTATACTTTTTTGTAAGATTCCTTTATAGGAAGAATTAAAATTTTTTTCATTATCAATTTTCACTTATCAATAAATTTCCGTTCCATTTATTATTTAATTGATTATTATCCTAAATGAGTACTCTCATTAGTGCATCTTGTCTTAAATGATTCTTATAAAATATGATGAGAAGCTACTATATAGAAGTAAAACAACAATGAAGAAGATTATTTATATGTATTGCACACAATGGCTTTAAATGTGAATAGTGCTATATTTAACTAGTGAAGAGTGATTATAGAATAATATGGCATCGATCTTTGCGCGAATACATCTTTAAAAATAAATTCTTTTATACATCTGATCGACGTTATGAAATAAAACTGTACGTGCTGTTTCTCACTTGACTTACAAATTCTATTGCACTGTTGTTAGAACGTTAGGTTGAACATTGCAATAAGTCTTATATGTAATATCTCACACATAAAAGATTTTTAAACATAAATATAAATATAGTTTTAGTATGATTGTATCGGCGTATGATACAGAAAGTGCTTCCTTTATGTGATGCATAAACGAGAATACTTTCCTAATACTGTTAGTTGAAAAAAGATAATGGCTTCTTATGCATAAATTCAATTTTACATGAAGTATTTATTTAGTCTCGTTACTTTGGAAAATATAATTTTTATTTATTTATGATAAATTTTTCCTACTAATATTTTAATTTTTATTAATACGAGTAATTTTGAACTTTGAATCAATAAATTAATTAAGCTTATATATTCAATTTCTTAACAATAAATTGGTAACTTAGAAACACGAGTTTTATATTTTATATTCAAATAGATCGTAATAAGAAAAGATCACAAAAACAAAATTAAAATGAGATTCAATTTTTTTATATACTTTTATATTATATTTATATCATTATATCAAATATTATTAAAAAATATTGTATTAAAATAAATATATAGATAATGTTATATTATAATCTAAAAGTATTTTTAATTTTCTTTAATAAACCATAATATTTTATTGAAACGTAAATATTGTAAAAATATTTAAAATTAACTATGTTACAAATTATTTAAATATAATTAAAAATAATGAATATTTTATAATGTTAATATATCTTCTGTATAACATCCAATATATTCATCAAATGCAGCATTTAATTATGTGGAATAATTCACATAACTAAATAAAAAATCTTATTTCAAAGTAACGAATAGAACACATGCTTATTTATTTGTACACAGTATGCATTGTACATAAATAAATATATGTTAACGATCTTAGGAAACACCCTATTTCCCAAATTTTGAAAAGCTGTATAAATCGCAGTAAAATCATATAATTGCACATATGAATATATACAACCTTCGAGAAATGGTAACTAAAAATTTCGGAATCTATTTAATTGTTATAGGGGATAGAGTACTCGGTAAAAATACGCGAGTAAAATTATTGTGCGAGAAAATGAGTTTGTAAACTTTCAAATTATAAGAGAAATAATGATTGCGAGAAAAATGTATTACTTTTCCTTTTTTAGTATTTTAAAAGGTTAAACAGTCTTGTGTCATGGAATGGTGTAACACGGTTATATTATTATATTTTTATGAGTAAATCATTTTTCTCGAATTATTCGATATTCTAGACGATTATACTAATAACGCAAAAAAGTAGCTACTACTTTTAAAATTTTTTTCGATAATAAAATTAGAAAATTCCTTTTTCTCAACAATAAATCAGGTTCTTCGTAATTTAACCAATTAGTCATTAAGTGCATATAATTATTGCTTGTAAATGTTAATTCTGAATAAATATTTTTAATTATTAAAATAAAACCGTTAATATATTTCTATTACATACAAATATTAATATTTTCTGTAAACATTATGATAAAGAAAGTTTACTTATATAAAAAATATATTTCAAAATATAGAAATTTAATAATAAAACTTGTTTTTATCGATATATTATTTAAGTATTTAATATTAATTTAATAATTATAGCAGTAACTTAAGGGTGCATTTATTATTTTCTTAAAGTCTCATTTAATATAAGTGCAGGTAATAATTATATACAGCTTAATTCTAATGTGAAGTAAGATAATAGAGATAGGTTTAGTTTAAAGCGTGACTGTTGCGTCTTCTTAAGAAAACGCGACCGTTGGCCGGATAGACCCTTGTAAGAAAGATAAGGGAACTACCAAGAGCGAGCTTTACAGGTGCCTGGACTCCGCCTGGCAATTTGATAAAGACTGTGGCTACAGCAGCCACGCCGTCTCCTGTTGGCTCAACTGCTACTGGTCTCACATCGTTGTGAAAGTTGACGATTTTGTTGCGTCTACCCTTGCGTTGAGGTGAATTTGGACTGCACTCGTTTTGGTTTGATATAGTTCCCTTCAGTCAGATAAAGTAAAGTTTATAAGAGCTAAATTTTTTCAATTTCATTTTTTATCTATGTCAAGCTACATTATTATTAAAATATCTATATTTCTAAATTCTTGTATAGTTTATAACGATTTAAAAGTATTTTCAAAAACTTATATTTATATCATGAAACTCTGGAAATGTATAATTTATATTATAATTGAATTTCTAAATAGTTTATTTTGCCAAGTTATAGTCCAATTAACGTTTAGTATGCTTAGTGTACAATATTCAAAGCAAAATGTTTAAATTAAATGCACATAGACTATATAGAAACTAAATGTAAAAAGTTGACAATGCGAAAAATAAAAATGCGCTTTTGTCATGATTACACAGAACACAAATAAAAACAATAGTCAATATAGAATTTAACGACAAACAATCTATGCCTACCTCCCGGTCGTAGAGGATTGTTGCAGAGGCAAACGGTCGCTTGGCCATGTGCAACATTTCAACAACGTGTCTCCTTCTGGCCCTCCTTACATCAGCAGCCTGTTTTGTCTTCCAGGCTACAACGCAAGCCGCGAGGAATAAGAAAAAGCACGAAAAAAATACGGAAAAGAAGACGAAGAGATCAATATGTAGCTGATCTTGCCGAAAGAATATCATGCCATAGGCAGCACGGCTGTTCGCCTCTCCGATCGGAGGATCTACAGCCCTTAAAGCTATGTGGAACTTGGTTTGGCCAAGTTCATGCCTATCCTGTGGTAGTGTGAGCACTAATCTATTCGTGAGGTTGCGCACAAACAGGAATGTGTTGCGTTCATTGATAGTAATATAGGTAGCAAGGCCTTCAGCTCGACGCTCTGTAACTGTATACTCAAAACTTGGATTCCACTGAGACTCTGTGCCGTTCGGCACGAAGTGATAGGAACTGTAAGGATAGTAGTCGACCTTGCGATCCCGAGTATGCTGTTGATCGTCTTCCGCCCAAGCAGTATTGTGATCCTTGCGCCACTTGAATTTTTCATCCAACTCGACCTATGATGAGTATGGACAAAGTTTTATAAGGTTTCACTTATTTTTTATATAAAAAATTTATAAAATTAAAATTATGTTATATCAAAGCACATGTTTTTTCTAATAATAATACTATTAGAACGCATTTTAAATACTTAAATAGTATGCATATACATAGATTAATTTTCAAAGCTTTTTTAAATTTATATTTCTATATTTGAATACCAATATGATATTTAAATAATGAGTTCATAGGATTTCAAATAAAAAATAATTAAAATTATTTTAAAATAAAAAAAAAATCGCTTTTTAAAATAAAATCTAAGAAAGAAGTTAAAAATAAAAGAAAAAATAATTAAATATTAATACGATTTTAATTAAATAATTTTTTTTTAATATAATTAAAAATATAATAAAATTTTTTTTTATAATTAAATAATTAAAAATAAATACGATTCTTAAACTGAAATAAAAATTCGGTAACATATTCGGTTTCAAATTCAATTATAACGTAAATATATTATAATGATATATATTTCAATAAATAAGTCATGAATTTATTGCAACTATTTGAATAGAAGTTTATGTCTACAAATGTACCAACAAATATGAATAACAAAGTATATCAAAAAGCTTTTGTATAGGAACAGCATAAAAATAAGAGTGTTTCATATAAAATACCAATTTTATACATAGTGTATTCATTATTCATTCAAGAAATATTTCGAAAAACAAACGATTTAAATCTTTCAAACGATTACAAAATTATTCACTTTCCAAATCCACTTTCATTTTTTTACGTTATGTACGCTTATGTAAGTAAACTTGATTGAACTTAAAAATAAATAATTTTAATAAAAAAAAAATTACTTACTTCTTGAAAACCAGTGGTTGTATTTAATATGACAACAAAAGTATCATCTCGAGGACTAAGAAAAAGATCAAGAGCACCCTGAGTTACATCAACCATTATTCTAATATCAACGTTCATGAAACGTGGTTGAACCATATAAAAAACTGTTTGTCCGGGATTCAATGGTTTCGGCTTCACCTTGCATTCATCTGCGTGAAAAAATTATGTTACTTTAAATAAGAAAACTTCAGTTCAATATTTATAAATGATGCTATGGGTACAAATCGTAACGTCCTTCAAAAAAATAGTATGCGGAAAAATTATTTCATAAAAATCTTATACAATTTATTTTTTATTGTATTGATTTATGATGTCTTCGAATGATATAAAGATAAATGAAAAATAAATGTGTATAAAATTCTTTGATTTATTCTACGTAAAGCTTTCTTAAAGTAATATTTATTTTTAGAACATTATACATTTTAAAACATTATAACTAATAGTATAATTTAATGGAAATAGTTGATTTGATTTTATTACTTATTTGAAAATAGTGTAATACCATCGATTGTGTCAAAAAAATTCTATTGATTTACATTAATTACATTAAATTTAACATTTAAATATAACGTTAAAGTAAAACAATAAGATAACTATTATAAAAATGATAGTGTTAACGAATTCAGTGTAAATAATGCCTTTTTTCAGTAATTATGTTAACGTTATAGTACCTATGAGCTTAGAATCAAAGCACATTTTGTTATCAACAGTAACTGTTTTATAACATTGATGGCCCATTGTTGGAGTACCAGCATAATTTTCCCTGCATTTGCTGCATTGTACCATCCAGCAAGGGGTCAATCCAAAATTTCCACCTTTGGATGGACCACTTACACAAGAAGGCTCGCTCTCTGTATTATTTCTGCAATCGCATTGCTCTCCGGTAACTGGATCACATGTGAAGCCATGACCATGACATTCGCATCTAAATATTATTCAATTGTAATTTTGACTAATAGTTTATTTGTATACGTTCAATTATATAATATAATAGAAGCAAATATAAATAAAGTGTAGAGTATTAGTCATAAATTTAAAATAAAATAAAAGAAAAATAGCTTTTATGAACTAATTAAATAAAATAAAAAATAAATTTTTTTTAAGAATTAATTAGTCCATATCAAGTTTAGTTCGGACATTTTTTATATTTTAAACTTACGGCCGACAAACATCTCGCAAATCTTCTGTTCCTCTAAAATAACCGGTAACACACTCCCCACATTTATCACCCTTTGTATTATTACCGCAATTTACACATTTAGCTTTTGCAACAGGTCCCTCAACTAGTTGTTTTTTTAGTAGTTCAATAGACATTTTGTCAATAGAATTTGGATCCTAAAATAAAAAAAAATTAATAATTAATTAAATTTTTAAATAAGTTTAAAGACGTGTTATATGAAATATAAAATTATTAAAATCAACACAAAATAAAAAAAATTTCAACATTATTAATATAAAATATATATTTAATTAAGTCGATTACGTATATTATTTTAAATGTGTATTTCATATATACTATAAAAATATTTTTTTTAAACTATGCAAATAAACTTTCATGATATGTAAAAACTATTAAATGAATATTTAGTTACATATTTAAATCAAAATTTTAGAGCAATTCTTTTTTTGCAAAATTATACAACAAATAAATTTAAAAAATTTATTTTTATAAAAATACTGTATATTTTTGTATTAAATTTAATATTATTTATTATTATTGTTAATTTTGACATCTTACAACGTACCGGTACAGTCATGCTTTCATTGATGCAAATACGAGTGTGTCCGTTACAATATTCTAAGCACGGCACGCATTGCCCATTGTCAGCTGGGTTACCAACATACAAGGGCTTACATTTATCACATTGTGGTCCCATTGTATTATTATGGCATTTTAAGCAGTTATCGAGTTTATCTGGTCCAGCGCAGTTACTATGTCCATTACATTGACATTGTATCGAACAATTTCTACCCACGTAGCCAAAGTCACATCGACAGACATCTGGCTCGATACAAGTTCCTCTTACGCATCCTTGCGTACACATCGGCACACATGTTTTCCTTAAAAAGTATCAATTCTATGATGTTTAGAGTAAAATTGAATTTAACATAATTATATAATTAAAAAAAAATAATGGAATAGTATATAATTTATTTATTAAGTTTTTATTAATTAAATTTACGCACCTTCCATATTCATTATGCATGTATGTCCTATAAATTATAAAATGAATGTAATTAAAAAATTCATATTTATGTAATATATGGAATGAAATAAATGGAAGACATACGATTCAGTTTTATATCCTTCACCGCACATACATTCGAATCCTTCGTCTAGATCAAAACATTTTTCACTTTTTGGTGAGCATGTATGATGACCATTTATACATTCATTTTCTGGTGGACATCGTACATAATGCCAAGAAAATTTTAATGGAGGTAAGATTTGACTCAATAAAGTTGTAATGTTTTTATGATACTCTAGTTCAAGAGATGGTACTGTTGTTATGATAGCTAAAATTATTATTATTTATTTTAAAAAATTTAGTAAATTATTGAATTAACTGTTAAAAATGTATTAAGAATTATGTTTTTTTAATTAAAATTTTATTATTTTTACGCAAACATAAAAAGTTTAACGGATAGTTTATAATTTTATATTGAAATACTTAAAATATAACTCTTAATTTCATCTCAATATTTAGATCTTGATATAGAATTGCGAGTACTTACATGATTCGGGTTGGGGGTATTTTTGATAGTACAACATTTCACATGTACCATCAGCTGGATGATCAAATCCTGGAGGAGCCTCTAATGATCCTTCAGTACAAATTCCTTGTCCAGTAATATTTGGAGAGTCTAGTGAGCACCAACCGCAATGCGAATGTTTCAAACACGTGCTACATTGTTTAAATACTGAACAAGGCTCTGGGCAATGTTCAACATCTATACTTCGTAAAACCAAACCACACACACCTCCCGCACAGTACAAAGGTTGATAGGATGGAGAGATACACTAAATAAATAAATGATTTAATTATTTATTTAAAATATTAGTTATAAATATATATTGGAATATTAATTTTATATGAAAACTTTTGTTTCAAAAATAATAACTTTAAATTTTAAGTATTTTATACTATGAAAACAATTGTTTAAAACATATTTTTAATCGATTTTTTAATTTCATTACAACATTATTATTATTTACTTACTTCGTTTAATCTTGTAGACCATCTACATTCTCTCCATCCTCCTTCAGCACCTGTACCTTTCAAGCAATTTTTACAATCCTTGTGCTCAGAGCACCTTTTTTCACACTGTGTACTTGTCATTTTAATACTCGATCTATTAAATATATCTTCTGGAACACAATTCCAATCATAAACAGGTTCAGCTGCTAACTTTAAACCCAATTCCGCTATAAATTATAAATATTGATTATAACAAATAATTTAAAAATAAATGATATAAAAGTTTTATTAATAAAATGTTACATGTTTTTAAAACTTGTCTTGTCCAAACACAATTTCCTGGGCAATTTTTACACTTCTCACAATCACTAGCTGGACATAATCTTTCTCCGCATTGATTTACGTCGCTTACAAATTTTTGCCAATGTTTACATTTGTTTTGCTCATCGCAATCTTTATCAGCAGGAATACATTTACCATGACAATCAATACACCACTTACAAACGGGTTCTTTTTCTTTATAATAAGGCCATTCAGCTAAACAATCTGTGCATGTTTTGAAACTTTCACATTTTCTACTAGCCATCCAGTCAGAATTGCAAAATATACCATTAGATCGATGAGCTTTAGTGACATTTACATCGCACCTAAAACATTAAATAATTATAAAGATAAGTAAATATCTGAAAAATATATTATCTTATATTTAATAAAATATTATTTAAGTATTTATTTATTAGTTTATAATAAGAAATAGAATAAATTTATAAAAATCATACAATTATTTAATGGCGATAACTCACTTTTCATCGCGATGTAATATTTCTTCGTTAGAGAAGCAGTATGAGGCATTATCTCCAGCAATAGTTGTAACAGAACAAAATGAACATCCGTAATATTTTCTACAAGTAATTTTGTCAGTCCATAAATTACATAAATCTTCAGGTATACGTATGAGCGTAACGTGACTTTTGATTCCTCCGTCGAAACCTCCAACTACGTACACTGCATTACTTTCAGGATCAGCATGCGTCATTGCATGGGCATAACCTGGTGGTGGTGAGTTTCCTATGATTTCCATATCCTTCGTAATTAAACGAATCCATAAGTTGCAAGAGTATTTATATGCGATTAAAGAGTCCGTGGTATTATGAGGGTTTTGACGTCCACCAAATATTACCATATATTCTTCTGTTGTAACAGCCGAGTGAAGAAAACGTGCCTGAGGCTACAAACAATAAAATATGAAATTGATAAAAATCAAGTAATCAAATTGCAATGAGAAATTGTTTCTAAAAAATGTAAAAAAATGTTTCTAAATATTTCTATTTATTCTTTAAAGATTCAAAAGAAGAAAATAAACAGATTAATGAATTTTTTAATTTCTAAGCATTACAGTTTGTTCTTCTAAAATCTATATCATGATCAAATAAAACATAATAATTAGCATTCATATTATTATTTTATGAAAATTTATAATATTATACTATCAAAAAAGTTCAGTCAATAAAAGCAAAAATTTTATGCTCTTAAAAATTGAAATAGTTTTTCCATAAATATGAACACAAATTACTTTATTTGTGTACTATTTCATGATTTAAATCATTTATTTTTTAAATATTATTATCTAATCTAACAGATATTTATTACGAAATCAAACCATCAAAAATACATTAAAAAAAATTAATTTATGAATTAAAATAGAAATCTGAATAATAAAAAACTACACTTATGATACATATATTTAATCATTTGTGCAAAAAAATATATTATATATTAAACATAAATTAAAGTAAAAACGATTAATTTTTATGATTTTATATTCAATTAAGATCGATTGTAATTTTACCAGCACCATGCCATCAGAAACATCATCATCAAAAGCTGGAAGCACAGACCACGTTCTTGTCTTATAGTTTAATGCATACAATTTGTTTGAGATAAATGTCCTATTGATTGCATATGTGTAACCTCCAAAGATATAGAAGCTGTTTGATCTGCTGTGAAAAACTGTAGAATGTCCGTAAACTCCCAGTGGTCCATTTCCTACTGTTGGTATCGTATCCCATGTTTCCGTTTCTAAATTGAACTCCCACACTATATCCAAGTAGCCATATTTCGGACTGAATCCACCGATGAGTATTAAGCTCTCTGACTCCCCTCTATCTCTGTACAAGGTGAGCGTGTGCCCAGCCAGAGGAGGCGGTTCCTTCTTGGAGAGTGTATTGTCCGTTATTTGCGTCCATCGTTGATTTTGAAGACTGAATTTCCAGAAGTCATTAATGGTATTGTTAGATAAACCTTGGATCCCTTCTTGTTTCATTGACAAACCGCCATATACATATATCTGTTGTTTACTATGTACGATTTCCGCGGCATGGAAGTATCTGCCCTGTGGCATTGACGCCTCTGAGGTCGACTCTACAGTTACTGGCATCCATGTACTATTTTTCGTGTCGAATAATCGTATATCATTCAGTGGCCCGTGACTTAATGAGTAACCACCAAACATCCACAAGCTCCCACGTCTATCTGCTACAAGACTATGTCCGAAACGTGGTAAAGTCTTGCGAAGATGATCCAAATGATCGGCTAGGTACTCACTATTGAAAAGCTCCGTGAATACCAGCTGATTATTCTTTAAATTGATAATACATATTGTAATATTTGCAAGTATAAACAAATAAATTTATAATTCAATATTAAGCATATAATGTTTGTAATCAAACATAGTTATTTGGAATATTTTAATACATATGTATACATATGTGTGTGTGTGTTTTTAATTTAATGCAATAATTCGTAAAATACGAAAAAAATATTTATAAAATTTATTTTTTATTCTTTTTTTGAACAAATTTTTCAATTTTACTATTCATAAAATACCTAAGTTCCTGAATTATTTCTTTCTTCATTTCTTTTTAAAAAATTTCATTTCTTTATAAAATAAAGATAACATAAATAATTTTTTTTATTGTTTTATTCAGTTAAAAAATTATTTTATTTACTTATTTTCTACGTAATACTATATATATATATATATATATATATATATATATATACCTTGATAGGGATAGAACAGTCACGTCCTCCAAAATCCGATGAGCATACACAATGTCCATAACCTTTATCGCATACTCCTTGTTTCTTAATGGATGAACAGTTTTTCGGACACAATTCAATGTCACAGTTAATACCAACAAACCCGAGCTTACAAAGACAATTACCACCACGACATTCACGATTTGGTGAGCAGTTATTACAGGTTAATACAACATAACTAGCATTAAAACCTTCAATCTCGTCAAGTTGTTTGTAGTGAACCGTAAGGAACCCGGATTTGGCCTCAACGGTAACAGGATAGTCTGTACTTTCAGTACAATAAACTCCAAGGAGTTGGCTTTGCTGGCTGCTCGTGCTAGATATAAATGCAGGCAAGCCGTCATACACGTACACACTGTTCTCTTGACAGCTAATGTTTATATCCTCGTGAATGGTGAACTGAATAACGTTCTGGATAGTAGGTGTCATTGTGCCAGGCGAAAGACCTATATAATAAGTAAATATGACTTTTAAATAAATAATTTTATTCATGAAATTGACTTTGTTAGAATAAAAAAATTTATTTATAAACTTGTAATTATTCATTTTATTAATTTATTAAAGATTTCATGTTATAAAATGTTTATTTAATAATATAAAAGATTTTCAATAATCCAAATATAAGTTATTTATAACAAAAGTATGGTTATTATTATAATTTAAAATAAAAAAATTCTTTTTAAATTAAGGTGGACAAGAAAAACTTTATAGTTTTTTTCCTTAACCTTTTATTGATTGTGATTAATTTTACTTCAAAATAACACTTTCTCACAGTTTTATTATGCATTATTAATTTAATATGAAAAAATACATGATTGACCTGTTTTTGGACTAACGATCCACAAACACTCTCGCGTAGGAGAACCTCCAAGATGACTTTCCCATAGACTTAGTTGAGAATGACGACTGCCTAATCCTTGCTTGTCATCTCCCTCGCCCTCCAACATTCCACGTGACATACAACCGTAAAAACACATGCCACCATTTCTCGGATCACCATAATAACCCTTCTTACATTTCTCACAGCGATTCCCCTCGGTGTTGTCTTTGCATAAGCAGATACCATGCTGGCGGTCACACGTGCCGAGATCAACGTCTCCATGTTCGTTACAATCGCATTTTTGACATCCCAGACTTGCAGTAGCATTACCGTAACTACCAGCTTTACATTCGTCACAGTAACGACCTTCTGTCCAATTTTGACATTCATCGCATATACCTGCGTTACTCAAATAATATTGTCAAGTACAATAATTTTAATCTTCTATCTAACGTATAAATTTTACGTACGACTAAATATTAATTTAAAACATTATACTATTGATAAAATATAAAAATGAAATTTAACTAATGATATTTGGAAATTGAAAAAGATAATAGAGATTGATAAAAGGTACCTGGTCTTTGTACACAAGTCGAATGATTGTAACATCCGCAGTTAGTGCGGCAATCGGGCCCAGTCCAGCCCAAGTCACATTCACACTTGTATTCGGGTGCTTCACTGCAGTAGCCGTTAACGCATTTCTCGTAACAAGTTTTTGAACAATTCTCTTTACCATCACCATTAAAGCCACGTTTACATTGGCAGCTATAACTACCGTGGGTATTAGTACATACGGCATTTGAGTGACAGTCATGAAGCCCGAGATCACATTCGTCTACATCAGGGCATTGAGCATACGCCCAACCAGCTTCACTTGTTTCCAGTGTACTATTCTGATATTCGTTTATTACCTAATATATGAAATTTAAAAAATATTTTTTTTATTTAATAAACACCGAATAAAACTTTAATTATGAAATAATCGATATAATTTAATAATGATGAATATTTGGCAAACCAAAATGATTTATTATAAATATAATTTTTGAAACATTAAATTTAAAATTGTAACAGGATGCTTGCTGTAAGTTTAATCAACTTTGATAACTTTAAGAATCTATTTAAAAAAATAATACAATATGACCATTAAAATATGAATACTTTAGTATCGAAATAAAATAAATCGGAATTCATAGCTTTAACACTATAAAATTATTAAGTTTTTAACAATTTTTCATTTATATTATAAAGCATATTTTCAGTACGGAATATTTACGAATTTTTTTTAATAAAAAAAAAGATAAATACTATTGATTTATATAATATTTGCATACTTTATTATTAAATGTTTGTCAATAATCAAACAAAATATCTTTACTTTTAATAATTATAATAATTGAAGATTAATATTTGTTGCACACTTTTATAACGACTTTTATAAATTGAATGTGGAAGGAATTTTATGCAAGCAAAAAACTTTCAATAGAGAAACAATTTTACAATTACCTGGCTACAGTTTATATGAGCCTGATTGAAATCACCTTGCACACAAGCGCCAAGTATGGGATTTTCGAGACTGTAGCACCAACCGCAGCTCAAAGAATGCAGACAACTGGTACAATTGGTATGTCTGCTACAACTTTTACACTGATCGTTACCGGTGAAAGTAGAACTACTTCTAGAGGTCACGCCCATAAGACCAGCTTGGTCCGTCCACTCGCGACATAAACCAAACTGGTATTCGGATGTATAAACGGAGAAAGAGAAGCACTCCTGAGTAGCCTCACACCAAACGCAGCGGCCACGTTCATCTAGGCATTGAGTACAATTTTGACGCTGCCGACATGGTATCGGACACTGTTCAAGGTTGATTACTGCATTAGGTAGTCGACCCTTGCGCGCACAGCGAGCTTCCTCAGTCCACCTGTGTATAAAGAATAATTACATACACCTAGATGTTCAAAATAAGAATTCTACGTCAATTAGACCTTTTAATTTTCTTCTTTCGAAAATTGATAACAGCACTGCTAATTAGAAAAACGTCGCATTGCACTAATTACATGTTTTTATTTATAATTAATTTCTGAAATATAATGACGGAAAGTGACGAATATTTTGTGTCAACGTTTGATTCCAAATATTTTATAATGAAACCATTTTTTTCCACTTAAAAAAAATAACTCATAATCAGAATGAAAAAATTACCATTCACAAATGTTTGTCTTGACGCAGGTTTCGCAAGAGATGTAATTGGAGCAATTAGCACAGGTTGAAGGAGTAATTGTCAGATAGTGCCATTCACGTTCCGATTCATTGTTATTATTCCATTCAAAGTCATCTATACAGGTTTCAGTTTCATTCATTGAACGTGCGAGACATCTTTTTTAATTATAAAATAAAAGTTTATTTATAACAAAGAGGAAAAAATATTGAGATAATATTAATTACATTTTTTTAATTATGAAATTATGTAAATAAAATTAAATATTAGAAATTTTTTAATATAAATTTTAAGAGAATAATACCTATTATTAATGTCACACCATCCGCAAGCCGAATCCATCAGACAATACAAACAGTTTTGATATTGATCACAAGAGCCGTTTTGATACGGTTCCAGATATTCAAAAGTAAATACTTTTGGATTTTAATTGTGGCGATTATGCGTAATTTCCATTTTACTAGAGTGTGCATAACTTGTAGTTACTATTCTCTTAGATTCAAAATCTAAAAGATAACGTCCTGGCGAAAATGAAATTGTGACAAATGGATCATTCGACGTTCTCATTGGTATACATTGCGATGTTTCCGCTGTCAAATTTGCTACCAAGATCTGGAAATTATTTTATAAAGTACAATTTTAAATTTATATTCAAATTAATTGAATTAAGATTTCTTTAATGAATTCAAATTAGGTTAAAATTATTTTAATTTTAATAAAAATATTTTTTTATTAAAATCATGCTCGTATCTTTTATTATAATTTTTACCTTGTTTAATATATACTATTAACGAAAAGTTTTAACTTAATTTAATAACTTAAAAAAATAGAAAAAAACGTACAAGATCTTGGCTATCATTATTACGCGCAATATGAAGGATAGCGCTGTTGTAGCTAACGCAGATTTTGAGTAGTTCTGTTTTACTGTCCCAAATATTTTGTGGCAGTCTAAGAAATCCAATTAGTCTGGCTATCATTTCACCTCCAAGTGTAGACTCAATTTTAGCGTTTTGAATAGATGGAACGTTAAAATCAACCGTGGTCGCGTTGACGATGCTGACTGAGTCTGGCTGGGTGAAATTGACGGGGGGCTTATACTTGAGAAAAGTCAGTCCGGGTCTTTTGTCCATCTCACGACACTCTGCAACTCTTGCGATTTCCGTACCCTTGGTGCCCCACCATCCAGGTATTTGCGAGGGTGTGTCATCCCGTAAGCCACAAACGCCGTAGTTGTCATCTTTATGATGGCAGCGAGCGTTTTGTACACACCATGTACACGTACCAAGATTAAATTTATTTGACACGGAGCTGCGTCCACGTGAGTTCGTCCCCCAACCACCCCCTGGTTGTCCATGAATCAAACAGGAGTGGCAATCACCGAGAGCTGGGCAGATTCCTGGGCAGCGTGTCGTTTGAAGATTAGTAGTACAATTACTGACAACAGTACGCCCGTAACAATTCTAAAATAGAGAAAGTTGTTTATTTGAAATAGTAACAACTGTTTTTTTGGTATATTAGGTATTTTGTACATTTTAAATTATTATCTCAAATTTTACTAAATTACTATACCTTTAAATATATCGCATTTAAAATTTTCAACGTAATTAAAAAATGTACTATATATAAATAAAATATACATGTTTTACTACTATTGTAAATAATTTAAGTTAAATTAAAATAAATTTAAGTTTCTGATTTCATGAATTTAAAGAAATTAGATAGAATTTCAAAAACTAAAAAGTTGAAGAAATGTACAATTAAATGATTAAATTTAAAAATTATAATTTGTTTGGTACAAAAATAAAAAAAATTTTATGTGAACGTAGATTATGAAGATTAAGTTGTTTACTTTAACTTTAAAATGAAGAATATAAATTTTTTGAAATTTGTATCTCTTAATGATTCAGTTCTATACAAAAAATAAATATCTTACAATTAAATATTTGTATTTATAACTCAAATTTTTAAATAAATATCATAAATAAATTTCATAAAAATTGAAAAAATATTATTTCCATTTTAATAAAATTTTATTACTTTTTATTCTAATTTCTCGAATATTAATATTAGTATTTAAAAAATTAAAATGAATAATTCGTTTAAAATAAATCTACGATTTTCAATATTCTTAAATTTATAAAATATATCTTTTAAGAAGATTACTTAGCAATTTTAGGATTAGCATTTAGTATTTTCATTCAATATTTGTAAAAATTAAAAAAAAATCAGTTTTATAATAACTGGATATTACTTGTTGCTATATTTATAATTTACCTCGTCTGCTGAACACCAACCACATTCTGGATTAGCAGCACATTCAAAAAGACTTTTATGTCGAGAACAAAATTGTTCAGGTTCCATTTGGTCGCCATCTCCAGGAACAAGCATCGGTGGTAGTGTATAAGCAAGTAAATCTGCATTTACGTTACCGTGATATCCACCTACTAGTAATAATGTATTACCGTTTCTTACATCAGCAGCATGAGCGAATACACCTTGTTGCTTTGGATACTGAGAATCTATTCAAATTATTATACAATAATATTCTTAAATTTTGAGTAAATTTTATTTGTTGTATATATGATATTAAAATATTTTACCTTTATCACTTGTATTCAAAACATCATGGCTCACCCATGCATGACATCCAAGATGATAAAGATACATTTGGTTGTCATAACAAATTTCTTCTTTATTATGTCTATGAGAATAACCACCAAATACCACTAAGTAATTACCTATTCAATGCAAAATTAATCTACATCAATAAAAATTTTTTTATTGCAAATGCATATTGATTTAAATTCAACGAAATAAAATTTACTATACTTGAGAAATAGGTCTTATTAATAATTATTATATTTATATAATATTCTATTACTACAATTTAGGAAAAATATTAATAAAAATTATAAAATAAATTTGTACTGTTCAAATAAGTTAAAATAACGTATATGTAATATTAATATTATTACCACCTACCAATTATATTACAAGTATGAAATGCTCGTTCTCGTGGAACGTACGTATCACGTAAATGAGCTCTTGGGTAATGAATTTCTGACCACATTTTTTTGTCAAGTTGAAAGACGAACATTCTGTCAGATAATTTGCTGAAACGAGCAACACTGGCAACTACTCCACCATAAACTAGTAACGAATTTGTAGCTTGATGATAAACTGTTGAGTGAGCTACAACTCTGACATCAAGTTCTTTCCCTCCTCGTGGTCGAACTTTTTGCCATTTTTCTGTATTTGCTGTTAAATCAGCTAATATATATACAATATAATAGAATATTTTATTAAATTATTCAAAAACTGATAAATAATTTAGCTATTAAATGTACACGTTGTTTTGATACGTACAAAGATTTAATTTGATTCTATAAAGATTTGAAGAAAATTCTCCATCTACAGTACTTCCTCCAAATAAATAAACGTATTCATTCGCTAAAGTAAGTGTATGCCGAGTCAATTTTGGTGGATAAAAAAACGAATTTTTAGCGCGTAATGTCCATAAAGTTTTATTTACATTGAAATACCAGAGTTCATTAGAAAGAGATCCATCTTCCACTTTTCCTCCGTAAATAACGAAACCTCCTAAATAATAATACGAACATTAAAAATAAATAATTTGAATAATATTTTCAAAATAGAAAAATGTTTAATTGACCTTCATATTTACAAGCTGCATGTCCATATCGTGACGATGGTTTGGGAAGTTCTTCCAGAAATGGTTTTGCGATATCATCATTCATTGGAAATTGTGTAGTAAATTGTGGTTCTAAAATGTCTTGAAGAAAATTTTCCTTCATTGGATTTTCTATCACTCGATCTTCTGAATTTAGACTATCGTTAATACTTGTAATATATTGCTGTTTATAAAGAACATCATTATCAGGGCTTCTTTGATAGCTAAATTATAAATTTTCAAAGTTAATTAATTTTATGAGCATTTATAATATTACTAAAATTTTTAATTAAATAATAAAATGAAATACCGAGCATGTGAAGGTTTAATTCTTCTAGTATGTTTTTTTACTTCTTGACTTTCATTGGTATCGTTCGTTATTGTTAAAAGTTGAGTTTTTCTTACTTTTTCTTTGTGTTCTGAGAGCTTAGATTCACGTAACATATACTGAGTGTTATCAAAATTTCCTCTGTCTTTCAGAGAAGACGTACTGTTTTCTTTAAAACTTAAAAGTAATTTCCAAAATATTGAAGTTGGAAGTCCATATTGTACATGTGCTCCTGCTCCCATGTGTTCTAATTCATTGGCAATCAATGCTGGATCTAAGTATTCGGCAGAAGATGATCCTTCTACAATAAAAATGAAATCAATAATTGCAATTCAAATAAATGTTTTATATTTTTATAATACCTAAAATTGTGCCATATTCATCCTCCCATTGACTTGTTGAAAAACGATAAATTTCCAAATCACTAATTATGTAATTCAGATTATAGCCTCCAAAAACATAAATTGAATCTGTTTCACTTATATAAACGGCTGTATGTGCAGCTCTAGGTGTCATTCCACTTTCTGAGTGTGAAAGCCAATGCCATCTGTGATATAAAAATGCTCGTACATGCATATTTTACGTATGTATAATTTATGAATTAAAAAATATAAATAATTATTTAAATTAAAATATTGTAATTGTACGAAGTGATGTGAACAATATAAAATTTTAATTTTATATTTTTTATTTAAAAAAATAAAAAAATTATTAGCTATAAGCTTCCAAAGTTAAATGCGAAGCAAACATGTTTTATGAAAATAATTAAAGTACATACATACATAATAAAGATTTATGTACCTACTTCACATACAAATAGATTCATAATTTTCTTACAATTTTTTTATTTAAAATCTTGTTTACTAACCTATTTCCTTCAGGATGAGTTTTATGAAGTGAACATGATTGTCCAGAATATCCGTTATGACATTGACAGTATTTTAACCCACAAACTCCACCAATCCCACAATTATTTGGGCATAATGATCTAGAACAGTCTTTACTCCCCCAATCATTTTCACAGAAACAAGTATTATTTATACATTTTCCATGATTTGTGCAGTTATTCGGGCAATCCGTAACTGAAAATTCTGCATGGAAACCATCCAAAACATAATTTGTATCACTGTATAGTAAAATTAACATCTACAAAATAAAAATGAAAAATTGTCATTAATTAAAAAAAATTAACTATGTAAATTGACAAAAAAAAGAAACTGACATATCCAGAAGAGGAGGTTACTTGTTGAGGTTCTGTTTTTCCACTGAAACTTCCTAGAAGTGGTGATCTAAAAGAATCTCCATCGTATACAAATACATAGTCGTAACTACATTCTGGGCCCATAGTTCGAAAACTCAATGTAATGAATTGTCGACTATTATTAGCTAAAATAAATAAGGAATTTTAAAAATTTATTTTATAATTTCATGATGCAATTGGTATTTAAAGGAATACCTTTAATTAACCACTCGCAGTGTGAGTCCTGTGTGTAATTAAAACCTTTGGGACCATCACTAATTACTCCCCAGAACTCTGTAAATATCTTTCTAGTCTTGTCACAGGGGACTTGCTTGTTTGACATTTGAGGGGCCAAATGGAAACCCCTCATCAAACAACTCCATGTAATAATCCATAATGCTATGGTTAATGTCAAACCCATCACACTAACATCAAAGTTGGATTATCAATCAATAAGACAATGATCATCCCTCTAATTCCAAGACCAATGCACTTAATGCTGGACAGAAAAATAATAGGTTCGTATAGATAAATATAATCAAATTTTTATTTATTATTTTTTGTTACAGAATATATATTTATTTAGAAAATTTTGAAATATATAATTGAATAATTGTATTTCAGTATAAAAATATTATTGTAAAGACTATATTAAGGGTTTTTTGTTATTTCAAATTGAATTTGTTTATAATTTTTAATAATCAGACATATATTTATTTTAGTGACTACACATATTAATAGTATAATAATTTTTATGTTTTAACATTGTAGAATATGGAAAATAAAAATTTAATTATAGAAGTAAATTATTTTAAAAAATTACAAATTGAATATCATAACATATTATATTTTATTATGTTTATAAATTTTTCTACAATTTATTAAGCAAACTATATAAAATTTCAAACAAAAAAAACTATTCTTAAAATATTTTATTCTGTAATATAAATTCACTTGTTTATATTTGCATAAAAATAAATAAGACCATAGTTAAATATAATTTTCAATATTTATACTTTTTATTTTTAATCTTTAATCGTTTAAATTTTTATCAACTACCCTAAAATAATTATCATATATTTAATTAACTTTTATTTTCATGTGACATAACTCGTGATTATAACTGATTATAATATTGACAATTATAATATTGATAAAATAGAAGAAAGTTCAAGTATAAATTTATTTTTTAAATTTCATTTATGTAGATTATTTTTACTTATTTTATAAACATAATTAAAATGGTAAATTTTTAAAATACTTTTTAAGTACACAATAAGTTAAGAATTAGCGAATAATTTATATACTTCAAATTTCAAATGTATTACATTTAATTACATCAAAGGTATTTTTTAATAAATAGAAAATTAATTTGCTTAAAATAATTATATTTTTATTTTTTATTGCAGTTATTAAGGTAAATTCTAATATATACAAGTTAATTTTTGTAAATAGTCACATTTAATATAAGTATTTACAAAGTGAAAATGTATCAACTAAGTAGCTTACTAATTTATCAAACAAAATGAATAAAATTATAGTAAGTCTTTCTCTTTTTATTTTTCTTAATCTGTATTGGATCAATTAAAAGAAAATTTTAATATAATTATTTCGAATAATGTTGTCATTGATAAGTAAATATTAGTATTAACAACTTATACATTTATAAAATAAAATTTTTGCATAAATAAATATGTGTGAATGTATCATACATATTCAACTTTATGTATATAACAAACCATTCTTATTTCCTATCTGAATCATTTATATACGCATAAAGGTAATAAATAAATTAAAAGAATTCTCCAAGGGCAGTTCCTTAAACTGTATTAAAAAATACATTTGACATACCTAGTGCATGTAACATGTATATAAATCACTGACCCATTCACGGCAGAAGCTTCTCTTTGCTCCTAAACGTCACCGAATCCTTGGATTTCCAAGTATTTATCGTTATTTTTAACTTTTGAAATTGGTAAAAGTACATAATTATTTTGTATTATATCGGTAACAACTTAGCGCGCCTTTGTGTTTACTCCCTCTTTAATTCTCTTTCCCACTTTCTCTTTTTGTCCCTCTTTCTATCTCTCTTTTTCTTTATGTGATTTAAGAGCAGCAACAGCATGGGAATACACATGAAAAAAGTGGAAATTCAGTGTAATGCGTACAATGTGTATGCACGCAGGTATAACATTCATATGCGTGTTCCTGCTAACTTGTGTATCGTAAACACTTTTTGTTAGGATCGTGTGGGCCGTCATCGACGAGAAGCTAACGTTTCTGTTTCTTCAGCCTTATGAGCAACCTCATATATTGTTATTAGTTCGTGAGATGATCTAGCCTTAGTGATACCCATATCCCACAATCAACAACAAAAACCTTGAGAACGCACGCTTCCTCCGATCGTAGTATTCAAAACTTATTTTTTTCTTCAGGTTCAGACTTCAACTCTATCTCTTTTCTTCCCTTTCCTTTTCCAAGCTTATATTTCTGTAAATACATACATGCGTGCGTGTATAGATACTCGCATGCACATATGCAATGTATATGCAAGCATATATGGTTTGTATCACAAAGGTATATACATTCGTCTTTCTTTTTCTTGTTGTAACATGGTCATATGTGTAGGTTCATAAACTTTCCTAAAGAGGGCACTTCTGATAATGCTGATGAACTGTAGTTCTTGTAATGACTATTCAAACCATGGCGCTTCAATCAGAGAGTGCAGGTTGACACTAGTGAATAGTGAGGGGAGTAAAATAAACAAATTTTTATACTAATAGTATTATTATTTATTTAACATAATTAACTACCTTTTTTACATGAACTAAAATTTTTAAATGGTGATTTATTTTTGAAAAATTTCAAATAGCAAACTATTGTAAATTAACAGATTAACGTAAAATTAGTATTTTTAATGTTTAATTCCCGTAAAGGTTACAAAATTTACAACTGCATTTCAGGTGAACATATTCAAGAAAACAATTCAGAAATGTCCAAAGAATATTATGAAAGTAGTAGTAAAGGTAGACCTCCAGGACTTAAAGGAAAGGCTATTGGTCTTTACTATAGAGATCTAGCAAAAAAAAGAAAACAAAGAAATGATCAGGAATTTATTCATCTATCAGAAGAAAAAATTATAATGAATGCACATACTGAGAAAAAAATTAAAAACTTAATTAAAAGTTCATATTCTCATGATAAATTATTTAATACAAACATTAAAAATAGGGATAATATGGATTTTGAAACAAAATATAGTAATATTAATGATTCTCCATTTAAAACAAAGTTTTTAAATATTGTCACTGGTAATTTACAAGATAAACTTACAAAATCTATTATGTTGAAAACACGATTACAAAGCAATGAAGTTATAGATATAAGATTATTAGATGAATTAAATAAACAGAGAATGAGTGCAAAATATAAAAAACTATTAAAATTTCGAAGAAAATTACCAGTTTATAAAAATAGAAAACAAATTCTTGATCTTGTTAATGCAAATCAAATAGTACTCATAAGTGGAGAAACAGGTAAAATTTATATATATAACAATCCCTTGTTTTAATATACAATTAATTTACTGTTATAAATAATAGGATCTGGGAAAACAACTCAGATTGCTCAAATAATACTTGATTATGAAATTGAATGTGGAAGGGGTAGTTCTACATGCATTGCTTGTACACAACCTAGACGAATATCTACAATAGCATTAGCTGAAAGAGTTGCCGAAGAAAGAACAGAGAAGCTTGGTCATTCGGTTGGATATCATGTTCGATTAGAAAAGTAGATATATATATATATATATATATATATAATTAATTAAAATTAAATAACTTTTCAATATAAGAAGACTTTCTTTGACAATTTTTATAATTAAGATTTTATCCTTTTCTTTTATAAAGTATACTATTTTTTTTTAATATTTATATGATAATTTCATTTCATTGTAAATTTTGGACTTTATTTATTATTACTTTTTCAAAAGAGCATTGTTTCTTTTTTATTATTTTTTATCTAGCAAATATATTAAATATTTTTATTTTTAATATTACAAAGAATATCAGCTAGATCTGAAGGAAGTATAAATTTTTGTACTACTGGTATGTTATTGCAACTAATGCAAACAGATGCTGCATTAGTGAATTATTCTCATATTATTTTAGACGAAATTCATGAAAGAAGTACAGAAAGTGATTTTATTTTATCTCTATTAAAACTGATTATTCCCAAAGTAAGATAATTAAAAATACTTGTTACTATAGTGAAAAGGTAAATAATTAAAGCAAATAAATCTTAAAAAAATTTTATGTTTAGAGACCTGATTTAAAAATTATTTTAATGAGTGCAACTTTGAATTCTGAGCAGTTTTCTGAATATTATAATAATTGTCCTAGTCTTCACATTCCTGGATATATTTATCCTGTAGAAGAATTTTATTTAGAAGATATACTTGAAATAACAGGGTAGGTTTATTATTAAAATTAATAACTTTAAAAAATGTAATAAAAGTATAAAAAAGAAATTAATATTTTAAATATTTAACTTCTTTTTAGATTTAAGTTTCCAAAGAATCCAATTCCAAGTGAATCAGTAGCAACAAATTGGAAAAAAAAGCATTTAAAAAAAAATCGAAATGAACAAGAAATATTGAATAATCATAGAAAATTTATTGACTCATATTATGTAGAGAATGTACGTTCTCGTGATATACAGAAAATTTATCCAATTTGTGTATTAGAACAATTGTACAATCCACAAAGTGAATTTTTTTCACCAGATCTTATATGTGTGTTAGTCAAATATATTTCTTTAACAAAAAAACCTGGAGCAATATTAATTTTTTTACCAGGTTTTAAAGATATTACAAATATGCACCAGTCCTTGGTACGAAGTGTTAGTTCTTCAAACGGTAATTTTTTGTGTTACGAAATTAAATAAAAAATTCTCTTAGATTAGTTTTCATATATGATACATAATTTTCTAGTTAAGTATGTTATTTATGCATTGCACTCAAAGATGGCAACAGCTGAACAAAAACAAATATTTAAAATACCACCAGTTGGAATTCGTAAAGTAATAATTGCAACTAACATAGCTGAAACATCTATAACAATAGAAGATGTTGTATATGTTATTGATTGCGGAAAAAGTAAATTATCAAATTTTAATGTTGAAGATAATTTACAAACCTTAAATGAAGAGTGGATCAGTCAAGCTAATGCATTGCAACGTAAGGGACGAGCTGGAAGGTATATTAAACGAACGAATATTAAAATTTAAGTTTTTTTTTAATATTAAATTAAAAAATATAAATTAATAATTCTTTGTATAGAGTACAACCTGGAATATGCCATTACTTATATACAAAGGCTCGTGCTAGTACATTTCAACAATATTCATTACCTGCAATGCTTAGGACTCGTTTAGAAGAGATAATATTGCAAATAAAAATTTTTCAAATAGGAAAAGCTGATACTTTCTTAGCTACTGTGATAGATCCACCTGACCCTAAAACTATATCATTGTCTTTAGATTTATTAAAACAATTAAATGCTCTTGATGAAAGTGAAAATTTGACTCCATTAGGTTATCACTTAGCGAGATTACCATTAGATCCTCGAACAGGTATTATTTCGTCTTTTTTTATAAATTTATTTGCACCTAGATAATAATAGTTAATTTAATAAATATTATAAAAATTTATACAAAAATTTTATATAGGTAAAATGATAATTTGGGCAGCCATGTTTTCATGTATTGAACCAATTTTTTCAATTGCGGCAAATTTAGCTTATAAAGATGCTTTTTATTTTCCTTTGGAAGCAAAAGATGAAGCACAACAAAAGAAAAAAGAACTTGGATTAAATCAATTCAGTGATCACATAGCCTTGTCCGAAGCTCTTCGACGTTTTGAGGAAAAACGTTACGGAATACATTCCTTCTGTAATAAATATTTTCTTTCATATAATACATTAAAATTATTATCGGAAATGAAGAAGCAATTTGCTACTTATTTATTTGAGATGAAGTTTTTACATAGCAGTAATCCAAAAGATTTTGCATCAAATAGAAATTCTCATAATAAATCTCTTATAAAAGCTATTGTTTGCGCGGGATTGTTTCCAAATATTGCAATTGTTGAGTAAGTTAATATTTCAACATAAGAATGTTAAAAAATGTTTGATTACTATATAATTTTTTTTCTAATTATATTTTTTCAGCATTAATATAGTTTATTTACTAACTTTCAATTACATTTTTTAAACTTAATTTTAGGTTTAAAAAATTTTTAAATTAAATTTAGTTCTGTTAAATTTTATAACCATATTGATTCAACATAGTTATGCAAAAGTTTAATTCAATTTTTATATTTTTAAATAATAAAAGTTATTTTATGATTTTATTGTACAGATCAAACCATAGGCATGCCTTAGTTTCAACAATTGAAAATGAAAGGGTGGTAATGCATCCATCTAGTATAAATTGTGATGTAAAATATTTTCCAACCCGTTATTTAACATATTCTTTAAAAAGGAAAAGTACACATATTTATTTGTTTACTACAACTTGTGTTAGTCCAGTGGCATTAATATTTGCATCACCCAATATTTCTCTAAGTAAGAATATATATTTTTTAGTTTTAGATTAATAAAAACTTATTTGATGAGAAAATATTTAAATTTAGGTAAGAGGCATGGTAAAAGTATAATTACAATACTGAATAAGATAGGTTTTTCATATAAAAAAAATGCCGATATCATTCAGGTAATATAATTCATTGTTGTTGAATGAAATTGTAATAATCACCGAAATTTATTTCGTTTGAATAGAAACTACACGAGGAATTAGGCCGTATATTAGAATTTAAAATTAATCATCCAGGCCCAACTTATTGGAACTCTAATGATGGAAATATTTTAATGTAAGTTAATTATAAATTATTTTAGTTTATCCAATAAAAAAAAAATTGTTATAATATAAATGAAAAATTAAAAATATCTTGTACAAACACATTGTTTCTTTTTAATAAAAAATAATATTATATAGAAAAATGAACTTTATTTTTTAAGGAATGTTATTTATTATTTAAAAGTAAGCAATCATAATGAATGAAGTTAATATATGAATTTTGAAATTAAAATATTTTCTAAAAATTCAATGAATATTCAATTGTATTGACATTAAAAGTATTTTTCTTGTTTTTAGGGCTATAATTGAGTTACTATCTGATAACGATGAATGTTTAGGATCAAGGTCAAATTCATATATTACCCGTGAACACAGATTGTTTACGACAGATCTAAAATAATTGTTCTCATATTTTACATGGAATTGCAGTTTATGTTCATTTTGCAATGAATTTTATTTGTATTTATGTAAGAAGTAAGACATCGTAAAACAGTGAATACAAGACTTTAAAAATAAAAAACATTTAATAATCATTATAGTGCAATTTTAATAGTTTTTAAGAAAAATTTTAAATTTTAAAAATAAAAAAATACTTAATTTTCTTATAATTTGCTTTAAATAATATATGTTAAAACCACTTGACAAAGATTATATAAGATATTTTTATTGTTATAAGTTTTTAGTTACTAATAAGAAAATGATATCTGTTTTACAGTACATTAGTTTATAGAAAATTACAGTTTCAGTTGACAGAGATTATATAAGATATTTTGATTGTTATAAGTTTTTAGTTACTAATAAGAAAATGATATCTGTTTTACAGTACATTAGTTTGTAGAAAATTACAGCTTCAGTTGACAAAGAGTATATAAGATATTTTGATTGTTATAAGTTTTTAGTTACTAATAAGAAAATGATATCTGTTTTACAGTACTACATTAGTTCATACAAAATTACGGTTTCAGTTGAAGTTCATAATATTTATTAATTATATAATAGGCTAGTTTTTATATATTTATTTATTTTATATATAATTATATAGTAGCATATCTAAAGTTTTTATGTTATAAATGAATAATTTTTTTTTTAAGTTAGTGTTTCTTCAAAAATTTAGTTGTCTTTCGTCTCTGAATTTGATATTTTTTGATATATAAAAGAAAACTGAATAGTATTAGAAAAACATTTTAATATACACATTTGAATATAGGTAAAAAGCAGATATGTTACATTTTTATTTTTATAGCGGTGGAATGTAGATAAAGAATGTTAAAATAAAGAATTTCTTAGAATATACGTGCAATAAATAAGCTAAAATATTCAGCTTTTATATGACTGTTAAAAATTACAGGATTATTTAAAGTTTTAACCCAAAAATAAAAATTAGTAAATTTAGAAAAATTTATGATGAGTTATTAATTAATTTGATTACAGTAATACAAACTTTTAAAAAATCATGAAATTTTAAATAAATAAAAAAAAATTCAAAAAATAATTTAGGTACATCTATGAATTTTTACAAGTTAATATAAATGAAATAATTCTTTTCTTCTATTGCATTATTTAAAGAAAAAAAGATCTGACTATATTTTAATTGTGAGTGACATTTAATATCTTATTTTAGATTTTTTTATGTATTATTTGTAATATAGTATTTTTATTCAATTTTTTACGGTTATTAATAAAATGTTTTGTATACATACATTATTTTATCTGCATTATATGTAGTCATTTAAATAAAGGAATGGAGTAGGAAATTAAACAACTTCAGTTAAATTTGTCTTTAAAATTTAAAACGACATTTTTTACGTTTTCTATGTTAATTATACTTTTATTATTAAAGTAAAAAAGAAAAAATTTACTTTTCCTTTTAAATTCTTTATATTTATTGATATCCCGGATTAAGCTATTTGATTCTTTAAGTCAAGAATAAATCAAGGAATCGTAAATTAAATCAAGGATGTTTTTCAATAAATCGAATCTTTTCTATTAAAAAGAAAATTTTATTACATAGGAACAATGATTATCTGGAGTATAAAGATCTCAATAGATTGATCAGTTGGTTATGTAAAAAGATCCTTTTAATATGTTAAAATAAATTATAAGTCTTTTAATTGGTTGTTATAGTAACAAAATGTTTAGATTTAATCAAGTTATAGCTTCCACATTTGTAATGCTTCCTGTTTTTAATAGTGATTATTGATAAAATATTAAACTTTGTAACAATCTATATTTGGCAATTTAAGATATTTATAAAAATTTTAATCAAAGAAAATATCTTCCTTTGTACTAAAAATAATATAAAATTATAGTTGCATGAATATTCAAATCAGCCAAAATTCATAAAAATACATTATAATAAATAAAAAAAAAATAAAGATATAATAAATTATTAAAGCACATTATTTTACTAGTTTGTTAAGTTATTATTATTTTATATATATGTTTCACAATTTAATTTTTTTTCTTATCTTTTTTATAAACTATTGTTTTTTCTTTCTAGTCCAATATAATTTTAAAATTTTCTTCCTTCCTTGATACTGTTTTGTATTAGGATAAAATATATTTATTAGATTTCTGTTAATTAAGGTATATTTAGATATTTCATCTTTGTTATTTAATGCTCTATATTTTTATTCTTTTTCTGATGTCCAGTAGTTATTTGTTATTGTTTTATTAACGATTTTAAATTTTGCTAAAATTTCCATTCCAAATCTTTCTATTCTTATTTATTTTGATGTATCTTGTAATTCTTCTATACCTTCTATCTCTTTCATCTCATCTGTGTATCTATTCACCATCCTTACTTCTTTAAATTTTTTATCTGTTTTCACTGATCCTTTGTTATTTGCTCTTCTTTACATTCGCTTTTCCCCCTGTCTCTTTATTCTTTAGTAAACATGTTATCATCCTATATTTTCCAAAAATTAAATCCTTTTTAATCATAATTTTCTATTTTCTTTTTTGAATTAATTCTATTATCTCTATATTTTCTTTCTTATTTCATTCTATTATTAAAATATTACTTTAGTATTTCTATTTAATCTATATTTCTATATCATCGTATCTTATCTTATTAATAAACTTTATTATTTTATTCAATACTTGGATTTCTAATATTATTATATATTCTGGTATGATTAATTCCTATAATCCATTTTACGTATTTTTTACACCTTTTTTATTTCCTAGTGTTATAAAAGCGGATTCTCTATCAGCCTATCAAATATTTTCATTTTTTTTATATCTTATTCAAACCAGCTCTTTGCTGTATTCCGCATCTTTTTGAACACCGCATTACTGCTTTCTGCCAGTTACTTCAAATACTCTCTTATTATGTTTAATTATATACCCTAAATATGTGATTTTATTTACTTTTTTTAATTGTTTTTTTATACTATATAAATAAAATATTTGTCTTTCTTCTCCTGTTTTTCTGAATAGTGATACTTTATGTAATTCTTTTTTAAATGTAGAAATGTTGGTATTTATAAAATAGGTAAATGAATAGACAAGTATAATATAAATATTTCTAATATTATTTCTGAAATATTATTGAAGTAAATTATATTTTTATAAAAATATTCTCCACAAATATAATACTGTTTTTAAAAGCAAGGTTTAAAATTTTTTTTTATTTATTAATAGAATTCAAATTAATATTTTTGTTAAAAAAATACTAATTATGATTTAGTCGTGTACAATATTAACATAATGATGATACCATATAGTAATATAAATATTTAAAATCAGAAACAGTAATGAAAAAAGGTCGTATAAAAAATCTAGTTTTTAAATTCAAACTCTTTTATTGCAATTAATGATTTTATGGTCTAGTCAGCAAGATAATTGTTATAAGCCTGCTTCTAATGCAAGAAATTCTTATTAGCTTTATATCCGCTTTATATCGGTCCGGTAATATCATTTCGGTTGCCCCTTTTTTTCTGGCTTTAATAGTGAGTCATTGTGCGGTTACGCGCCGGTGAAATTGCAGAAATATAATACTGTTTGAAATCAACGCTTTCGACAAATAGAAAATTACTGTTTAAGATTAAGCTAAATACTAAAACAATAAAATGTTATGTGATTTTTTGTGTTACTATTTTTTTTTTAAATACAATTACGTTTTAAATACAAATAAGTTATTGTATGCAAACGTTTTTATTAATTTTTAAGATATTCACAGAATATTTAAAAAATGATCATATGTAGTATATTTTTATTTGTTGTTTAATATTAAAATTGCTTCAATTATGTACAGCATAATCAAATTTTTATTTGATTATGTAATTTAGTTTTTGAATATATTTTATATTTATATAATGTAAATAGTCTATTCCCATTTTAATTTCACGATAATATTTTACAATATTAATATATAATTATTATATTGTGTATTTGTATATAAATAATATTATTATTATAATTATCGTATGATGTTTTTTATAGACTAAAGTTTATAAGTTTGGAAAAACTGTATTATATTTAAAAAATAATGTAATGTATTTGTGCTAAAACAAATTATGAAAGAATGATAAAAAAACTTATATCAGTAATACAATTCTTTATTTTCTCAATAATATATTTTGAATTTTTCTGTTTGATGAATACATTATATAAAAACATTCACTTAAATTTAATCAAATTTCAGTATCTCATACACTTTTTCAAGATAAATTAATTTATAATTTTTTTACATTATATTTAAATAAATACTTAGTAGGCACATTTTACAGTACTTTCTATTGGTTAAACTACCAGGCAGCAATAAAAAAAAATACTTCTCTCTGATTATCTTCTATTTTTCGTTTTTTCGAACAAGAGTATATCTCTGAAAATCAAACTTAGAACTATATTTTCTTATTTCTTACTCCTCTTTCATTTAGAAAACAATCTTTTTCTACCTTTGTTAAACTTTTTTCATTTGTCTGCATTTAAATTCTTCGTTGTTTTCAACCTCATCCTCTAGCTCAGCAGAAGTTACCTAATCCAAGCAATTATTGAGTATTTCAACAAAAATATTAAATCCTCCTCCTATACTTTTATAAAATGTTGTAATAAAATTTGCAGACTGATATCTTGCTTCTCTATTAAAAAATTCTATGTGAAATATTAAAAAAAAACTTATAAATCACAACTTTTCTTTCATACAGAGAAATGAAATTATTTATTACAAATTTGACGTTATTGATTTTTGAACTTAAACTAAAAACATATCGCTTGTTATCTAGATTTTATTCATCTTAATAACATAATATATTACCTCATTTTTTTTATCTTTTTCCTGATCTTCTATATCCATATTATATTTTTCTTTTGTATTTTTTAAATTTTCTAAACTTTAATGTGATTAGTTTAAATGATTTAACCATATCTAATTTAAGCTTTAATCTTATTATTCTTTTTAAATATATGGACTTGCTTAACTATCATTTCGTTATCAATATAATCAATCAATTTGTCCAATAAAACTGATAATCGCTATCCTAATATTATTATTTATAAATTCGATTATAATTATTTTTAATTAATTTTTGATCAACAGTAACCATATTTTTTAATTGAAAAATACTAATAAAGCGTTTTTCAATTTAAAATAATTTAACTTAATTTAAAATTAAGCTTTGAATGGTCTTTGAACTTTAAATTTTAAGCTTATAATCACGTGACTAGCTTTATTGCTATATTTATAGCAATTATTGCTATAAATATAGCAATAAAGCTAGTCATGTGATTATTCAAAAGAAGTACCAATTTTTTGTACTTATAAAGATATAAGAGATAATAAGAGATAATAATAATTATTATAAAAGATCACTTACTAGCTGCAACTCATAGTAACGATAAAATGTTTGGATCAGTTTCACGTGTTAGATTTTTTCTGAAAATTTTAACCATCGATTATGCATAATTTTTTCTTAATGCTAAATTTATATTTTTTATTGCAGTAATTTACAATTATTTTCTATTAATTCCAACTCTTAAGTTTATAATTGTTTTTTATATGATAAGTTTTTACATTAATTACTTTGTTCTTTATCAATTTAACTTAAAATATTATTATCTAATTGTTTTAGTTTCTGTCTGATTCTTATTCAAAATTTAAATCCTTAATAATTTATGTTCCTAAAAGCTTTTTAGTCTTATAAAATTGTTAAATAAATTTACAATCTTTTATATATAAATGGTAATTTAGTAATTCAAAAATAAACAAATTATATCAAAGTTTAAAATTTCCGATTTTATTTCATTTCTGATGTATTGTAAAACCGCTTCAATGTAAAATTAAAAATGTAAGTAAATAAAATAAAATATTCTTTATTATGATAATTTTTTTCACAACAAATGTGTAAAATAAATATATATATATATATATATAAATTGTATCATTACATCTTGCCGACGGTTACGTCAACAATTTTTCTATTTGTTCTATGTGTTCCTAACCTATATTTTACCTATATTTTCCTACCCTTATGAAACATAAATGATTATAGATAATTATTGATTTTCATAAAAGATTTATTAATTGTAGCCACTTGTATTTTGCAAATATTTTTATGTACAATTTTATAAAATGTAAAAAAAATTATAATTCTAAAATTTCATGAAATATACATACTTTAGTGTTATACAATTTTTAATGCAAATACTGTTTTAATTCGAATAAATGAATAACAAAGGCCGTACTGAAGTATATTTATTTTTTATTTTTATAATTTTTTAGTATCAAAACGAATAAAATATATTAAATATAATATATTAAAATTATTTATAACGACTTTGATATTGTTACATAACCGTAAGACTAATACAGTTAATACAGTTAATAGGTATTAACTCGCATATGCTATCAGCTGACAAATATTTTTTAAATTGAAAACCAAGTCGATATAATTATTAATATAACAATTTTAAATTCCAACGATAAATTTTTAATATCATAAGAAACATATTTGTAATAATTATTGTAAATAAAGTTGTGTATTGTAAACAATAGTGTCTAAGCGATCTGGCAAGTACTGCCTAATTTCCGCTCATCCTCAAGATCATCACAAAAACTTAAGGGACATGAAGATATTATTAAGATATCATTGAAAAGTATCTTTAAGCTTATAGTAATGCAGAATCTTAGTTCAAATTATAAACTTTTAATTTTTTATTTTTAATAATTAAAAATTTAGTTTTGAAAAACTTTGAACGCAGTTATTTCAAAATTTTAAATTAATTTCACGTATATTTAGGTCAGTTTAAAAAAAAATTTAGAATACAAAAAAATTAAAAAAGAAAAATCTTATGATTTTTCAAGTAATTAAAATTTTGGTACATTATAAAAAATTAATTCAATAAATACAACTTTTTATTCGAATTTATACAATTTTTTGTAAAAATCATATTTTAAAAATATATTGCATTTTTCTTTAAATAGTCTAGTCTTGAATAACCATAAATTTGCCATCACTAATTAAATAGTTAACAGTTTAAAAGTTAAAAGGTTTTTCAAATATTACAAAACATTTTTTCTTATAAAATCATATACTGCTATTCTGAAAAAATAAATTGATTTAAAATCAAGCTTATAATATGTATCTTTCGATTTACTTTTAAATAGCGAATATAGTTGAATAATAAAAAAATTGTTTGAATTATTTCTTAATTTCAAGTATCTTAAGAATTAAATTGATTAGCTTAATATTATCTAAGCCTTTACAATTTATAATAAAAATGTTTTATATTTTAATCTCTTATTACGTTCTAGATAAAAGATTTGGAAAAATATTCATTTTTTAATTACGATTACTAATATTTACATTATTAATTATTATGATAATATATATTAATTTATTAAATGTACAAATTATAATATTTATTGAACATTTTATTATATAGTAAGCTAGAATAAACTACTTAAATTACTTTTTTATTTTATCACAATTGTATAAAAAATTTTTAAATTTATTCATTTAAACTTTTAAATGATATAAATACAACTTTTAAATTAGATATTTATTTTATTTTTTAATATATTTTAATATATTTTTAATGTATTTTGGATAATTAAATATACTATTAAAAATATTAAATTTCTTTTTTCATGTAATTCTTGTTCTAATTTTTATAAAATAAGAAAAACTTCGATTTGTTTAACAAAAAATGATTAAATTTAATCTAAAAAACTAGTCACAGGAGTATGGTTTTTTCTAAAATATAATAACCTTTTAGACTTGTTTTTGATTGAAAATATTTATTTGAATAAGATTAATATCTTTCAAATTATTATTCATGTTTATATGTATGTTTTTAATTTTAGTTAAATTGATAAATTTCTTGAAACTGTAATTAATATTTTTATAAATAAAATAGGTTATTATAAAATAGATAGTTAATTATCTAATTAATTATTAAATAGGTAGTTAATTATCTTCTAATTTTTTTTATGTCTAATATAATTTTAGATTCATTTTATGTATTTAATAACATATTATTTTAATATAATATTAAAGATAAAATATGTATTATCAATACATAATCTAAAATTTAATTGAATAACTTGAAAAAGCCAAGGTGAAATAGATTATTTTTTTCAATGGTGGTGGTCCTTTCGTCACTTTAGATCGGCGGTAGTTGATTGACTAAATTGTTTTGAGAAGGGTAGTTTGTAGTAATATGAGAAAAGGCAATGAAGAAAAGAAAACCAGGGTATTAATTTTCTGCAGTTGTGAATATCGTGCATTCTCAGGGCATTTGGTATATTTCCTTTCAACAGCTGTGATGGTTGCATTCCGGATATCGATGTTAAGCACCAACGACTTACTATTATAGGGTTAAGAATACTGAATGGTTTTGGTGATAAAGACGTTAGCGGTACTACTGATGACTCTTGTTAGTGGTTTTTTATGCTCATTTTTGACCGCTTTCAGGTGCCTTCTTATTTGACGTCGTGGTGAGACATTCTTTTTTGCAGATATGATACATCCCTTTTATGTTCGTATATGGAACAAGGGCGTACCAATCAGCCTCCGTTGTTTTTTACTATGTTCCATTTTGTTTTTGTGGTGTGGTCTCATTCTCACGCGGTACCTGTATTCAATGAACTTATCACGAACCTTTTATGATAGTATGGATTCTGCAGAGGAGCCATGATGCATGAAATAAAAGAAGATAAATATTTTCAATAGACATCAATCTTCCATTTTAATAAATGAATATGACAAAAATATACTGTTTCTTATATTTATAAATTTCTATTTGACTAGCATTATAATTTTAGAAAAAAGTTTAAACTTAATTTCAGAAATATTAGCTTGAACAATTATAATTTAAGAATAAGTTAGATTTTTAATTATTTTTCTTATTATTAATAAAAGGAGATAAAAATAGATTTTATTTTAGTTTTTATTAATATTAAGATTTTTATAAAAGTTATAAATATGTTTTTATCAATTCACATTATAATTTATTACTTATTTGGCTTTTTTCTTTAATTACAAGCCAAAATTGTTCTCATTAATTTTTATCTTATGTAGTTTTTTTTATCAAATAACTAATCAAACCTAAAATATATTAAATATTAGTATTATTTTGAAATCATGCATAATGAAAATTGCTATCTACTTGAACTTAATCAATTTAAACACAAGAAAAGTTGATATTTTATTAATATAAATAATAATTATAATTATACGATAAAAATTATGTTTAAAAAGTATTAAAATAAAAATTTCTATTGTAATGAAATTAAAAATTATATTAAAGTGAATTACAAAAACGATGTGTTTATGTGCATTGAATAAAATTTAAAATAACTTACTTTTTAGCAACTAGATACTTCATTCTTAATGAACTGTAATATTTGTATATTTTACAGTACTTTTTATCATATTATATTCAAACATTCCGAAGTCAGAGCTGAAAAAGCGATACTTTTTATTAAAAAATGTTGTGATAATCACCATAACATTAGCATAACAAATCTATTTTCATTTGCATTTCTTTGCCCAATTTGCTAAAATAATACAAAAACTCCTTCCGAATATGAGTTCGACAGTCATGCAGTGCGTGAGGTATATCAGAGTTATTCTGTCCCGAAAACCTCATTTGTATGAATCATTAGCCGTGAACTTCAAGGACATCCGACGAAATCCTGTACCGCCGGATCACTTTATCTCTCATCGTTGCGTTAATGCTTTGACTTCTCTTCGAAAAAAGTGTTTTCATTACTGAGATCTATTTTCTCAATTTATTTTCCACGTAAAATTTATCTTATAGAATTCGTATCCGTAACTTTACTATAATACGAGACACAGTTATGCACTTAAAGTGACCCAGTTTTATAAGAGTTAATGTTTGGTGCTATCTATTTTTTTATCTGAAGAGATTTATTTTTAAGCTCCTTTTTATTTGAGAATTGTAAATAAAGGTATTATAATAGAATAATTTTTTTAAAATACTTAAGATTAATACAAATTTATTCAAATAAACCATTAAAAATTTTATAACTAAGAAAAGAGCGTTAACCATCTCTAAATAATTATAAAGAAATTAAGATATTTTTTTAATAAAAATTGCATAAACGTAAATATAATTATAAAAGGCAAATAAATAATAGAATATATTATATATATATAATATTTTCTATTATTTATTTGCTTTGTAATTTTATTCTACATGGTGAAATATAACCTAACATGTCGCAGAGAAAACTCATTCAGGCAATTATGATTCTTGTATTGTATTTATAAAAAATTTTTAATCATATTTTCTGTTTGAATCATTATCTAAAATTATATAGATTTATTCTAACTATTCTATTGAAAAAATAAAATTAAAAAAGTTATAATAAACTTCTTGTTTATGGCTTTATTGATAATAATTAAATAAAAAATAACCAAAAATAAATTTTTTTAATTTTATTTTTTCAATAGAAATAGTTTAGAATAAATCTATATTAATTTTAGATAATGATTCAAATAGAAAATATGATTAAAAGTTTTGTTATAAACACAATACAAGAATCATAATTGCCTGAATGAGTTTTCTCTGCGACATGTTAGGTTTATATTCACCATGTAGAATATAATTAGAAAGAGAGAAAAAGATAAAATTAATGCAACAGCATAGTGGTATAGTCTTAATCGCATACATTTTATACGCTATATTAATTTTTTTCTTAAAATAATTTAATCTTATTAGATGTAATTGATCAAAAAAAATTTTTATCTATATACGTATATTTTTTATTATTTGTAATTTAAAATATTTTGAAAATTTGAGAAAACTTCGATTATTAGATTTTTTTATTAAATTTTTATTACTAATGATAATTAAAATAAAATTTAATAGTAAAAATATTAAAATGAAAAACATAGCATAAGCTCATTTATAAATTAAAGTTTCATTAAATTTAAAAAAATTTTAAATTAAATTTTATTGAAGTTGAAACAATATTTTCGGTAGATCAGGTCGATATAAAACGTATTCAACTTCTAATCTATAACTTTTTTGTATCAATTTTTTTCTTGATCACTATTAAAAGTAATTTAAAGGATGAATAAAATATTTTTCTATGGAATATAGTCTCTGTGTCTTATTTTAACCTCAAAAAAAGTTTCTTTATTGTGAAAAATTGTAAAAAATTTATAAATACTAAAAAAATTCTTTTTTCAACAATTTCTTTAAATTACGTATTAATATAAACTTCAATAGAATAAAATGTAATTTAAAACTTATCGATGTGAATAAATAATATGTATTAAAAAAAAAAAAATATTCTTGGATAAAAAATTTTTTATATCTTTGGTATAACATTTTTTTATATTTTAAACAAATAGGGAAATATGACCATAAATTTAATGATTTAATTTGTTTAAAATTCTAATATATAAATCACATTTAATAGAAACAAAAAGTTTTTAATTATGAATTATAAGAAAACTTCACAACCAACAACCTGTTTCTTATTGGAAAATAAGAAAAAAAGATATATAATAATAATAATATTGGATGTATATCATTTCGAATGTATCAGAAAATTCTCGATTGCAGATATTAAATCTATTTTATACACTAAATTTTTCAAAAATTAATATTGGATATATTCTTAAATGAAACATTAAAGTAGTCAAATTCTATGATTTTATTAATTATTGATTGTTATTGAATTATTTGCTTAAAAAAATTTTTTTAATATAAATCAATTAAATGTAAATATTTTCAATTTTAAACTTTTTTTTTAAGCTAATAAATTAATTTAACCTAATAAAATTTGTATTAGTTCCGAAATCGTATTCAAAATCATAAATATTTTTAATAAATTTAATTATAAAAAATTATTTGTGATTTTTCATTACAAATTTGCAATATTCAATTTCACTTTATTTAAATATTTTAAATTATATGGTATATAAATCGAAACAAATTAAAATATTATTGTGTTCATATTTATTTAAAAATTTCAATTTTATTTGAAAATAAATAAATATAAAATAGTAACTAAAAAATTGAATATGTCTATTAATTGCTATAGTACAATTCTAATTCTAAGATAATTATATTATTAAATGTAACTCGTGTATCATATGGTATTGGATAATTTATGATTCATTTAAAATTACCATTAAAATATATTAATTTTTACATATAAAAAAAATTTTTTTTATTAATCGAACATTAATTTATTTGTTATTTTCGAAAAACTTTTAACAGTTTATATAAATTAAAATGCAATTAAACGTAGAGTATAATTTTTAAATAAAAACAATAAAAGAATTTCTTTGAATAAATTTTTAAATGACTGTGATTTTTAAATGGATTTTTATATATATACTATAACTTTTTTATGAAAAGAATTATTTATTTTATAGATAATAATATAATATAATAATTTTTACAATACAAAAAATATACTAATTTTTATATTACAAAAGTAAAAGAATGTGATAAAATTTATATTATGTAATTATCATAAAAATAAATAATTTTTTTATATTAAACAATTAATAATAAGAACCATGATTCAGCATAACGTGGTATTATGCATATAACATTAAATTACAATATCATTAAAGAATAAATTCTATCGGCATCTATAATATTTAGATATGCCTACTTAAAATTCTAAATTTTTTTAAGTAATTATATATAATTACATTAGTTTATTAAATGTTATTAGTTAGTTTAAAAA
Source organism: Platyscapa corneri (assembly GCA_018907185.1). Classification (NCBI taxonomy): domain Eukaryota; kingdom Metazoa; phylum Arthropoda; class Insecta; order Hymenoptera; family Agaonidae; genus Platyscapa; species Platyscapa corneri. The sequence continues at coordinate 745,234 of JACCHW010000072.1, forward strand.
GATAATAAATGATTAAAAATGCTTTTTTATTTGAGATAAAGAATCAAAGTAGGTAAACTTGGTAATTTATTATCGTAAATAACGACTAATTATAACTGTATTACGGAACAGGTATAAGTTCATATTTTATACAACAAATATATTATCAAATGCCTAAATATACTAATTAAAAATGAATTTTTTTTATTCATTTCAAATTAACAAATAAAAGACAAAAAAATTTATATATTCATAATATAAAGTATTTTTCTTAATGATTAATCAATTAGTTTTCAGTTATTTCATTATATAGAATTTATTTTATTAATATTAAAAAATGTAAGTAATTTAAATACTGATAATAAATAAATTTTTAACTAATAAAATTATAAGTTTAATCAACTTAATATTATTGTATAATATAAGATACTAAAAAAATATTGTGACACATAAATACCATACACATTTATGTTTATTGAATTTGATATATTATTAATTATGTAATGATATAAGATATAGATCATGATGTGAATATTAAAATTGGTTTTTATGAATGTATAATTATTAGCAAATATAAAAAATTGAAAAACAGTCAATGATTTTATTCAACCTAATATTAGAATTTAAATATTTTCACCTCTAATAATTTTATAAATATAACTGAACATAATTAATTAAAATAAAAGCTAATTTATGTTTATAAACATATTTCAACATTAATTTAAACTTTTTTAATAGTGTTCAAATTTTACATAAAAATTTCAGACAATTTCTGAACTACTTGCAATTGTAATATTTACACAATTATGTAATCGAAAGTATTTTTAGGTCACTGATGCATAAAATAATGAATTAAAATTTGTATGTAAGTATCAAGGTCTTATAATATATATATATATATATATATATATATATAATTATAATATGAAAAATGTATAATTTTAGGATACCATTGGTTAAATTCTGTAGCAATATTTAGTTGTGTTTTAAAAGAATTTTTGAAATCCTTTTTTTGTTTAATTATTTAATTATAATTAAGTTCTTATAATCCAAAATAACTCTTATAATGTGTAAGTAAAATTTTAAATTTATATCAAAATTGAAAATACAAATTTTTATAATTTTTACTATATTTTGTTATTAACGAGATTAGAATTGAAATTTCGTAGGATAACATAAATAATTAAAGAGTATTGCTACAGATAATGTTATTATTTACTAAATCTTGGAATTACAATTTAGAATAATTATTAAATGGTTTTTTTTATTAATTGATAGATACATAAATAAATTAGTACATTTTTGGCAATAATTTAAAAAAAAATTATGATTTTTCAGTTTAATCTAAATTTATTCCGAAATATTGCAAAGAATATTTTATGGATTTATATGCTATATATATTTTTAATTTTCAATTTTATTCATGTTTAATGAAGCGAAGGAAATGAGTTACAGCAAACAATTATCAAAATTATGCAAAATAATGTTTATTGGTGCTTCAATTTTATTCAAGTAATTTTTATGTGAAAATTGAGAAATGAAATAGATAATATTCAATGTTGCATACATTATATAATTTTAAATTGTTCTTGGATATTTATTAAAAAAAGTTTTATTTTTAAATGTATGATAAAAATAACGGTAATTATAAATAGACGTCAATTTAGGTAATGAAACCTTATTTTTCCAAACTGTATTAAATCATATTATACCACAAGTTTAAGTTGATTCGAACAAAACAAAATATTTAGTGCATATTACATTTTCTTGTTGATATTTTTAAAATTGAAACTTCATTTCGAAAAACAACAGGTATTATTCATTATCTTTATAAAAACACAAGTATGTAAACTGCAAACAACGTAACAATGTATATCGCACAGAACATCGCGCTCTTGCGGTGGATAAAGAATGTTCATCGCGCTTGGCATAAATCATCCCGGAAGTCGCTCGGACGGACTTCGCTTGGTGCATATTCCATGCGTTCAGGTATTATCACTCAGAGCTCTAGATGATACTCTAAGGAATTTGCGAGAAACTCGACTGGAAGGCCGAGGATGCAGTTTCTAGTTGCGGGAGCGTAACTTACCTTGCGCTCCCTCTGTTGGGTGTACGTCGTACTTTTATATGTGCTGTCCCAATTGGAAGTAGTCGCCCGTCTCTTTTGTGTTCCGTAGCGAAGAAGTAGTTCAAGGGGGTACAATTACTTAATTGTATATAAATCTACCTCATTGCAATTCGTACAATATCGGTAAGCGAGAATACTCTTTTTTTCTCGCTTTTATTCAGTTGGCCCAGAGTTCTTATGTTAGGGTCTTTTTTCGTTTGTACGACGACTGTGGAATCTTGATGAGACCTTTCAGCCTAGCCGAGTTGCGACAGCAATGATTGCCCGAATTATTCTACTCGCTGAAAGTACCGTTTTTTTCTTTACTTTACATGCAAGGTTCATTTACTGCATTTTTATGTGATATTATTTTTGGTTTTTCACTTTTTATTTACCATACTTTGACATTTTTATTAATTTAATAATTCGCATCGTCGACGTTTGTTCATTAAAACATCATTAATCATTATTACTTAAAATTAAATAATATTTTAATAGATTTAACAGATTTCAGTAATTGTTTTTACGTTATACAATAAAATTACTTATAATAAATTTATTTAAGAAAAAAATATACATTTTTTTATTTATTCATATCATAGTTATCATACAATAACTACATTTAAAAAATTTTGAAACTTACTTAACATATTACTAATGAACGAATTCTATAATTACAATAAATTTTTGTTATGGTATAAAATTATTTAACGAAAAAGAATACCAATTGTATAAGTATTTAATCAATGTAGATGAAAAAATTTATTCAAAATTCTTACCGAAAAAAATAATATGAAATCGCTTTAGAATATGATATTGATTCAAATTAATAAACAAGATTTTGATACTACTATGCAATATATATATTTTTAAAATAAATAAAAAAATTATAAAATTTATAAATAAAATGAAATAGTTATTTTCCGAAATAAATTTGAATTAGCAACTTGAGAACGTAACCTTATTTAGTTTTATGAAAATTTCTGAAAATTATAATAACAGTTTTAATACACATTCTTCAATCTGTTACAAAATAATAATATACAGTGAAAATAGTGAAAATTAAGTGTTTAGAATAAACGTTCTAACTACTACATAATCTTGTAATTTGCGGTGTTGTACTTATTATTTCATTGTTTATATAGATATTGTATACAAGTGAAGATTTTTTTATAACTAAAATTTTTTGTAGCGATATATTTTTATTTTTCTTGAGTTATTTGTCTTTAAATTAGAATAAATATTTAATTTATCTAAATAAAATCGTGATTATAAAACAATATATGCTTCAATTAAATAAAATTTTCAATAATATAATTAAGTAGTATAGTTCTTTAACGATTACGGATACTTAAATAAAATATATTTACATAAAAATTAATTACTTTACAGTCTTCGTTAAATTCTTTTTGAGTACAATAAAACTTATTACAAATTTTTAAATAGTTATATAACTTTACTTTGATACGAAATTTATGAAATTTTTTTTGTATTTTTTTTTTGTAAATAAATTATTTTTGTAAAAAAATTTCTAAACACAAATTCATTCTTTCAGTTCATTCCAATAGATGTTTATTTTATATTTGTATTTATCTGCGATATATTTTAAACTATTTTAATGTTAATGATAATTATATTTTGTTTTATCATCATATGATGATTATTATTATTGTTATTATTGTTGTCGTTGCTGCTGCTATTATTATTATATTATTATTATTATTATATTTATATGAAATATTTAATTTTAAGAATTTAAAATCTTTGAAAGTAAAATAATTACAAATATTTTTAAGTTTTCTCTTGCTTTAGTGTCTTAAATTATCATAAGAGATTACGTTCATGAATATCGAACATGAAGAGTGAATATTTTAAATTATAGTTTTTATAATCCAATGTAAAGAAGAAAAGATAAATACCGTTCAAATTAATATTAAATTTGATGGATGACTTTTTTGTGACAAACTATAATTTTAAACAATGTTATAAGTATTAATATTTCTTTTACATCTCCTACGTATTAAATATAATGTCTTTTGTATATATAGAATTCGATTCAATTAAGAATGTACTTGAATTAATAATTAATAACTGCAAAGAATGTTAAAAATTTTTAATTGTATAGAAGTATTGAAATATAAATAAATTTTACACGAAATACTAAATTTCCAGATTTATTGATAAATCTGTAATTTGAAATTACAATGATTTATTAATTTTATTTTAAAATAATTATCTTTTCATATATTAATGAAATAATGCGTATAATGCGGTTAATTCAAATGACTTAATTTATTAATGTACTTAAACTTAATGAACAATATTGGGATAAATTTTATCTATACATTTCCATTTTATAAACATAAATTATATTGAATAAACAGTGTTATTACTTAATGAATTCTTTTATACGGTTTGCTTAATAATGATTTTATGATTCTTATATTTTAGATATAAACAATACAGTAATATTTCAAAGATTAGAAAAAAAAACAACAATTAATTTAGTGGTGTAAATTGTATAAAAAGCAGATAGCTTATGAATGTTTGGTTACACGTTTTTAAAAATAGGAGGGGGTAGATATGGTGCCTGTCAGAAGCATTTTAATAATTTCCACAGCACTTTCATTCGTAATTCAAATAATTCAAAGACATCTCCCAACTCAAAGTTTGCTTGCCAAAGGAGCACTAAGTACGCTATACACCTGTGGGCGAAGAAAGCTAGGTGGCATGATTTCTCCAGGACGTGTGTTAGAACGGGGGTGTGAGCAGTTGTGCCGACAAGAAGACGCGCTTGCACTGTCGATTATCGCTCTCCCCACCAGTGGACCAATCCCGCGTAGTCGCGCACGCACGCACGCACGCACGCACGCATGTTGTACCTCGCGTTCTTAGGGCTGTCTTGCTTTCGCTCGCCACCGTCGGTATTGCCGCCACCGCTGTGTCCAGGGCCTACGTCACAAGCGTGGCATACAAACTATAGAGGCGCGCGCGCGCAAGTTGTTCAGTCTGCGCTCGACTGCCGCCGATGTCGTGTCGTTATTATCCATCGTTGTTGTCGCCCTGTGGATCGCTCGGTCCCCGCCGGTCCATCGACGAGGAGCTACTGCTGCTGCGTCGTGTGAATCGCGGGTAGAAGGAGGGGCAGCAGAAGGTGAAGGAAAAGGAAGCGGCTCGTCCTCTTGTCGCGAGAAACTCAGAACGGTGTCCCTCATTGTTACCAGCCTTACAGACGTCGCGATATTCTTGTTATCATTATTGTTGTCATTCTTATTTTTCATTGCAAGATCTGAGCCGTCGATCTGACGCATACCCCTAGAACAGCAATCTTATGTACACGCAACCGTTTTATGGGGGCAGAAAATAGTGGAACAGGGAGGGTATAACCTAACCTACGAGATCTGCGGGAGTTCAGTGGAGAGAGATACAGGGACAGATGGAATTATGTGTATATGTGTGAAAGGGTGTGTTCAGTCGAGAGGAAAAATCGACTGGCGTTCTCCTACTACATACTGATGTTTATACTCCCATTGGAAATATCATATCCCGCTGTTCGACAGTGTCGTGAAATCCAAGATTCAACATGTCATTCCACTAGTTTACTAACTCCCAGCCGTGTCCATCACTTCCGAATATAGAGCAGAAGATGGGGTTAGCGCACAATTAAAAGAAGTTGACAGAGTACAGAGAGAGAGAGAGAGAGAGAGAAAGCGGGAAACTGAGGGTCAGAAACGCAGCGGGTCCAGAGAAGTACCGTGAACAGGTGAGAGAGAATAATAGCGAGTAGGAGGAAAGCACGACCGGTGAGCTCCTGTGACTCGTGACTTATCTTTTCAAAACGCGTCCCGGTGACCAGCACGCACGCATGTAGAGACGTCGAATGATTTTTCATTATAAGCGTATAGCGCTGCTCGTATGCAGTGATAAGACGGTGCAAGCGGTCCGGAGATAAAATGCGGATAAGCGGTGTGATAGGGAGGTTGGGCGGGACGCGCGACAAGAATGTACGCTCAAGGTAGATAGAGAGCAAAAGAAGCGAGGCATCGCGTTATCGGCTCAAGATTGTAGTTAACGGATTACGGCCACCACTGCTGCGAAGAAGGTACGCGCGAGCTTTGTTTTGACGGCTTCGGTGGTAATTGTTCGGTTGGAAGACGCGAAAAACTTTGGTTCCGATTGCAATTTGTCACTGATTCTTTTTTCGTCAATTTCTTTTGTTAACCGACACCGAATCAAACAAAATTCCTTTTTTATACGGGAATAAACATTTTTGTTAACTAAATATTTCATACGTTTTACAGCACAATTTTTTTAATATAATCTCAAATAATCAACTCGCCGAAGCATATCATATGTCAATAACAAGTGCATTTAATTCTTGGCTTTCTCAACTACGTGTATCTCAAATACAACCTCTATCAACATTACCTCTATGTATTGTACTTATTCAGTAAATATGCACTATGAAAAAACAATAATATAAGTAAAAAAAGAAATAAACACACGTACGCAGACATAAATTATTTTTTTATCGAAGCAACTAATGAATAAAACCAATTAACGTTAACATTAAGTTTTATATACAATAACTAAATAATTTATAAAATCTTTATTAAATCATTTTAATTATTTATATTTCTGGAAAAATGTATATCTTTATTTTTTAAATTTATTAATTAACTTATATTTTTTCACATTCATCTCAATAAATGTTATGAGAATTCAAAATTTTTAGTTTAAACCATGTATTTATAATAGAAGTATTTATAAGTACGTAAAGAAAAATTATCCAAAAATTTTAACAATGTATTAACTTTAAGATTATGTATTGCAATAATATAAGTGAATTCTGATTGTTAAACGATAGCTAAATTTTATATTGTAGTAGCAGTACACAAACTAAATATTTTTTATGAAAAAAGAATAGTATCACTAAAATTGGGATTTTTTATTATGAATGTATACCCATTTGAAGGATATGCTTCGTACTGATTTTAACTTGTTAAGAAGTTTTTATAATACGATTGTGAAAAGCGAATTTCGAATTAATTTTTTAAAATGTTTGAGTCGGTTGTACGTTGAAACAGTACACAATAAATATTTGTTAAGTATTCCTTTAACCATACAAATTGTATATTTAGGAAAAATATTAACATGATAAAAACCACTGATAATCTTAAAAATACAATTATTAGTAAAAAATTAAATATACAATTAATGATTAAATATAAAAATAATATCACAATACAGCTCTTAGATGTTTTTATTAAATTAATTAAGTAAAGTTAAAAAGTCTTCCAGTAAAAGAAGTACCTCATTTTGAAACAACTTTACAGATGAAGTACATATACGGTAATATTGATATTAATTATCGATCAATATCTGAACACGTATAAATTCATTATATAGTATATTCAATACTAAAATGTACTGTGCTATTGTGAAATATATATTACATATTATACTTAAATTATCATAAATAATATTTCGTACAATATGGATAAAAAGAAATCTTATTAATCTTATTTTATTAAAAGTTAATGTCTTAAGGTGAAATATAATACTAAAATTTCTCCATTTTTCGATCGTAGTTACAATAAACATTAATTTATAATTATAATTACAATATACATCTGAATTTTTAAAGAATATAAATATAATGAATCGATATAGTCTTTAGATTTTAATATATGTATATATATTTATGATAGATGTTACATTCAAAGTTTTCACCAAGTTAAATTTTCCATTAAAATCTTGATTTTTATTATAATTTATCTTATATAATATACTAGTAGAATTTTTTATGAAAATTAAAATTCTTGAAATAGCTTATTATAACAAGGCATTGACAAAAATAAAAAAATTTTAACTTTCCAAAAATTCTTTCTATTTCCTTTAATAATGTACTTTATTATGTTTGTTTAACTTCATCTACAGAAAAGATGATGTGTAATAATAGTGTATACCTTTCTTTTTTGTTTTTACATTTTTTTAGTTAATTTGTAGTTGTCATATTCTATGAATGGACGTAAATGGAATTTTATTGATTTCTGCTAATTATTCAACTTGTATTTAGTCATCGATGTATTTCTATATAAATTATTTTAATTACAACATAATTTTAATTATAATTTTAAGTATTCTGACTTCTAAGGATATTTTTAAATATCTAAATATGATATACTTTTGAAAATTTTTAAAAAGTATTTTTTTTATTAATGATTTAGATGTCAATCTATTTTTATACATAATTAAAAATGTAACATACTAAGATAAAAACAAAAATTTATGAATATTTGTATCTGCCAATATTACCTATCAGTGTCATAATTAAAACAATGTTATTTTTGGAGCTATTTTAAAACATTTATCTGATGAAAAACATTTAAATAATAGTCTGTTATTTTTAGTGACAGAAACATGCTAAAATTTTAAATAGATATTAAAGTTATAAAATTTTTTTGAGGTATTATAAACACAAATTAATTATTGTAAATAAAACTTCCTTATAATTATTTGTAATGTTTAAATTATATTTTATTTTTGATATCATAATAGAAAATCTAATGAAAAGTATAAAACTTAATCTGCATAACCTATGAAATCATAATAAAAATGCTATTACAAATATGATTTACAGTAAATAATAACATTTAATGCTTTTAAAAATCTTTTATAAAAATTATAAATCATTGTTCGTAATTATAATAAATATAAATAAAAGTTAAATAAAATAATAAATTAAAAAAATTTCTTAAATATTCTTGAAAACTAGTTTAATATTTAAGCAATATCAGAAAACAACTTTTTTATAATTTTAAATTAATAATATTTATTATTATTTCTTTATTGAAAAAGACTACAAAATATCCATGTTTTCAAATAAAAATTAAATTTTATCTATTTAATTTCTTAAAACGCATTTTTTATTATCTGAATTTTCTAAATCTTTTTAGTTAAAAAATAATAAAAAAAATTAATAAGAGTTCTTTATAAAATGGAAACCAATTATTAATAATTTAGAGTGTTTTATTATTGATAAAAATTATTATGCAAATTGTTACAATTAAAAAATTCATACAAGATAAAATTTAAATATCTAAATATTAATCAAATCAATAATTAATAGACATATCATAACAATAAACTGTATATTGTACTGACTTATATTAGTTCAATTAATTAGCATTGTGTTTTAATATAAAATTAAGTATTGGAAACGTTGGGAATTTTTTAAAAATTATCCGTATTTAATGAAAAAGTTTTATTTTTACTGTTAACATAGGTTAATAAAACAAGCTCAAAATCTGTAAGATCTAATAAGTTAAAGTGTATATAAAATTTGTATAATTCATTAGCTCAACATAGATTTTTTCTTAATTTTATTATAATTATAATAAAAAAAATTATTTTTGTATATGCATATAATGAAAAGTATAAAAAATAATATATAGTTTAAATAAGATTAAACAAATTTTAATAATTAAAAAAATTATTACATTTATACACATTTTTAGTTGCATTATGTTTGAATAAATTTAATCAATATTCAATTTTTTAAAATTTATAAATAATAAATTTCGTTTTGTATATTTACGTGAAAAATGAATACATAAACGTTGAAAAAATATATTACATATTGCGCTGTCATCACTCAATATAAAATAAACCGATGTATCCGCATTCGAGACAGTCATTTTAATTGGGTCACGTATCTTAGCGATTGAATTTGAACTGAAAAAAATCTTTTAGTGTGGCGTACAGGAATCTATTTATTATATATCTCCAAAATAATTAACAATAACTAATATAAAAATAGAAATTATATTTTTTATGTGACATTAAATGCAGTATTAATTGATTAAGTGATCTTCATTCTTATGTAACGGGATATCTTGAGAGGATATCACGATTCTGTGAGTCACTACAAATATATCATAAGCATTTCGAGAGATTTGTACCCGATATAAAGAAGGCTGTACAATAGCAAGCTTGATGGTGAAAAAATCTTTGTGTAGAATATCTTTACGCATATTTTGATGCGTTCGTGCGCACGCGCATTCATTCGTTTCTGCTCAACCAGTAGAGCTGTCTTGTTTGTGTTTGACATAGATTGTTGAACCCGAGCTAAAAACTGCGTCCCTCTCTGCCCATTTCTTCGTTATATTCCTCTCTGCTTTCTCCTTCTTGCTCCCTCTTTTTTACTGTAATACACATACATGTGCGCTCTCACCCACATTTACCTACATAGATGCATGTGTAAGACATTGATTATCTTCGTCTTCCATTTCCTTTTTTATTCTGTCATGCTGACTTATTTTTCAATTTTAATTCATAATTTCTTTTGAAATACTACTAAAAATCATATTTTGCTTTGCTGTAAATCGAAGAGAACAACTAAACGTTATTTGCTAATTTTTGATAATATGTGATCTTGAGTTAAGTAAAGAATAGATTATGAAATTTTTTTATCAAATTATATTTTTTTTAGTTAATTACTAATTATTAAAAATATTTTTAGAACTAAAAGATATCGAGAAATTATTAAAAGTAACTAAATTTATATGATCTTAAATACGCTGTAGACCGTGTTAAAAAAAAAAATATTTATGAAATTAATGATCATAACTAAGGATAATAAGTTATTGTAATAATTATAATATTATGTAATATAATAATTAATATATTATTGAATAATTTTGTATGACATTTTGATTTTTTTCATATATGTTTTCGTTATACAGAAACACATATATTTATTTATATAAATATATTCTTTTTATTAATTATATTTAAGTTATTATTTAAATTTCTAAATAATTTAAATTCTATTTAAATTATATAATAGCATATATAATTATTAAGATAATTAACAAATTTCGATCCAATGACTAGTGACAGAAACTTGATTTTGATAATAATGTTATAATCTGTTACATGATTCAATTTATAATTTAATTGTTTATACAGGTAGTTGAAGATTTTGAATATAATTTGATTTCATATGTATTTATAAATAAAATTCTCTCTTTATTTCAGCGGAAAAATCGTTAAACTGTGATTATAATAATATATATTTTTTTAATTATTACCTACAAAAAGAAATTCAAGTATATTCGTAGAATATATTATTAATTTAATAAGCGTTTAAGATACATTTTAAAGGTTTATAAAAAAAAAATAAAAAATAATATTTTTGAAATTAATAAAACAGTAAAAAGTATTATTAAAAGTATTGTAAAAAATTATTAAAAGTATTATTACTAATCAGTTTTTAGGACAATTAATTATTTCTTCACAAATATTTAAATATTTATCTTCTCGGTTACATTCACAATAATGTTACAAAAATTATTATGTGCAAATTTTTCCTTAAACTAATTTTATCGACAAGAATATTAATAAATATATTTTCTTTTTGAAAACCTATATAAAAAAAAAATAATGTAACTACATAAAAATGCATACAGCTTATAATTATAAATTAAATGTTAATTAAAAATGAAGATATTAAATTTAATATACATTCAATATATTCAATTAATAATTAATAATTAATAGTTGCGAAAATTATTTATTTTTCAATATAATATCAAGCATTCAATGTATTGATCAATTACTATAGATTTATTAGTGTAGTAAATTTAAACATAATTATCTAAATGAATAATAAAAATAAAAAAAAATCTTAAGAAATATATCTAAAATATTTGAATAATTCGTTTATAATTATATTTTTATATACAGTTTTAATGAATAAAAAGGTTAATTATTTTTATTTAATTTTCTATAGACAGTTGTGTACAAAATTATTATGATCGGATACAAATGTAAAAATAAAATTGTAAAAATGATGTTGATGATAATATTGACAATATAACTAAATTTGTAATTGTAAATCATATGAACAGAATCTTACGTTTGCTTTCAGGCAGGTCAGTGGCTGTTATGCAATCAACGTCCGTAAGAGGGGTAACGGCAACTTGCTTGATCGTAGACTGATCGACGATTGATCGACGTTGACGATATGTTGTCTTCCTCTTAAACATCATCGTTACCATGGTTCTCTAACGCGTGCGCACACGCACATTATTCAAGTAACAACTCGCGAGCAAATACACACACGTACGCATAAGAATATACATTTTCAAACACATACACTGGCAGGCGCGCAATTATTTATACGCAAGTGCGCTTGCGCATCTATGTACGCGCGTATATACAAATGCACATACATTCGCCTCCATACGTACACAAGGAGGCACATGGGTACGCATGAAGGTGCGAGTATATATGCACTGACAGCGCAACGAGCTACCACCAATCATCCATCGATCAAGGCCGTCATCCAACGTTAGATCCGGACATCGCTCCTCAAGAATTAAAGAACAAGGTAGGAGAAGAAGAAGAAGTAGAAAAAGAAGCATAAGAAGAAGAAAAAGAAGAAAAATAAGTAACGAAGGATCGTAGGCCAAAGTGCGCATAGTGTCTAGCGTTAAAGTTGTGCAGTTTTCTTGGCGAGCATGATAGCGCGACAGGTGTTCGCTCCGTTGCTATTACGAGCGTACATGACATCGAACTGTAGCGCCGAGACGCTCAGAGGCCGGGAGACCTAACGTGCGGAGCACACCTTGCAAACTTGATTCAAGGGGTTGTTGGATAACTCAAAGTCTAGAGCACGGAAGAGAGAGAGTGAGTGAGAGAGAGAGAGAGAGAGAGTAGGAGAGAGAGAGAGTGTGAGAGAGTGAGAGGGAGAAAAAAAGATAGTGAACAGACGGGTGTGTCGCTTGGAAGCGGCGAAGTCAGCTACGCGCTGTGGACATGATTATTTCAAAGGATCTGTTCCTCCTCGGCGACCAAGACTACTTGCGCCTTCCCAACAACGAGAAGCGCCAGCAGCGGGCAATGGGACGGCCGATCATCAATGCTCCCAGGTAAGATAACACTTGTCCAACAAGTTATCTTCAGTTATTCCCAGCTTCTAATCGGTTCAGCTATAACGTTTTTCACTCAAATCAATTGAGATATCTGAAATATAAATTTTAACTTATAATGAACTGAAGTCCTTAAGATAAGATGAGATTCAAGTCATCTAATTCAATGAACTTTTTATTTTTTATGGCATAATTAAATTTCTCATTTAAATATCAGACGTCTGGGGCGTAATAAATTATAAGATGTCAGTACAAAGGTAATAAGTTAATTAATTAATTTTAATAAGTACACGTTCAAAATTCGTCACTATTATTTCGCAATATAATAAATGATTTATTCGTAAAATTTAGTCTTTTTGAAATGTTTCCATATTTGAGCTTATTCAATAAGAGACTTTTATTAATATTTTTATATATGACACGTTAAAACATGTTAATTTAGTTTTTTGCATCTCTCTTCAAAATATTCGAAGAATATTTCCTCCAACTGCAAATCAAAAGTAATTTTTATTACGGTAACTTTTAGTTCTTAAGTTTAGTTCTTATATATATTTTTTCTGTATAATAATATCTAAAATTAGATTGAAATAAAATATAACAATAAAAGTTAAATATCGTAAATTTAATAAATACAATTATTTTACTTACTATATCTAAAAATACTTTAACAAGAATTATTTAATATAAAGAAAAATTTGAATTTTTTTATTAAAGGATTTGTGTTAAAGATGTTAGTTGTGGTCAGTATTGGTTTTAATATAAAAACGATAGAATTAATAGTACCGTTATCTGTCCAAATAATTTATAGTTTTATTAAATAATGAAACTTAGATATTTACAGAGGGAGAGAGACATACAGAGAGAGAAAGAGAGGGAGAGAAACTGAGCGATTATTGTTGTTATATGTAAAAAAAATCTCCAAAAATTGCACGAAATAATAAGTCTAAATATAAAAAATAATTTATCCTTACATAAAATATATAAAATTCATATATAAAATAGTTTAAATTTTATAATTGTTTAATAATAATATATTGAAACATTAGTAGTTCATAAATAATTTACTTTTTAAAATAATCAAATATAATATAATATTAAATATATTATTTAACGAAGTTTTATTTTATTTGACAATAAATATAATTTAGTCCCATTAAAACTTCAATTTATGTGATAACAACTATTATTAATTACGCAAGTGTAATAATTAATAAAGAACGAACATAATTTTGATTATAAAAATATTATAAAACTATTATAATATAAAATAAAAAAAAATTTATATTTGAAACCGACTTATTTTACATTATTTTTTGAAACTGAAATCCATGTATGTAATATTATAAAAATCTTACATATTTATATTAGTAAAAGTATGTATTAATATTTAAAAAAAATAGAAAATATCTTTATATTGTTTATATATTTATTTTTATAACAATGTTCGTTCTAGTGATTTCATAAATAGTCAAACGGTGAGAGAAATAGTTTATGTAATATATGAATATAAATGTCAAATTTAAAAAAATTATAATTTTCTATAGAATGAAAAATTAAGATACTATTCTTTAAAAATATATATACTATATAAATTTTCATAACACGATTTTTCTGAAAAAATATTTAATGTCTATTTAAAAGATCAAAGCAATTTAAATATGTAAAATATATTTCTGATTAAGAAGTATACAAATATTTTAGTATTTTAGTAAGTTTTGCACTAACAAAAGTAAATAAATTTCATATACATAATTTCAATTAATAAATAAATAAACTCATAATTATTTTCTCTCACAAGATAAATTAATTTCTTATTTTAATGTTCTAAAAAATAATAAAAAAGTGATAACAAAAATATAATTATATAACTCTAATTACTGTTTTATTTTAAAAAATTTTTTAATTATAATTCATTTTTATAAACTCAATAATTTGAATGAAATTTGCAATAACTGATTTATTCATTTATTGACTGAAAATATTTTGTCAAAAATTATTAAAACCGACACTACAAAGATATTCTAAAAAACACTATTAAAATTAGCCTTATTTTCTACAAAGGTTAATTTCTTAAATATTTTTATTATTGTGAATATTGTGTATATTTGAAATTAAAATTACATGTAAAGTAAATTATTAATTTTTAATTTATGCTCTGAAAGAAAGGAAATAGATTTTATAATAAACATGAAGATTGCAATTAAAGTTATTTTCAAATGATTTTCGTAACTCATAATGAAACAGAAATAATAATAATAATAGGAGTACATTTTTCAATCTAAAAAAGATCATATGTTATGAATTCTATTAAACACATGGCTCATAAAATATTTTTGTAAATTCTATAGATATAGAGAATTGCTGGTAAGATGTTTAGATTTATTCATTGAATAAATAAATATATTTTTATATTTATTGAAGAAAAAAGAAAACTGAAAAATCTTAATACGCTCTGAAATTTATAATTTATAATTACTAATTTAAAATATTTTTATTTATTTTAATTTTATGAACGTCAATTTAAATATATTTTCTGTAACTTAAAGGCAGATGCCTGAAAAACTATGAGCAATGAAAAATTATTAAAATTTATATATTTATATTCATTAATAAAATTCTATAATGACTGAAATAAAATTTAATAAATGAAACATCATTTTTCAAAAAAAATTTAAATATACAATTTCATTTATATATAAAATAACTATTAATAATATATTTATTAGTTTAAATGAAAAATATTTAATAGGTTCTGAAGTTTTAAGCGAAAATATTTTGTTGATTTTATCATAAGTATTTTTTGAATTATGTTGTATGAAACATTCAATTTAAAAAAAAAATCGATAATAAATATTTATATAAATGATAACAATTGTTAATTTATATTTCTAATACATAAAGTTCAATTTTTTTTAATTAAAGAATGAGGTAAAGTATGATCGTAAACTTAAATATAAAATAATATTTTACCTCCCATAACAAGTATGAAATTATAAAAAATTTATTTAGCTTGCATGAATTGATGCAGAAAGTATATTTATGTGTTTATGTGTATTTAGAGTAGAAAACATTCAAATTCGGTTAGGTATGAATCGAAAAAACATATAAGTATGCATTGTAAATTCGCAATCTTTACAACTGCCTTTTTTAGTAAAGCATCTTTAATTATAATGCTCGTAGGTACTTATTTGTAGGATCATTGTCCTGTTTTTAACAAGCTTTGCCAATCGAATAAAAATAAAATAAAACAATTTAAAGTAAAATAAAATAATGACTGACACTTCACTAGAGTTTCATCCGCTGATCTTTCTAAAGTCGTCAAGATAAAGTGTGCGCAAGCGAGCAAACGCATCCCGTCGTAAAATTTATCGAAGACAGTAGAGACAAAAAGAAGAAGAGATTGTCCAAGACGGCGCACGTCGAATAAATATATGAGTGCGCGTGCGTGCATATGTATATACACGCGATAGCATTAGCAATAACAATCGTTATTTCTCCATGCTTTTCTTGTCTTTCTTTATGTGCTGTGCTCGGAACTCTCTTCCTTTTCCGTGACCTTTATATGCATGAACGATTGTCTACGTTTAAATCACCGCGGTTTTGGCCTTTTTGGCTTAATCCTACTCCTTTATTTTCATTTTTCCTTTATTTTTCCTTGTAACAACAGATTCTGTTTACGTTAAAATCCAAGATTCTTTGATGGGATTAAAAAAGTTCATAACATTAAACAGATATTACCAGTTTTGCGTGGATAAATAAACAATTTTCGTTCAATTATAAAATTTACGTAAAAATCATGTAAATAGAAGACCAGATGTTTTAAACTTAATTGTTTTATAAATTTAACAGGTAAACTTTATAATTTTGCACAAAAAAAAACGAGATATTAAAAATTATAATTACGTAAATACCAGCAAAAAAGGTGAAATGTAGTCCGATATTTGATTTTCTGCGTAATTTATTTCAATGTTGGAGCGTAACTCAAAAATTATCTTGATATTGATACGGGTATATAATTAATGATTAGACATTGACAACTTTTAAATTATACGTTATCTTTTTTTAATAACATACGGATTGAGTTAATTGCAGCTTAGAATGAAATTATGAATGAAAAGTTCATTAGCATGTAATTTCGGAAAAGATTAAAAAAAAAAATACGAAAAGTCATTACGTCCAGAAGCAACGTGTGTAACAGTAATACTTAATATTCAGATTACCGGCCATAAAAGGCATTCATCACGCCTTAATAAAAGTTTTTAACGTTCACGAAACTAGTTTTGTCGATTCTCATAACTCACACATACAAATCTCACGAGAAACGTTTCGGAAGGCCTTGAGACTGGAATTTTATTTTCCATTATAAAGAGCTTGACATAACAAAGACGGGAAAACGTACTTCTCAAAAATGCCAATGCAAAACTAAGTTTAAAAACAGGCAGCTTTAAACCAATGGAAAATAGTTAGTGGATAAGAAGATGGTTGAGAATAAAAAAGGTAAAGATAAACAGCACGCCTGTATATCTAGAACGTGTTCGCGGTCGAAGCTTCGAGAGCGGAAAATTTGATTGAGTGTGTTAAGTTTATTCGTTTGCGTACTGATTTTTTAAATGCATGAATTTATAAATATCTTACGAATAGACTATTCGGTGTATTTTTCATTACATCATACATGTTCAAATTTTTGTCTTGTGAAAAGCAATCATATATAACTCTTCAAAATTCAAAATGTTTGTGTTATGCTAAAGCGAAATATTATTAATTGGTTTAGCCACACTAAATATGCTGTATATTTTAGAAAAAGTGCTTTCATTTTTAAAATAAAATAAAATTTTTGGAATATTTTCATTTAATATTTAATCTTGTCATTTACAAGTATCACGTTGATGGTTGCAATATTTTTTATATTTGAAACATTATAAATAATCATAAAAATTCTTAAGCATTTAAGTTTTCTAAAAATGGGATATGTTTTTTTATCTAAGATATAAAATTAAAGATATCTATTAATAGAACTTGCGTCTTTAAATAAGACAAAACTAAAAATACCACATTATAAAAAAATCTATCAAACTTTTATCTTCTTTTATACATACTAGTTTTACTGATTATAAATTTAAATACACAGAAATACAATTTAAATAATTTTTACAATTAAAAGTTGCAACCTGATTTTTCCATATTCTCTTACTCGTGTACTTATTTACTCACATGAAAATAAGTACAACTAAGAAATATTATATTTAATTATATAAGTACATTATTGAAATATTCTATGATGTTGAATTTAATAAACATGATTGAAGACTAATCAATATTTGTAAAAATAATAAATTCTTTTGTAATTCGAAGATTCATTTTATTCTGTAACAGAAAACAATTATATTTTATAAAATAGATTTGATTTTATAATTTACTTTAATCATTGATTTACATTTTAAATTATATTAATAAGTTAGTATAAAATAAAAATTATTATACAATATGTAAAGAAACATATTTTTAAAACGTAAGTGTTATTACAAAAATATTTTCTTTACCGTAATTCTATAAAAAATTAAATTAGAAGATTATATTTAATTATTATGTAATTAATATTATTTTTATTATTATATTAGGTAAATTCAAAATTTTTTAATTTTTTACTTTATCTCAACAAATTTTAATGATTAATCGATAATTTAAATATAATAGTTGTACCTGTACATTTTTAAAAATTTGTTAGACTAATATTTGTTTAAATTTAATTTTTAGATTTTTAATAAATCAATGCTGTCCCATATTTCTGTACATATTTCTGAAGATAACGTTGCAAAATAACCTACAATAAATATTATTAAATTAATTTTTTGTTATAGTTAAATATTGTTAAGTATAGTTAAATATAATAAATAAAAAAATATGATTTTATTTGTGTTTTCATAAATAATTTTATTCATGGTATTATTGATAATAATTAAATTTCAATTAAATTTAACAAGCGATAACTCGATATATTAAAGTTTTTTATAGATATGAAATTTAATGGGATCTGACTCTGAAATATCTAAAAATATATTAAGGTATTTTTTTTTATTAAATTCATTCTAAAATATTGCACATTAAATGGTGAGAGGGGATTTTATCATACAAATTATCATGAAATTCACGGTGACCCAGCGACCTCGAGGAGTGCAATAAAAATTTCCTTGACATTGTGGTAAAAATTATTGTGATTTGTCATAAATCTTATCTAGAGTCACGTTAATTTTTATTCCACTGTCAGGCCTAATATTACCATTTTTTTCGAAGTCTCAATACCATAAACTATGTAGTATATTTTGTAAAAAATTTTTTTTATATTTAATTATACAAGTGTACAGATTTTTACAGTTATTTAAAAAATTTAAATAATTCTTTATTTAAACAGAGGTGTTCTTACAAAAATATTAAGATCCTGTAAATCTGTCATATAATCTTTGCAGAATTAAAATTTTTCTTTAACTCGTGTAAAGTGAATATAATAAATTATTTTTAATATAATAACTAATAAATAAATTTATGTGGTTACTTTCATATTAATAAAAAAAGTAATATATAAAGAATTAATATAATATGTCTACTATTTTATAATTTTTCATGTTTGCTACGAGAGTTGATTAATTTGATATACTTTTTTAAACCAATTAATATGTTAAATGATTTTTAAAACTAATATAGAAAATTTTTAATTTTAATTAAAAGTGATTATTATAATACTTTATTACTAAAAGGATACAATTATAACGATTTCTCTAATATATTAATGATATTTATTAGTTTTAATAATTTATTGTATAAAATGAGAACTATATGTAGATGGAAAAGCTGTATATTTTTCATTATAATCTGAAAAATTTGTTAAAACTATTTAAAAAATTAGTAAAACATTTTAAGACAAGTATTTAATTTTATTTTTTAATATTAAATATATTGTATTTCGAATCTAATATTAGTTCTTATTTGATATAGATCTTATAATTACAAATTTTTCTACAACTTTTTTCAAAATAATTTTTTTCTCTTTTTGAAGAACTACCGTTTGATGCGAAAAATCCAATGATAAATATGATTTGGGTATTTGTATGTATACTTTACGTAAGAGTGTTTGGGTATTTTTGTACATTAAAAGTAAAATATTATAGAAATTTAAATTATGTTATTCACTTTCTTTTAGTAAAACAGATGAAGAAATTTTTAAATAAGAGAGTGAGAATGATTGACAGGAGGGAGGGACAAAGATAGAAAGAATGAGAGTCGGTTTTGCAGCTATTAAAATATTGATATATTAAAAGTTGATTGATTCAAGCTGTAAATATATATTATGTTAGATAATATGCAGGATATCATGTAAATTAAGATCTTTTAAATTAAATTTTTATTTTAATTAGTTATTTTGAGAAAGTTTCTCTTACTAAATAGATAAACGTTCTCTAGTTCTGATAGCGGAAGGTAAATTAAAACGACATTTATATTGACATTATCTTAATTACTTTGGTTATTTTCTTTATTGCTCTTCTTAAGGTTTTCAATTTTTATAATATATTCTTTCTTCTTTGAATGTTTTCATATACATTAATGTCCAAATAAATTAATGTAATACTTTAGTCAATTTATAAGTACAAATAAAGTTCTTATTGTTATCTACATATGCGTTTATTGATGAATGGAATAGACTGCAAAATGGTGAATGAATCTAAGGTTAAATATTTTGTAAATATTTTCTTTCTTTCAAAGTTACGTATATTTTTAAAACGTAGAATTTGATAACACTATCATTTTTTCAAAAGAATTTTTTTTCAAGATAATACCGTCTGTTTTATTGTTTATTAAGAAAGTAAAGTAAATATTGCGAAAGGTATGGTACAAATACACCTACATATAATTATGAAGATATAAAATATCATTTCATTTTCTGATATATTTGTATACTATATTTATTCAGAACTTTTAAATTATTTTCTGTTCTTTGAAATGGTTAGATTATTCTGCTAGTTTTTTTTTAGTAAATAATTTTTTTGAGATAGAATAGTTTTTAAAGATTTAATTTATGATAGATTGTCAGTATAATAGTTTGATTGAAAAAATTTATGTCATAATTTCAAAAATATATTTCGCTTTGTTATTCTTACTAAAATGAGCTGTATATTTTTAAGAATAAATATATCTCCAAATGTATTTATTAAATCCTTTTTTGTAAATATCAATAAATACTAGTAACTTTAATTAAATAATCCAATATCGGTGAAATTTATCATTATTTCTTATCTGCTTACGTCGAAGTTTTCTGTGACGAATTTTGTTGTTATATATTTTTTGTTACAACTTAGTATCGGTATTTTTTAAAATAAAGAATATAAAGAATATAAAGATAAATTTTAAATGCTAATATTTATTAATATTTTATAAATTTCGTGAACAAACATTCCTTTAAAATTTATAGTTAAGCTTTTTATCATATTTAAATTATAAATTTTTGTATTTTAAGTTTGATATGCTATTCAAATTTTGTAAAGTACAATTTATATTGTTTTTTGTTTTTTAAATTATAATTTTTATATATTAAACAGTTCAAAAGTAATGAATTCTACTATTTAAAGTTAAATTTAATTTTAAAAACTTTATCTTGATAATCAAATTTGACTTTCTAGAGAATATCAAAATGTTAATAGTTTTATATATTTGCACTAACATTATACACAGACACACCCACCGGCAGTAATGTGTTTATTTTATTTTTTTTACAAATCTTCAATTAGAAGTAAATATTAATTTCCGTGATACTTTATTCGTGGTGTATTTCACAGTATATTTAAAAAGAATATAGAATCTGAATTGATTTTGTAAAATTATATTAAAAAGATTATACCGAACAAGCGCAAATTCTTTTTTAGATTGTATATACAAGGAGATATAAACAAAAAATATACGTCGGGCCAGATATCTCCTTAAATGAAGAAATTATCGGAATTCTCAAAGAGAAAATACAATCTTGTTTTCTTCTGGTGAAATTAACGGTTTATGTAGGATCGCGCGACTCGATAAGAAGTTTACTCATGTATACACTTTATCGAAGACTGACCTGTACGAAACGATATTGTACACTAGCAAGCCATACCGACAGGAAATCATTAACAGTCACGTGTATAAGCGGGGTGTTATTAAGTGCGATGATCATTTACTGTACTTAGAAAAGAATTTAAGTCAATTAGAAATATCGGAAACTGTAGCTCGAACTATGATTTATGTAAGAACTCGAGATCAAGCCGTGAAAACTGAAGCTTGAATTAAAGATAGTCAACGGGAGATCCATTAACTGTAAATAAAGATTAATTTACTATATTATGATATCTATGACTTAAGAGTTAAAGAATTATATTATGTATAAAATCATTTTTGCTGTGTTAGTGATGATTCACGGTCGGCAGATCGGAAGAAGGAAAAATCTGGTCTTAAGGAATAGGGTTCACAAATTGTAATCGTTAATTACAACAAAAATATTAAGTATTTAAAACGGCTAGCCGACAAATTTCTTCTAAGATAACGAATATTTAAAATATTTATATCTTCCTCTACTTAGGCTGAAATTGTTAATCAATGATAAAGAACACAAAGAGATTGAACAGTACGAAGATTCGCGAGCACATTGAAAAAGAATTTTTCTTCACTTTACTTACATATCTATTTACGAGTACGGTAGTAAAAGTACGAAGTAAGGTAGCTTATATTTTTAAATAATTTATATTCGAGAATAAGAAGGAGGAGACAAGCAAGCAATTAGTTTATAGACGCGCATTAAATAATTATGTGCGATAGATTATACGTTGCAATTGCATGTTGGCGCTAAGATTAATTGACATTTGATTGCGATCTGTAGAGTTACTAGTAACCGAGCGTTAGGCTATATTCTCTTGAATTTTACTTGCGTGTGACTCGCAATAGATACGGATCTGCCCATAAAAGTCTTGGGTTGTACGCAAGGTTTTGTGCTCGCCATTGACTTTCCGCCGTATTTAAAGTTTGCTTTATCTTACTATTTCGTGCATATTCACTCGCTTTTTGTCAATTCAAGTCGCGCCTACGTTATTTATGGTTTTCACTTTTGAAAACACTCGATGCCAAAATATTCCTCGGGTTATTTGCTTTCTTCGTTTCAATTATTTTTCCAACGTCTGACTGATTCTTTTCAGAATTTACGCTTGCAGACTATTTTGAATTGCTATGCATCCAAAAGCCATTACATAACTTGCAAAAAATATCGAGTAATTGTTACGAATATTTTTAATTTTTCAAATCATTTGTTCGTTAGTGCATTACCTTAAAATATGAAGGGTGGCGGACTATAATATAAATTTTCATAGATATTCCTGAATCAGGTAAATAAGTGAATATGAATTATTTTGCCCATTATTATGATTGAGAATTTCAAAAGTATAAGCACAAATAAATTAAAATTTCTTATTAAAATCAAAATATATTAATCTGAGGAAATTATAAAAATTCGAATTACTGGATAAATGTTATAACACAAAAGTTTAGGATTGCAATTCTTATAAGATAAGAAAAACTTGATTTTTTCCCGCTGATATGTAACGCAAAGTCGTGTGTATGCACAATGCTGATGACGTAAAAATACTCAAAAGATTACTGAGGTAAACTGTGTGGCATAGTGCGCCACAGACCTATCGAAAGCAAAAGTGACGAGAGTGACTCAACCGCCGTCGCAGCGGAGAACAGAGAAGTTAATTGCAGCCGCGTTGACTTTCAGACTCGACACAAACGCCAGCCAGAAAAAGAAACTCGAATTAAAAAAAAGCGCTAACTTATACGATGTTTCGGCTTGCCTTGTCTCTTTTTTTGTCTTCTCCTTTTTTCTTTTTTACACATAGAAGAGTGTGAGACCAAGTAGACAATTCTAATTATTCTTTGCCCTTTTAAATTGTATTTATTATGGTCTTAATTATTTAATTCGATTAACCTGTCATTAAAGTTGTTGAATCTTTAATTAATTTGATTATCTAAGTTTTTATTTTACACGTAGTGTTAAAGTTTTTATTTTCTGAAATTGTGTACATTTTGTAAAATATCATTTTTGCGAGTCAGAGTATGAATTATGATAATTAAAATTTTTTAGCACCATTAAAAATTTGGACAATGAAATTTAAATTAGCTATTGATTATTTTCTATTAAAAATGGTTTATAAAATTAAATATACTTGGTTTTTTTATAGTTTAGATAAAAAGATTTTTTAGTAAATAGAGTATGAAAGCAAGCTGATTAAAATTTGTTCAAAGAGGTTTGATCATACAAAAATATTGAAAAATGTTAAAACAGTTTTGATATTATATGTTAAAACACTTTCTTTAAAAAAAATCATTTTTTCATTTGATGAATATAAGCGTTTTTATTTAAATGAAAATATTATTTTCTTTAAGTTCTAAATGAATAATAAAAACGAGATTTAAAATATTAACGACTTCTATAAAAATAACTTAGTTTGCGATATGTTTAGATGAGAACTTATGTATTGAATTTATCAATGCTTTTGACGAAATGACATTTTTCAAAAATTTATATAGAAAATGAATGTTGAGTAATACTTTTTAATTGATGGAAGCTATATAAATTTTTTTTTTATGAATTGTCAGTAATTCGATTTGTACGAATTTGTAGTTTTTTATTTTACTATGATTTTTTAAAACTAATTCTTAATTTAAATAAACTTAATTTTCTTCGTGTTTAAAAGATTTAGTCGAAACTCGAGAAACAGGATTCCAATTAAACATATCTCAAAGCATATCATTTATTCCGAACTCAAATCATTCATTGAGATCATCGTCATGGATTAAGAAAATAAGTAAATTTTTAACGTAAAGCTAGAAATAAAAAGTTTCAAGTTAAACGGTAGTTTAATATTCATTGGCTTACTGTATGCGTGCTTTATCCATATATTAAAAAAAACAGTTGGATATCTATCTTCGCAACTGTGTTTGGTCTTTTCTTAGAAACACTTACAATCGGAACAGTGAGAAATTCCGCGGTTTGCACTGGTCCGGCTCGGGACTACTGTGCAGTGTAGAAGGGGCCAACTTGGCTCAGCGACGTCGTATTCGACAACCAAGCAGCTTTCGCTCGCGAATTCCGAGAATACAGACATCGAACGTCGTAGCGGACGCTTCGACGCGTGCTGCCCACGCCGAGCATGAGTCCATCCACAGCCTCCGTCCCTGCCCCTTCCTAGCCGCTACCCGTCCACTAACCGGGTTTGACGAGAGAATTAGCGTGTACCTGCTGCGTGCGCGCGACCGGGACTCGTAAACTCTCCTTTTCATTTTGGATATTTCGGCAATGCCGGGGACAAGGTCGTGACCCGCTTCTCGTAAGAAAATTAAGGGCACTTTCACCGTTACATGTAACTTGGAGATTTTTCCAAATGTGCTATTTATTGATAGATATTAATTTTGTATAAGGGAGTAACAACCTCTCAATGAAATTGCTATTTATATATAATGTATTTGTATTAATTAAACACCGGATATAGTAGTCTGAATGTATAGAGATAGTCATATTTTTAGATGAGTTTTGTTCGATAACACAATTTTAAAGTATTTAAAAATGATATATTTAGTATACCATCTTAAAATTTCATTTATATATTAAATTGTGTTATTTTTTTATTTATAATATTTTAAAGTTTGATTAAGTTCTAAGATAGTGATTTATAAATATACAAAATATATTAAATTCGAGACATAAGTGTCTTCACGTTACATGGTAGCCTCAACAGATAAAGACATTATTCTGTTTAGTGATAAGAAATAATGTCACCATCTTTAATAGCAAAGTTATTTAATTACACTTGATTAATTTTCGATGACTAAGTTAACTAGAATGAAATGTTATATATTACTTTTTGCACATTAGACGCATACTATTTATTATATTGAATAAGTAATATAATATTCGTACAATAAATGAATGAATAAATAAATAAATAAATAAACAACTAATTAAATATACATATATTTGTTAATTTAATATACTACATATCTTTTTTGATTTTCTAAATGTTTATACTTGAAATAATATTATTTTAAAGATTATTTTATATTTTACAGCTTAGTTTAGATGTAATACAATTACACACAAACTCGTCCATACATTATAGAGATGCAAATTAATATTTAATATTTAAGTTTTTATACATTCATAAAATAATTTATTAAAAAAATTATTTTAAATAATTTGAGTCATAAAAATTTTATCTAAAAGTGTATAATATTATGTATAATAATGTATAAAAGCTCTTTTACTTTGGCCGTAAAAGTTTTCTTTAAACGTATAAACACTATTTAATATTTTGTAAAGATAATTTAATTAAAATTTATAATTAGCATACCTTTGAAATTATTACGAATCATTTTTGTATAATTTTTGTGTAAATGCACTTGACTTAAATATTCAATGTTACAGAAACAATTATTTTGTATTTTCAATTCTAATCTATGAATCTCTAAAAATCAAATAATTAATGATAGTTTTAGACTTTTAATCGTATGAGATTAATGACTATTACAAGGATACACTTCTTAAAATAATGATCAGTTAATTTAAATTATTATAACGATCTCCGTAGACATAGACTACTATATTCTGAAATAAGATATCAAATTCACTAAAGAATTTGTACCAATGATGGATATTGTAAATTATTTAAAAAAGTTAAAATTTTCAAAATAAATTTATATACATGAACGAAAAAGTTTACTATTATACGTAATTTTGTACAAATTAATTCATATATTCTAAAAACGAAAAGAGACTATTTTTAAAGTTGACATATATTAGAATTTCAAGATTATTAATAATTATATTTTTAAATTAAATTGTCTGACATATTTTATGAATGCATCTAATGTAATTTAAATTTAAATAAAGTATAACGATCCTATACAATCTTTAGAAAAATTTAGGTTTAACTTTACTCTTTTTAGGTTAAAATATTAAGCACAATTCCTTCAAAAATTCATTATAATTTAATTACCTATATTTCTATTTTCATTTTCAAATGAAGAACTGTTAACCACAAAGAGTATTTGTAATTGTAAATATGTTGCAGTATAAAAAATTAACGTGTAAATTTACACAAATTCCTCGTAAAATATACCACAAGAACAATACACCATAATATTCAATATACATACCATGTCACCATTTGTAGGAGATAATGAAAACATCGTTTCACGTTACAAAAGAAATTCTTCTGTCAATGCATACATACAAAATACAAATCTTAGTTGCATTTTGATGAAGCACAACGAAAAACGTACAACTCAGAAGTCCGACTAGATAAAAAGTAAAAAAACATGACTAGATATTAATAATACATACGTAAAAACATGTGCATTCACATATTCCCAAAAAAAGTAAAGAAACAAATTTTAATATTTTTTTAAAAAAGAAGTTCTTCTTACTTTAAAATTTTTGGTATCAATTTGAAATACAACACGACGATACAATACTTATACAAGTAATATAAATAATAAGTATAGTTTACTTAAATTCTATATTTTACTTAAAGTGTATTTCTGTGATTGTACGTAATTACATGTTTTATTTTATTATTATGATATCATAAACAAATTATTGTACGTAAATAACAATTTTAATATGTTAAAACTATTTTTATCCTAAGAAGCATATTACATTAAAAACGATATTATTGAATTTGTTTATTTAATCAAATTATTTTAATTTTACATAACTTATCAAGTCTCTTCTAAATTTTCTTATAACTTCTTAAATTAACCATAAGTTTGAAAACATTTTTGAAAAAGTTTGAAAAAGTTTGCAATTCTTATTGCAGCAATCTCATTGTTTTGGATGATAACCGCTGAATTTATCTATATTAAGAATCCTTTTAATTTATACACGTTTAAAAATCCTTATTTATAAGTCAAGAATCGCATCCAGATCTTCAAAAAATGTCCTATCAGTAAGAGAGATCCAAAGGAGAGGAAAATAAGCGCGAAGAGATCGATGAAACGTTTGCACTATCATGAAAATTCGCTGACTCGAGAAGAGATCCTGGAAAAAAGCTTTAACGTGGGTGTGACTGAGGTGAAAGGAGGGCAGACAGTCAGGAGTATTATTATTTAGTCAAGCAGGAGATACGGACAGACAGGGAAAAAGGAAGCTTGTGCTGCTGCACTACGCTATCAAACGGGGAGAGCCTGTGAATACTTCATGTAAGACAGGATGTTGGATCGGAGTGAATGCAAAATACGTCTTCCTTTCGTCCTTCCCTTCGGAATGCGCAGCGCGAGTGGAAAATTTTTATTTTTTATTCGAAAACTTACTTATCGAATCACGTACCGCTAGCGATCCAAATGTTTTTGTGTTTTATGTAGGTGATAGTTATAATAGTCGTTCCATGATCACTTGGAAACGGGATATACATGTTCTTAGAGTTGGCTACGCCTACTAACATGGGTTATAATGTATTCTAAGAGATTTACTTGCGTGCGTAGTCTTATACGAGTACTTAAGTGGAGATAAACATTTTTATTCCTTGAAGAAACAGATGGTAATAGCAACGGAAGAAGAGTTCACATGAATGAAAGGCAACCCTCTGTGTAAAAATCGCATAACGCACAATAACTTCATTGCTAAGATTCATCAACTAATGATTCTACTTCACTACACGTCTCTCAGAACGGATATTCCACTCTAAAAGATTTAGTGGCATTATTGTGTATACTCATATTGACCAACTGGAAAAAAATATTAATAATGTATATTATAAATATAAAGGCTTTGATCTTTGTTTGCATTGAATTCCTTTAATTTCAAATTCCGTAACAACTTACAACCCTTAATTTAGACTCTATTTTATTCTACAATTTTTACATTTGAATTATTATTTCTATTCATTAAAAAATATACTTGTGAATTATATGTATTTGCAACATGAAATTATGAATACATTTATAAAAATGCCTTTTATGCAACGATAGTTTAAATTTGTTGTTAAATTTAATGAAGATTATGCAAATTTTTTCATAAATATTGTAAAATTAAAATGTCTAAAAAACTAATATGCATATGAATAATAATTTCCATTAATTTTAGTAATTTATCAAAACGTAGAGCATTAAAGATAACAATGAAATTTATCATCGGCATAGCTTACGAATACACACACACACACACACACACACACATATATATTTTATACTGGGACCATTTTTTTAAAGATATCATTTTCATTTTATTCCGAATTTTATATTTTCAATTTCATTATTTTTAAATTCGTCTGATCTTATAAAATTTCTTACATGTACCTATATTTTATTTATATTCATTTTTTATAATTTATCCAAAAAAAAGAATATATATATGCATATCTTCCTGAATGTATTTTATATATTTGGTATAATGTATTTGATGTAACTTATATATTATTAAAAATTAATTAAATTAAAATTCCGTGGAGATATATTTTATCATTCAAAATATATTCAATACTATACCGAGAAAAGTGATTCTAACAATTTTACGTGCATTAATTATTAATATGAAATTTCTTTATAATTAACTCAAAGTTTAAACAGTAAGAGGGATAAGGAATGAGAGACAGACAGTTGTTCATTTACAAGAGGGTGGTGCGATAAAAATTTTGATTGGCAAGAGTAGAAAACCAGGGATCTTTAATTTCTTTTTAAATATTTTTTGATATATCTATTCGTAAGTATTTATTTATCTTATTAAGGTAAAAATAAAAATATTATGAGTAATATTCCTATTAAACTATTTATACACAAATCCTTAAAAGTAACTAGTATTGATATTATTTTTTAATTAATAATTAGTTATTATTTAAATTATCCGCATTGTAGTAAAAAATTTAATCGTTCAAAATTATAACTATCAGTAATTAATAAAATTAATTTACATTGTTGACTTGATATTCCAGTCGTCTATATAAATTGAAAAGTCTAAGAAAATTTACAGTCTGAATGTTTTTAAAAGTAAAAAACTAACCTCGATTGATTTACGCTAAATTATTAATAAGCTCGAGGTCAAAAATATTGAGTATTGTGTACCTATATGGATACGAATACACGCTCGAATAATGATATAAAACCTTAATATCTTAAACAGAAACTATACACCTATTGAATTAAATTTCTTATATATTAAAAGGTTTCCTAATCAATTTATTGAATTGATCGAATATTTATTTCTTCTCGATAACTCGAATTTCAACGAGTTTTAATACAAATGCAGTAGTTTATTATTTAGCAAAAACAATTACAAAGTAATATGCACGTGCATATATTCGATTATTTGTATACCTGTAAAATAATGTAAAATTTGTTAAATATACTTCGTAATGAAAATTGTTTCATTAAATATTAAAAGATCATTAATAAAAACCCATGTTTTATAAGTTTAAAATTATTGATAAAAAAGAATGATTTTTTATATTTTTCACGAACAAAATTTTATATATCTTAATCAAGCAAATTTTTCTTTTTTGCCTTAAAATTTAATATTTTGATTATATATTTAAAATAATTTTCAGTTCATCAGAAATAGTATTGATTAAAATTACTTGTTCTTTTTATATGTAATAATAATAATAATAATAATAATAATAATAATAATAATAATAATAATAATAATAATAATAATAATAATAATAATAATAATAATAATAATAATAATAATAATAATAATAATAATAATAATAATAATAATAATAATAATAATAATAATAAGAATAATAATAATAAGAAGAAGAATAATACGCATAACAAAAATTTTTATTGTTATTTTAAGTAAAGATATATTTTTAATTTATTATATACTTTCTTAAGGATTTTATTAAAATTTAAGATTATGAAGGTATTTAACTTTTCTTAAATGATATAAATTCGATAAGTGTTTCAGATTCTAAGTAGAATTTTGTATTTTTTTATATTCCAGTGTTAGACAAATATTCATTAATACGTTTCAAATATATATTTTGTGACTTTTTTCATTATACGTATTAACCTTTTGTGTAAAAATTACAAGCAAATTCAAAAAGAGTCTATGAAAAAGAAAAAGACGTGTATCAAACATCGCGTATTTACTATTCGACCATTTCTCTCCTTGTCTGTTTCTGTTCTTTCTCTCTCCCCCTGTTTCTCTGTGCCACTATTTAATCCAAGAAAAAAATCATAAATTTATAAGTACTGTTACCGTTTATCGTGCTTTGTGCTTTATATTACGTTAGTAGAGCGTAGCTGGACAAATTCGGCATCTCTATTGGTTTGTTATTTTACGATTCGTTGAGTAAACTAACATATGTGATACCTACTAGCTCTCAAGTGTCTTATAGACGTGATTCAATAAAATTAATTTCATTCTACAAACCTGCCTCTTGGTCTCTTAGGTCTATTACCAACGTGATTTTTCTATTTACTTTTAGGATAATTTGGTCTTTGCAAAAGATTATTTAAAATTCTCATTCGAAACACTGTATAATTAAACATCCAAAGATAAAAATGATAAAGTAAAGAAACTTATTACATTATAAAAATATTTTATTGATAGTATATAGTTACAAGATTTATGGTGTATCCTAAAATACAAATTTGACAACTAATCAGTACCATAGTTGTTTGACATTCATAATATTATTAAGTTTTTATTTGAAAATAAAATATTTATTAACAAAAAAATTTTCGATCCGTGTAAAAATACCATTTTTAAAAATACAATTTATTGATAATCTCTACTGTTCATTTTAATATTTCTTTATATATTAGAATAAAGAAGTTTTCTTATAAAAGATGTAAAAAAATTAATTTCCTTTATTTAACATAATTTTATTTAGCAGAAAATTAAGTTTAGTAAAAACATGAGTAAAATTTATAGAAACTTTATAATACTCTACTCCATTGAGTTCAAAAAATATACCTACTTCGAAACATCATATTTCTAAAAGTATAATCAGAGGTAAAAATGTCGGTACGGAGGCACTTGAAGGTAAAACAAGATGAGTAGATTAAGGCTACACTATGTGTACACCGTTATCAGGTAAATTAGGTATTAGCCTATATTTGGCACTGTAGATGTTTTATCAATATTACATGCAGCAGCGAAAGAGGTTAGAGAAAATTTGCCACGCATAAACGTAGACACAGCGCGCGCGTGCCTTTTTTTGCGTGGCCTTGGATGAGCGAAACGGAATGATTCTTATTGCCTACTGCCGTCGAAGAAATCTAAGTCGCGGTTACTTGGCCGAGTTTATGCCACGAACCTGTCGCCTTCATTTAAGCGCGTCGCTGTCATTACAATTTTAAAATTTTCTATCGTAGTCCACAGCAATGATCACTGCTAAGTATATGACTATCTAAATAGCCAACGTGAATATGCACGCGAGTCATACCAAAAATTGAAATTACTTGATAAGAATCGTATGATTTGCCCGTGAATTTATGAGTTATATTTTTAGATAATTGTTTAAATTTGTGTTTTTTCTGTCTTGATATCGATATTAATTATTCCAATTATTTATATACGTTAATTGTATTAAACAAATTTATTCAAGCGAGTTGTAACTCGCTAAGTTGAGCAAAAGGAAATATACTTGATTAATATGTAGTTTTATATATTTATATTTTTATGACAGAGTAAGTTATCCAGATAATTAATTTTATTAAATTATTTATATTACGCTTATTTTTGTATGATAATTAAATAATTTGCACTAAAATATAGAATACCACTTATATTTTTATATTCTATATTTTCTACAATTATCAATATTTTTACGGGGATAATTTAATAAGTTTTGTCCAATGTCATATTCATTTCTATTTAATTTTTCTTCCATATATTTAATTCCATTATAAATGTACTTTTTAGTATAATTGTTTACATAATAAAATAAACTGATATTCTCTGTTGAAATACTTAAGTAAATAATCCTGAGTAATAAATTTACATAAAATTATTTATTATTATAATTAAATGGTCAATGTTTCTTATAGTAATAATATAGTATTAAATGATATTTTCAGCTTTTTAAAATGTTTTTTATATTTGTTGATTTAGAACTAAATTTTTTTATTAAATATTTATACAACTTAAAGAATGGAATAAAATATTATTTTATATTTTTTATTATTTCTCAAGTTGAATTTTTCTTTATATTTTAAACAAATTATCTTTGAAATTATTTTATACATGATTTAAGTAATTACTAACAATTGGAAAAGATTATGAAGCTTATTCATATTTTAATCTTAATCAATTTTTAATAAAAATTACTTACCTTACACGATTACACTAATAAAAAATTTAATACGATAAACACTTTATCAAGACAAACTAATAATCTAGAGAATTATATAAATTTATCGATAATAAGACGCAAAAAATTATCGTATTAGTTATTGGCATGGACTTATGTGAATAAACTAAAATTAACTGTAATAGTTGCCTCTAGTTAAATGATATAACGAATTCATGTTATATTAAGACGAAACCAAAATAAAAATTGTATTCATCTCCAACTATTCGAAAATATATTAACAAATGTTAAGTTAACAGTGCAAAAATGTTATTATAATAATGATAGTAAATTTATTTATAAAAATGATAGCAATATATAATATTAGATATTTTGTTATGAAATAATAAGGTTACTAAATTTATTGAACATCTATTAAAAAATAGTATAAAAAATAGTATAAATGTATTTAATAAATTTTAATTTTTACTTTTTGTTAAATAATGCTTCTAATATAAATAATTTTCTATGTTGCAGGTAAATTATATAAATAATGATTTCATTATAGTTTTGGCCTTGCACAATTGTAAGTATTTATCTTAAATAATATTTTTTTGAGTTTTTCGTACGTGCATATTCCTTAAAGAATTATTATTTATAGAAAATTATAAATTAATAAAAGATATTAATTGTACTTTTAAAAAATAATGAAAACTAAGATATTCAAAAAAAAGATAATAGAAGAATTTTTGAAAATTATTCCAAGCATGATACATTGATATTACATCACTTACCGATTATATAGAGCAGGTAACAATTGATATTTGAAATAATGAATAATTTGTAAGTTCATCGACTCCTACTTAATGTTGTTTTTAATTTTTTTCATAATTAATATTTTTTAATAATGAAGTAATAACAATTATTTATATATTAACGTAGAAAAACATTTTCTTAGCTATTTATACGGATCATTAAATTATGTACTTGTGAAATCTAATTTTCGTATATCTAATATCAACATAAATATATATATATATATATTATATATATGTAACGTGCTAAACGAGTTTTTGCGACTAAATAAATCAAGTTTCATTTAAGCAATTTGGTATCATATTGAATTAGAAAAGTAAAAGAACATTGAAGACTTAAACTGTAATTTTTTTTAATCTATGCGTTCCTAAAAATAATTTATATATTGAAGTAAATTTGTTTCAAAAATCTAACTAAGTAATAACAATATAGACCGGAAAGATTAAAACGATGAAAAAATATTGATATAGATAAATAAAATTACTCTATTAAAATTTCAAATAAGTATTTTAGTTGAAGTAAATTTAAAAAAAATACATTTTGAATATCGTTATTTTGACTTATATATGACGGTCTATATATTATGTGTAGTCTCATCAACAACAACTCTTGCACTTTTTAACTATTATAAGAACATTGTTTATTCAGGAATTTATACAACTCTTTTTTTATTTATCGAACTCAGAATGAACATAAAATATAATGTAACAAGTAAAACACATTTGTTGCGTAAATAGGAATCGAAACTATTTCGAAATTAAGCGACACGAAATATAAAGCAGCTGCGTGACTGTACGTGCATATTTCTAATTAAAAAATTGTCAGTACGAATACATATGCTAGGATAGTGGATATAAGTAATTGCGACGACAACGATATTCGAGGCCTGTCGAAAGTCACCGGCAAGACACGAAATCACCAAGTTGAACCGCGTACCGTTAATCGCGCTAGATTCGACGCGCCACTACCGCTGGTAGCAAACCAGAAACGGCTCTTCTCTCTCTCTCTCCCTTCCTTCCTCCCCCTCCCTGTCTCTCTCTATTGCTCTTTTTATCTGCATTAGATAAAGAGGCTCGATAAGCGATAGCATGTATAGGCTTATATCGGCCACGTGCCTATACATCGGTCCTTGGGTTTGCGTATATTTTTTATTGTGTTTGCGAAAATATTGCCGCTAGTTGCTGAATATATCTTTCACTCTTTTACTGTTAGAAGTATGTACGCCTTTTCAAACGAGCGTAGGAAGTGCTGCTACGTTCGTTTATACTATATATATATTCGTAGCTTGACCGTTATGTTTGTATTCTTCTTATTATTGGAAAATAATGAAATACTTATGATAATGCTCTTTATGTGAAAATGTTTCCAAACAAAACAGAGATAAAGAGGTTTCTGTATTGAAAAATATAATAGAATTTTTCCAAGAAATTGAACTTAGCACAATTTAGTTGCATTAACTTCCGTAACATTTAGGATTAAAAATTGATAAATTCGTTCATAAAATTTTATTACATTTACAAAAACTGTTTTATTTTTTTAATATCAAGTTTTAATGAGACTTGAATGAAAGTAATATTCTGATATTGAAAGATAATTCAATGCACCGTTTGATATCTTAACTTTTGATATAAATAATTAGAACTTATAGAGCAGAAATAATCTATGTAAGTAAAAAAAATTAATATTTTTAAGTCTGATAATTTATCTATAGTAACAAAAAAATTTTATGAACAAATAAAATTCAATTTCTTGTTGAAACTTATTTTAATTTAAAAGCTTAATTTAATCTATATATATTTATAATATAAGGTAATGATAAATGCTTGTATTAAAACAATAAATAATATTTATGTGTTAATGTATTTTGCAAAAGGAAATTAAACAAGTGCTAATTTTGTCTCGTCTTTAGTGGTGATTATACAAAATTTATATATATACATACTATAAAAATTTGACAATGAATAATATTCTAATATTTTTCTTTTTCGAAATTAGTTGTATTATATTAAAAGAAGTTTTCAATTTTTAAATCATGTATTGATAATAAAGAAACAACAGATTTTTTGTAATTTCTATTGAAAAATTCTAAAAATTAATTTCTTTATCAAGTTTCTGCAGTTATTATATATTAGTGATATTTTAAAGTGAAGAAATGGTGTTCGTATTTTGAATACTTTTTTAAATATAATTCCTTTGGCAAATATAAAATTGTATATTCAATTTTATATCTTATTATAATAAAGTGAGTTGTAAATTATGTTTATTTTTTTAATAAATTTATATTTATTTCTTTTTATATCACTATTTCTAAAGAACTTATGTAGGTCGTGTTACTGTATAAAGTTACGGAATATAGCTGCTTCAAAATAAAGTAGTTATCAGACTGATATTACTATTTTTATCAAAGTAATAATGTTGAAGCAGTTGCAAGGCTAACTATAATTATTCTAAACTTTTACATGTAAAATGTACCAAAGCTGAAAGTAGTTGTGAAATGAGATTTATGTTCTATTGAATTAAACTTTTTCGTCGTTTGACCTACCTGACCTGTATTAGAAGCTTATACTATAAATGTGGCTGTATGCTGTAGTACAAATTCTAATAAGAATTTAAATAATTCTAGATATTTATAAAATATAAGAGTTAACTATTGTTATTAAATAGAAATTATATAAATCAAGATTTAATATAAATGTATATACATCGTAATAATTATTATTTTAAACGATTTTAATTTACAAATGTATTATAATTTATATTTCATCAAAAATACAATTTTTAAATATATGTGTATTATAACGACATTAATTTATCGATTTAAGAAGCAGAGACGAAGGGGTTCTGATTTTCAAGGATATTGAGAAATTTACAACAGTTTGTAATGTTCGAACAACTAAAAATTGTATATGGCAATAAGTTACTTAATTTTTTCATAATGAATTAAGTTATAAATAAAAATTAATCAAAATTGCATTACTAAAATAATCAATAATTATAAACTCAGTTAATATTATGTAACGAAGCAATTTGTAATTATACGAAGAAAAAAGTATATAAGCCTTTATTTTGGAAGAATATTTAAATAACGTCTTAAATATTACAAAGTTAAATTATGCTGTGATTTTATTGTTTGTCAAATTTAAAATTTGACATTTTTACATTTTTAGATTTGTCCATCTAATCTAAAGTACGGAGCAACGCGTAAGTAAGAGATAAAATAAATAAAAAGTGAAAAAAAAATTTTTAAATCTTTAGTAATATAATAATAGGAGTAATGCATAACCTACTGGAATAAGACAGCTGCTGCACGATACAAGGCTACGGTCAGGGAGGCATCCAGTCAATATGATCTCTTAACAATGACATCGCGACCAACAGACGCGGTGCTCTCTTCTCTCCCTCTCTCTCTCTCTCTCTCTCATACTCTCTTCCTTCGCATTCCCCCGCGTCAGCTATTTCTGTCGCTCCCCCTTCTCCGAGGTAGAGATGTGCACTATCCGCTCGCTCTTCCGCTGCCCTTCGTCGATTTATTTATATATTCGGAAAATACTCAGACGTGCAGCTTCTGAGGGCCCTAGAACGGTCAGCTTTTACGAGCTGACAACTGACCGAGAAACGCTCAATTAACTGTGCAAGTTTGTAATGCTCTTTATTTGTTCCGGTAGTATTGTCTTTTTCTTACAGTTATTTATTCTACAAGCTATCGTTAACTATACAAATTAAAACATCCCAAATTTTCTTGTATCCGTGCTTTTAAATTAAAAAAAAATCATTCTGAAATTAAAATTTTCACATTATTAAAATTTAAATTTAACAGTTTTTTCATTAAGAAATCATTCGAGTAGTCTAAAATATTATCTAATATGGTAATGATACGAATCAAATTAAAATTACATATACATAAATATATACATGTACATATCCCATAAAAACAGATCGATATAACATTCTTTTTCTGTATAAAAATTTTTTTTTTAATTCATGCAATTTTTCTTCATTTGACAATAAAACTTAATATTTATCAATTTATTATTAAAATAAAAAACTTAAATATTACTTTTCTTATCTATTCGTAAAGTTTTGTATATTCGAATAAAATGAAAAATTATTAATTTAATTTAATGAATTTTTTAAATGAATACACTTTAATTAAGTGAAAAACGTAAATCCAATTACAGTATTACAGGATTTATTATATTATAAATAAAATTAAGATTTCTGGCATTTAACATAAGTATACATAAAAAATTTTTTACTATAAATTTGCAGTTGAAATTTTTTCATTCTTCTTTTTAATAAACTTAAAAACTATTATGCCGTGTAATTTTATAGAAGGATACAAAATATATTTAACTTAAAATGCATTATTTAGTAATGGGTAACAGTTAATATATAAAAAATATCAATTGTAAAATTTTTTTTAAATATAATACATAAAAAAACATGTATCGATAAAAAATATAAAAAATGCAAGGAAAAATATTATGGAAAATTGCATCTTGGTCATTTATCATAATATTATAATAATCATAATAATATATTATTTAGATTATCATCGATTGTGTATTAAAAAGTTTTTCATTCTAAATATTAAATCATTTTTAGTATTAAATTTGTACATTTAGATATTTTTATAAATTATTCAATTCAATTTGATGATATTATTGAATTACAAAAAGTAAGAGAGATCAAATGAATTTAAAATATAATATTTAATCTAAATTCATGAAGAAAGGTAATATTTTTAAAATTTTATGTAGAAAATACTATTAAAAAGTTAAACAGTTTTAAAATTTAAAGTTTTAGAATCAAATTATTTTTATGATTTAATTATAAACCACATTGAATTTAATCATAATATATTCATGAGTTATGTATATATTTAATGATAATAATTTACTAAGTGTTCCTTTTTTTTATCGAGCAAATGTCATTTAATTCTTAGTAGATATGACTACTGCTAGATAACAATTCAATTAATTTTGCACATCTATTTAAACAAACGAGAAGAAAAAATAAACATCAAATTGCGTTACAAATATATTATACGTAGAAATACTTATTTATTTATTGGTTAAATCGACAGTATTTACTGGTCATTATTTTTATTAGTAAAAATGCCATTTTTCCGGAGAATTTTAATGAAGCCAACATCTGAAAATTTGTAGCTTGATATAAAAGATTATATAAACATGCCTATGTGTACGCATATGCCATCATATAAAGTAATTTGTGACAACATAAGTGTATATTAAGGTTTTGTTTAGGAAACGTAGAAATTCGAAGGTATTGCGATGTAGACTAGAGTATATACACAGGGTATGATATGATAGTGTAGCTCTCGATTTATCGACAAACAAGTCCAGCATGCGGGCATAATAAGACGAAGCATTGAGGCGAACCAGGCGAAGGAGAAAATTTTAAGAGGAAAGGGGAATGAACGCATAGGAGAATGAAAGAGAAAGAGAGAAAATTGATGAAAGAAGGGTCGACAACTGCTCTGGTAAGCAGTCTTAAACTCACTAGTCACTAAAAATCACTGAACGTCCGATCACTGTAAGTAGTAAGCGGATCAGGTGTCACTGACCTGTCTCGCGCAAACTGCATTGACAACTGCGACAGTCATAGAAACGTAAGATTATATCGTTTATTATTTCAAATCAATTCATCCCTTCGACCCCTAATATCGCTCTTTCGATACTATCCCCTATAACAAGTTTTGGTGCAATATATTCTATCGATAAAAAATTATTTTGTGACTTAATTTGTG
The DNA here is from genome assembly GCA_018907185.1 of Platyscapa corneri. Taxonomy (NCBI): domain Eukaryota; kingdom Metazoa; phylum Arthropoda; class Insecta; order Hymenoptera; family Agaonidae; genus Platyscapa; species Platyscapa corneri. The sequence continues at coordinate 785,149 of JACCHW010000072.1, forward strand.
CTTTTATTATTTAAAATTATTTATCTAAAATTATTAGTCCTCTTTTACTATGCATTTTAGTATTTACTGAATGAGTATCTAAAGAAAAATAAAATTTTTAATTTGATTAGTTTTAACAATTACATATACGCTGTAAAAATCAATGTTATTTTAGCATTCGCTTTTGACTTATTTTAAAAATTTCAAATGCCATATATTGAATAAAAATAAAAATTTTTTAAAAGTTTTATTTTTTATATATGTTAAAAATACATGTACAAAAATAATAAATGTGAAAAGAACTGATTAAGTGCGTAAGTTGTATAAAACTGGTATAGACGATATGAATAAAAGAGAATAAAATATATGCGAACATTTTCAAATTCGAATGTTCGTATGAAAAATATTAAACGAATTTATATTCATGGCTATGGAAAAATTATTTAAATATAAATATTTTGTTAATGCGAGCGCAATAATAATTTATTTTGAAGACATTCTTTTTTAAAAATAAATTTGTATGGTTATTAAAATTATAGCTCGCATTACTATTTATTACTGTATGTAAAATGTCTCTTTCCTTTTTGAGATTAAATCTTAAGTTTGATTCATTAATAAATAGAAACGAATAAATATAATATTTTGAAAAATAGTGGAGTTTACATATAATGTAGAACACAGTGAAAGCAGCAATATTAGTTGATCAAATAGCCCCTCGATATAATGTCAAGTATCATATCCGATGTTATTAACGAAACGAGTCTGGAGGACCCCTTCTTGACTCGATTTGAAAGTATATACACATCGACATCGCTTACTTCATTCAACCAGAACCCAGCTATTCGATTGTGCACTCGCGTGTATTTTGACTTCTTTTATAAATGCGCGATACAAAACAGTTTTGGTTGACCTCGATAGATGAGCGTAAGCTACCCCACACGATCAACTCGAAAGACGATTGGACTCTCGGTCACTTTGGTTACTTACGACCTTACACGAGTGTATTATTTTATTATCTATTCTATTGCTAAAACAACTCATTATTCTTTTCATTTGTTCAGAGATAAAAGGTAAAGTGAATAAATGTCGTGGCTATAGACGAAGAGATGAAAGTAAAACGTCCTCCTCTTACGATTCAATGATGTTCAAAGCTATTGATATTTGCAAGTATTCACAATATTCTTTCATGAAAATAAATACAGTATTATAAATTTATAGATTAAATTATTAAAAATTAAAAAAAAACAATTGAAAAGTTAAGTTCTTTATTTGAATTCAAGTATTTTGATAGAATGTAAATCAGGATCAACGTGAACAAATTTTCGATGAATTTTGCGTACAAAAAATTGTTTTATAATATCTAAAAACGAAAATCAGTTAATTAAAATAGAGTTTATTAAACTCATCTTAAACATACAAAAATACGTTATTTTTATAATATGACGTAATTAAATTATTATTTAATAATTGTTTAATATTTATATTTAATCATTTTTGTAATTATGAACAAATTTTGAATAAAATTTTAGCAATAGTTTCATTTGTATTAAAAACGTTGTGATTTCATAAAATGTAAAAGGTTCTTATTTTACTTTATATTCATTCAATAAAACTCATTTTATGTGAAACTTGAATGAAAAATGCTAATAGGTTAAGTTATAAATTAATTTACGGCAATTAACACGATATCAACAGTGATTGAACTTCAAAGCTAACCATGTTTCCCGGATGCAGTCAGAGTTACCGAATTGAAGGACAACAATATGTCTAAACACATACTAAATCAGCAATGTATTATGACTTTTGTTCCACAACATCGTATAATATTAATGAGAAGTTTAGTAGGTACGACTGTTAAATTTTTGTAAACATAAATTAAAAAAATTAATTTTTACTATATTTCGATACATATATTGAAAAATTTTCTGCCAATGTATAATGATAAAATACTCGAAAATTCAATACTTAATGAAAACAAAGCTTGCTAAATAAAAAAACTTTTATTTTTTCCACTCTAATTAAAACGAGTAAATTTAATATTTTTGAATTAATATAAAAACAGTGCTTCGGCCGATTGTTCTGTCATCATCATCTAATAATATTGAAAATAAAATAAGAATTTATATTCATTTCTTTAAAATCATAACATGTAATTTTATAAAAATTTCTTCGAAGAATGTACATTTGCGTAATTAAATCGTTGAATTAAACGTATAAAATACAACACTATGGAATTTTTAATAAAGACTATTTCAAAGAATAAGAACAGTATTTTAAGGTGTAAGTATAATATCTGGTACTAATACATAATTGTAGTATTCGAACTCTTACTCAAATAATTCTCGTCGAAGATCGATCTGGTTGTAGACTGAGATATTATTAATAATTAAGAAATTAACATGGTCGGGGTACATTAAAATACCAGAATAAGAAACCAAAATAAATAATCGTCTCGACGATTTGATAAACTGCCGTCTGACAATGAATGTACATACGCAATAGCGACTCCCCGTGTTATCGCTCAGCCATCGTCTTTTAACCGTTCTAGTTTCTTCGCTCGGACTCGTGCAGTGCTCGTTTCTCTTTTTCATCGCGGCAGTAATGTTCCTCAAGTATAAGAGTGCGAATCAGGCAACAGCGTGATTTGTTCTCAATTATTCGGCCGCGGCCATTCAAATAGTTTGGTCACGGTTTATCTAAATCGCGAGACAGTCGCACCTAAAGTTCAAGTCACTTGTGAAGGAGTTTCATTTTTTTATCTCTCGTCCACTTGCGTTATCCTTTTCTCAGAAGTTTTATGATCCCCCGCTATCATTCTGGCTTTGTGACTCGAAATTGTGGCGTATCGAGTATTAGAACGTGGCTGATCGCAAGCGATGATTAAGAGATGATTGCTGGCCTTGAGATACTCGGGTTGATGCCTCTGTCACCGCGAATAAGGGAGACGCATTAGAAATGATTTATTTTTAAATGATTTATAGTTTTGGGTAAGCCGAGCGAGCATCGCGTTCCTGGTCTTCGCAACGACATGGCGATTTGAGAGACTGCAACACATTTGCCTTTTCACTATCGTGTGATAGCTCGGACAGTATTTACATCGAGGAAATACTAGCGCTTTCAAAAATTTTACTAATCGTTGATAATAATGTCAAGTTCTTGTGTTTGTTTTACAAACGACTGGTTTAAGCATTCACGACTTATTCAAGAATCATATTTTCGTCATGACAGTGCTGAATGTGGAGACTAGGCATTGTTATGAGTAAAATGACATGCGGTATAAATAATTATTAATAAAACATTCTTTGTGATAATACGTGTAGTTGTGACTTATCTTTCTGTAGTTTTATTAGTAAATTTTTAATATTATTGGCAAAATTATAACTATAATGGAACTTTCGAAACTCACTTATGGATGAATTTTTCGATATGTTATAAGCTGCCTACTTATTTCACATTATTTAATCAATGCATTAAGAAAATGGAACAGTCACACCTTCGTCGTCATGTTGTTTCACAGACCAATTATGAATATTTTATTTCATGTAAATTAGATTATTTTATGTAATTTCAACAGATTATTGTAAAAATTAATAATAAATATCTAATTCGAATTAAAGATGCATTAATCTATACAAAACACTAATCTATTTATCATGTATAATAAGATTATCCACACATTTAGAAACTTTTTATTGAATAATTCAACTTTATTTGTAAAATTCATATAAATGAAATTGATAAATTATGATATATTTAATTATATTAAAGATAACTTTAAAATTATTTACTTCAACTTTTATACAAAAATAGAATAATTTACTGAAAACTTTGGAAACTGAAGTTTTTTAAATTGATTTTTTTTAAATGGAAATCTATCAATGAATACATTATTTATGATCACAGTCGAATACACATGACTATTTAAATTATTAATAATCATAAAATAAATTAAAAATATGTTATTCGTTATAAATTTTTATTTATTTTTAACTAATATAATTGATTGAAGTATTGTGAAATATAATTTAATAATTAATAAAGAATAGTCTACACGATTACCTACATCGTGTTATGATAAATTTGTTCTAATCTAAATTTTTAAGTAAATAGATGTATTATATTCTTAAAACTAATTATATTTAAAACTAATCTTATATGGACGAAAATACCAAAATTATTAGAATTTTTATAGACTATAGTAAAAAAGAAACAGTTAGGAAAATTATAACGATATTTTACTCATCTTCGTTTACTCATGCTTACAATTAATTTCGTGTAGGCACAAATCACTTCTTCTCTCTGTTTCTCTTATTATCTTAATTCTCACTTACTTCTCAATACACAATTTGAAAATTATTAAAAAGTTATCCAAAAACTGCATAAAAATCGTTCGCTTTCCCATACATCCTAATTATAGTACCAGTATCCCTTTTTTCTTGAAAGTGGCTAATAGGAACAAGTCCCGATGCATTCATAGCTTACTAAAGGAGCCAGGGCGATATTTACAACTACTTGACTAGTAATTCAGCAACACTCTCTGGTGGCTACAAGTTGGATTTACGAGACAGTCCAAGACTATCTGATTATTTAGGATGGCACATAGGTATGTGATGACGAATGCTCCTTCCCTCGTTTTAACTATCTTGCTCTGGTAAATTTTGCGTTGTTTTTGTCTGTCTCTCTTCTCGAAGAGACTTTTCTACAAGTGCATTTCACGTTATGTATTTTGGTGAATCGGTATTTTAGTCGCGTATGCAGAACTATTCATTTCAAGGTAAGTTATGCGCAAAGGGAAATTTTGTAATTAGTAACTGCTTGTATGGTTTAAAATGGAATTTATCTTAATGTATAGTTTAAATATATTTTATTATGACAAAATAAAAATATTTATTTTATATTTATATATTTGTAACAAGAAATATTTTTATTAGTTGACCATGATTAAGCCATTAATTTATGAAGAACGAAAGGAATGAATTCCAAATTTTATGTTTTATATTAAATTTTATTAAAAATTAATTGTAGATAAATGAAAAAGATTTACATAAAAAAATCAGTTTCTTAAATTTAAATACTCTAATTTTAGAAAAAGAAAAACTAAAATTAATTAATTCAAGAGAATATATACTATTATTTTGTTTTATATTTGAAGAATTTAGAAATTATATCAATCCTATTAATGATTCTATAATATAAGCATTTAACGAGATAAAGTTGAATTTCTTAGTAATTTAGTTAAAATTTAGTTACAAGAATATAAATCCTGTAATATTATATTCAATTTATTAGTTTACTTAAAATAAGATATTGTAGTCACCGCAGTTGTTTATGACGCAATAATGTATGTTTTATGTAAAGTACATAAAATGACAACTTTGTTTCAAGTTGTATAATTTAGATCTATCGTACTGTAGAGAAATTTAATTTCTTTGATACGTTGAATGATGTACAGAGAAAAACGATCTTTCGGTATTCGAAGTATTTTATTTCAGAGTAGGAGGTATTAAAATGAATAGAACGACAAATAAACGTCTTTCTTTCTATAAGAGGACCAATTCTTGAAACAAAGTAGATGTATTACATTATTGATAAAAATTACCAATCTATTTCAACTGAATAAGATGAGCACGTAATTATTTTTTAATTAAATGTATTAGTTTCATATAAAATCCTTAGAAACGGTAAATAATTTCAGGTTGAAATTAGAGTATAATTTTTGCTCTTACAAAAGTTTAGTCCCAGTTGATTAATGAGGTGGAAAGAGTGAAATCGATAAAAATTCTTTTCTTAATGCGCGCAATGACTCGCTAAAAAATCGGGCAGTGATGGTAGTGACTTTACGACAGGGTGATACAGTTCCTCTCTTACGCGGCAACTCAACACCTCCGTAGAGGGCTTGAGTTTATTTCTGTACGCGCTGGCACGAGCCATACGGTCTTCGCCTCGACTCAACGCTCCAATCGAGACGAGACCCGCCAATCTCTTTATCTCTTGCTTTTTGTTTCTCGCTTACTAGCATCATGGTTTTTCTCTCGCGCTTCAATACATCAGTTAGTTTGATATGAATTCGGATGATCGCTTGCTTGATCATCTTACGCTAAGCAAATCCTTTGCTTACTGATATCTTTTATTATATCTTACTTGACTCAATAATCCTTACTCATTAAAATATGACTGATGATTTTGTTTGATATTTTTCTCATTAATATACTATAATATATTATATTAGAGTTTTTTCAAACAGTTTTCCAATAGCTATAATCCATATTTTAATAGTGAAATTTATGCTTAATTTTTTACTTAAAAAAAGAAATTGATGTCTAATACTAAGAAAACGGAAGCTTGATGTAAACATAAGACCACTTTTAATTTTGTTTTTCTTATTTTTAAAATATGTATAATTTTTGAATAATTACTTAATTAATTAAGAATTATTTACTGTATTAAAGTTATATACATATATATGGATATACATTATTCTATTAATACATTGATAATTAATTGATGATATGTTTTCGAATTTTATTAAAGGTGATACGATATTTATCATTTGACAAATTTCTATTTTGTTAAAAATCTATTTAAATCTTGCAAAGAAGTCTATATGATATTTTCAATGTCATAAATTAAAAAAAAATTAGTAATATTAAGGGGCAAAACACAATTTAAAGTATACAAAGTTTTATACGGTTAAGTGTAACCGAATATACTTGAATATACAATTTTTTTATACAGTTTATTTATGTAATTTTTAATGACGCAAGTTTCAAATTAAACGATTCTTTGTTTACTATAAAATTATTTGATTTTTTATTTTATAATCCTAAAAACAAAATTAAGATGTAGTACTAAGGCAGCTTTCAAATTTTATTTTCAAATAATTGTAAATATATAAACATAACGTGCGAAATTTTTAATAAATTATCCATTAAATAAATTTACAGTTTGAAACTTCTTTATAGCACTGAGTATATTATATTACTTAATAATAATACATTAAAAATTTAATCGTTAAAATGATAATTAAATAAAGGACATGGAATTGTGCTTAAACAATAATTGGAGATTTAAGATTTTTAATTAACTTATTTTTCGATACTTTGACTGCTAGTAGGTTTAGTAAAGAATTCATGCCCATATAACTGATAAATTTTTTTAAAAATTAAGTAGCAAACAAAAAAAACTCTTCTTTCATACTCGGCTCACTAAAGAAAGATCAAGTGAGATAGAGATGATGGATAGCTCGCGATGAAAGGTAGGGTCCAATGGCGCGCTAACGACTCTACAAAAGATTTGCGTGAAAATAACACGAGAACGCTGTCGTGCACGTCGAGTAATTACTTGTGGAAAATCAGTGAATGGTCGAAAACTTGCCCGCCAACGACGGCACCAGCGACCTTCGCCGGCATTTCTCGCAAGCAGGTTCAATGGGCGAATATTTTTCTGTTTTTTATCGGCGCATGACCGTACTGGCGGGCTTCTGCTGTAGCAGTTAAAACTTGAGAATAAAATAGATTCGAAGAGAGGAAGTAGTGTGTAAGCGCGTGTGTATGCATGCATACGTGTGTGACAGAGAGAAAGATAAAGAGTGAACAAAAGAGTTCGATTGGGCGTGTATGCGAAAAGAGGCAGCGAGGGAAAAAAGTTTGCTCTTAAGGTTTCTTGCGAGAGATAAAGAGGAAAAGAGATAATTACTTTTTTGGTGTGCCTTATATCAAAGTGGATTTCAATTAATTTGTTTTTTTATCTCGGATCCTAAATGTTTGTGTTACTAATCCTAAAAAAGCTAGAGTTATGTTTCTTTGTAGAGATAATGTGTATTCGTTATATTTCTGTAGGCGATAAAGTGAAGCTAGTCCTTGAAAATAAGGGAATCTATTTCGTTAACATATATTAATTTGAGGGCTTTCATTAGGTGATTTTAAATCATTTTAGGAATAATTATACCAATATATTAGACAGAATGTTAACGCACCTCACGACTGGTAACTTGTTTTTTTTTAGTACGGTTAAGTGTAATACGTTTGTCTAGTATATAAATATATCCTAAAAAAATAATTTACAATGAAATAAAAATAAATTACTTTATCAATCTTATTTTTATTATTTTTATTATTATATAACTGTACAGTTTTCATTTTTTAATAATGATAAAATTCTAAAATGATTTTTCATTCTTTGCATGTTTATTTTATTTTTTAATTGTTAATTTGTAAGATGAATATTATTATAAAAATTATTTATAAAAATAAAATTAGTCGTCGCAATTATATGTGAAAAAATAGTTTTAACTTAGAAAAGGCTGAAAGATTAGATGCCATTATTTATTATCAACGGTGGATTTATTTATGTTTTATAAAGACAAGCAAAATCTTGATACACATTTAGTTTCTTATTGTTTAGACTTGAGTTAATTTTTTAAATTAGAATGTATTTAATTCATGAATTTTGCAAATTTGCCTTGGTATTAGAAATATTTGATGTATCGTGGATAATCTTTTTTATGCAATAAATCATAAGCTGCAAAGTCAAAAGAAATGTTAACGCATAATTTACTTGGAGCAGAACTTTAACAGCCTATAATAACACCCACATGTGCAAAGAATGCGTGATGTTTGGACTAACTTTAAAAGGCTAGAGAGAAGATCCAAGGACACTAATGCATAAGTAGGTAAGCATTACTCATCTCAGGGATCGATCAAAAATTTCTTGAATATCGATCGGTACAATGACGTTTCATCGCTTCTGCCTTCTCTTAAACGTTTTATTAATTCTTCTAGCTTTTTCATGTTACACGTATATGTAAACTCTCACTCTCATATGACATGCCTATAAGATCGTTCGCAAGAACACGTTAAGAAAGGAGTGCATGCTTGTGCATCGTAACGTTGAATTCTTGCTACAAGCCAAGTTTACTATAATAATATTTTTGAATCTATAAAAATGAAACGTATTTACAAATACTTTTGACTGTGTCTAATCAAGCATGGAAATATAAATTACGATATATCAGATTTTATCGATTCATGTTTATTGCTACCAATCGATAGAAAATATATCTGACTTGTTAATATTTATTATCATACACGATTAATCATACTTATCTTACATTGTCCTGCATTAAAATATTTTTTGATAAGCTTTTTCTAGACTTCACTATTATTCAGATTCATTTGCAAAATAAAACGATGAACAATAATCCAATAATAAGTAACCAAATTATAATAACCAAATAATAAAATGAACAAATGAGATCGATTATCATTTATCAAATAGTTTATAAAACTTTATAATTATTCCTACATCACAACGAATCAATGGATTCTTTTTATCAGAAATTATGACTGTATATCTATATATGTATAATCTATAGATTCTATGTAGATATACGAATCTATATATAATTTATGTTTGGCTCATAGATATTTTTATCCGACCTTATGAGATTAACAGATGATCATTTAAATGCACCAATTATGATTTGACAAATGAGAAACCTTTTTTACAATTTGGTATATTTTTCAGATAATTTTTTAATGGTCATTTTCGTATTTTTTTTTTACATAAATTTTACTAGGTACCTTAATAATTAAAGATTGTACAAAAAATTAAAGTAACATTGTAACTAATTTTATTAAAAAACTTGATAATGTACATAATAAATAATGTTATGAAAAGATAAATTTTAAGTAATAACTTTTTTTAATTAAAGATTTTAGACGTTTTTCAATTTTATTGATTATAAATCATCTTAGAGAAAATCTAAAAATAGCTTTATTTAATAATATGATTAAAAAACAATTGAAAAATTTGATAATATTATTTGATATTAATTTAATATTTACTAATAATAATGAAATAGAATTTACGTGAAAATAAAAATAAAAGATAGAAAAATAAAGAAATTAATTAATATTTTATTTGTAATAAATATTAAAAGTAAGCAACAATTATATTTTTATTATAGAAATAATATATTGAACTTATGATTTATAAATCATTTTGTGATTATATAAATTATGATACGAATCATTTTATTTAAAGAACATGGAATAATTAAGTAATAAAATAATTTATTCTTTTATTAAGATGTATTCAAGAACTTTTAGCAATGTCGATGTAGGTGACCAATACAAAGAATTAAATGTAAAGAATATTAAAAACATTTTTAATAGAAAAAATTGAAATTTAAATTTGTTTATTGTCTATACTATAATTTCAAATATAATAATATACAATCTATAATAAGTTTAATAAAAATAATTTAGGCATTGGAATTATTTTTTTAAAGTATTATACATATTTTATATTTTTTTTATTAATTGATAATTTATATTTTTTTCAGGTGCGTATTCGTGACTATTGGAATGATGTACTACTTTATGACCTTGACGTAAGTCAGTCAGTGAATAGATTTATGATTATTTAAAAAGAATTCACATCATATTAACAGTAAGTTACCGTATTAAATAATAAAATTAAATATAAATTTTTTGATACTTGACAACATCTTCAGATGTTAGTAAGCAACTGTCTATTAATAAATTTTAATTATATAAAATTTTCTTAAAAAATATGCAGTAGTTTATTATCAAATTATTAAAAGCGAAACACAAATTTAAGTGGTATTAATTTATAAATCTAATCTTATTAAAATAATATATTGTTCTTGACTTTTGGGGTTTATCGGTTGCATGATGTATATGTAAGTTTTAGTAAATTCGTCCGGCTATTTTCCGCACGAGAAGTCTCCGAGATACAAGAGATATAAGAAAGTCTTCGTAATACTACGATAAAGTAAAGTATATGAACAAGGCTTTTATCCCCTAAATTTCATTGAAAGTCGGATCAAACTCACTTAATCGAAATTAGTGACTAATGTTGTGCTCTCTACATGTCTTGAACTGCGTAAATTCACCGGCTGACAAAAAAGAGAAAGAGGAAGGCCCCTTTTTTATTTTTATTTTTTATTTTATAACACGTATCCACATAAATGTGTGATAAAATAGTTTGTGGTAGCCGAAGCATGAGGGAGTATACGAAATTTTCGATGGCGGCTCGAAGTGGTCGAGAAGATGTCACAAACATTAGCAGCTATGCCCTTTGTTTTGCTTCAGTGAGAGGTCAAGCTACAGGATGACATAGGCTGTTTGATTATTTTCAATGATTCCACTCATTTCCAAGGACTCTGTATAACCACATCATACGTTATACAAATCGTTTTTTATGCAATTACTTGCATCCAATATCACTTAAGAGCTTATATCACTATCTAGAAGATATCTAGAAGTGGTGTTGATGACGAATTGTGTCGAAAAATAATTTTTTTAGTTAGGATATAGAAAAACATAAGATCAAAAAATTGATTAAGAATATTTAGTACAAATTTTAAATTAAAACTAGTAAACTAGTATACTGCAGCAACTTTACCATTATTGTTTTTTTTACAATGTTTCACAGCACCAAGCGGAAACTTTATCAATTTAAAATTTAATCATGATTGAATATATTCCATATATTCTACGTAATGGATGTTTTTAATCTTCTAAGCTTGAGAAAGTGATCTCTTGTATAACCTGATCAAATACAATTTTGGTTTATCTTTTTTATATTCAATCATCATATCTCCATTAAAATAGTTTTGAGCATTCGCTGTTAAGTTTTTGTTTTTATCTAATATTTTTAATTTTTACACATGCAGAGACGAATGAAAGCATACACATGTTTAAGGGCCAAATCTTATTCATACTCTGATGCAAGCAAATGATATTTATTGCATCAAAAAATTTTACGAAAGAAGATAACTGGTCTCGTAATGCTGCATTTAGTTGCATTTGAAAATGTAATTAAAATCGAAATCGAAATCGAAATCGAAATTGAAATCGAAATAAAAATGGAAATATCAAGCTGGCGTATTTAAATTGGATTAAAGAAAAGAAAATGCAGAGATGGACTGAATGGGATTGCAAAAGCCACAGCGAGTGCCGCCGCGCGCGCGCGGAGAATGAGAGAAAAAAGGCAAAGTCGTGTCCGTTCGGAAGGAGAAAACGAAAGAAAGACAGAGGGAGGGAGATCGTTGAACTCTCGGCCTGTGCGCGCGGCCCGAACGAGCGAGCGAGTGGCGTACATGCGAAAAGCTGCTCAAGAACGAAGCCATTCGATGCTCCCTTCAGTCTCCGGCGATCCGTCATAGCAATCCGGGAAAAAGCTTCCGATCTTTATCCTAAGTCTATGAATATGAAATGTGTATCGCTACATCCTGTGATTCTTTGTGAGATTTCGCAGATCCTTGAGACTGAGGTTTAATTTTGACTTTCCCGTATTTATTGCAAACAGACGTTTGAAATTGCGGGGCATTTTACAAAGTTTACCAACAACTAGATATTAGTAATCGATTTAACGTATGAAATTAGAAACCATCGGTTAATTTTAAAAGATTTAATAAAGAGAGATCTTTTGTTATAGAGTGTATTAAGAAACTCTATATTGAAACGTTGAGCTTCTTTTCTTATCAATAATCTGATTTTTCTAAAAGCTATATCACACATGAATTACAATTTTTCACATACTTTTAAAATAATATATTTTGTAAAGTTTTTATAGCTAAGAATATAATGATAACACCTTATCCGAGTGTTAATTTATAGGTTCCTATCGATTACATTACATGATTTATGTAGATTATATACAAAAATCATATGTACTTTGCGTTACATCAACAATTTTTCGTAATAACTTTCACATCGAAAAACAAGTACGCAACTAAATATCCGTTCAATTTCAAACATGGCGTGTGTTTAATTTCAAGTAGATAAATAGAGTTAGGCACTGTTTATTCATGAATAATCTGGTATAAAAAGAAATTACTGTACGTAATAAAAACTATAAAATATCTAATAGAAAATCAGCCTCTAGGTTAAAAATTTATATAAAATACAAACTTCAGTTGTCTAGTCTTTTTATTATAATCCATAGATATGCTTATATGAGTATAGGTTATTTTTTTATGAGACTTTTTTTCTTTACATACGTTGCGTAACACGTAGCAGTCAGGCAGCAGCCAGTGGAAAAGCGATTTCGATGTCGGAACGAGCGACTCCAGCGACTCGACACACTTGAGTTGCGCACGCAATCGTATTTTGCATTGCGACCTATTGTAATATGTAACATGGCACAAAGAAACAGATGAAAAGAGAAAGAGTGAGAGATAGAGAAAAAACAGAGAGGACGTAGCACGATGGCTCAAAACAAAAGGTCGTGAACAGGAAATGGATAGCTGGGCCGACGATTAAACAGAGGCGTAGGAGAAAGAGAAACAAGTGAAAGTAAATGACAACCGCACGCAAGCAGAATAAGAAAATTCAAAGAAGAGCATCTAAAAAGATGCATAGAGAGAAAGAGAGAGTAAGAGAGGGAGAAAGAAATACAGTTATATAAAGACGTGGAGAGAAGAGAAGCGATAAAAGAAACAAGTGATTTAGAATAAGTGGGAGAGAGAAAAACGAATCCCGCATACATGATTCTGTAGATGTAGATGTAGGAGATATACATGTTTACTCTAGGAATATAAGTACAAATAGAAAAAGAGAGTAGGTGTAACAAACTTTTTCATGCTAAGAGTAATTCGAATTTTCGCTCATAAATGAGAAAAATTGTTGCTAAATAAATTTAATCAACAAGTGACATTTCTCTATCATCCATTTCTCAAATCAGAGAATATATTTTAAATTATTTTTTATATCTGAGAAGTAGTTAATGACGTATTAATTATAAACGACGGTAATACAGAGTGCATTTTTCAATTTCCATTTTGATATAATTTATAACCTAAAGGAACACAAATTAATTTATATTAAACAACACATATTTACTCTCATACTATATAATACTAAGTTTTATACAATGCCAAAATCCATATATATTTTAAGTTTTGAGGAGGTATAATTTATATTTATTTTACACAAATAATAAATTTAAAAATACGATTAAAATAAATAATAACTAATTCAATTTTAATTTAAAGAAAATACTAAAGTATATTTCAAACTTTTTACTTAATTTTTTTCTTTTTTCTAATTGTATATTATTAAAATTGTAAATCTTATTAAGTATATAGCTTATGTCTTGTTTTTAAATTCACTTTTACTATTGAAATTTCTCGATAATAATTATAACAAGAATATAAAAATAACAGTTATAATTTCATCATATAATAGCATGATGATAGTTTAGTTTGGTTCAGAAGATTTACTTTAAAAAGGTTAAATGTTATACATCATTACAGGAATTAGTAATACCAATATTTGAAAAATGAATTAATAGTCTTTTATTTCAGAGTAACAAAATTTTTAACGCGAAATTCTTAACGTTCTTTGCATTTTTTTTAAAAGTATTAGGTTGTATCGAAACGTACATAATTCGCAATAAAAATACCAAGTTATACAAAAAATATTAATACATTTGAACTCAAAATTTATGATTTTTGAAATTTCACTGTCAATTGGTATAAAGAATTTTTGTCAATACTGTATGAATTTAATTTTGTCTTATCTAATTTTTTAAAGGAATACAAACTTGCTATACTACAGTAAACTTTTGCGAAAAAAGTAATTTTAAAAATTTTCATTTGTTACTTTTATAAAATATATTTATAATACATACACGAATCATTGACTTTTAAAAATTATAAACATTATTATGAATAAGTAAAAAAAATATATTCCTTAATCATCACGAAATAGAATTAAAATTTATGATACAGCTGTTATAAAATTGAATTTATGAATTATACAATGAGAGTTTTAAATATATTAAATCGTGTACAAATACTGTTTTCAATATTTCAGTTCAATTATAGTAATATTTGGAAGAATTTTTCACGATAAGTTAAGTAAATTTGTGATTAATTAATAATTTTTTAAAAACATTCAGATAATAAAAATGAGATGTTATTTTACATTTTAAGTTATGAAGTATTTGATGTATTAAGGAGTATATGCTTTTATCAGCTTACTATCCATTAACATGCGATACCTAATGTCATTCTTTTTCCTTGATGCGAAGTTATACTGAGGTCGATATAGGAATGTAGAACTGAAAAAGTTAATGAAAGAATGAATATAAGAGAAAATAAGATGAAGAAGGTAGAGTTAAAGAATAAGACGAAGATGACTATGAAGGTAGGAAGAGGGGATCAGAGCACGAAAAGCAAACTGAGGGATGGGAGGGGTGAGGGGGTGGAGGTCAGAGCACCCAGTAACGATGTCATTAGTTTAGTCAGTCAGCAAGTCAACAAGTGCATTGTTTCGCGCATCAATGGGGCAACCACAGAAAACGTCGAGTCACGAGGTGGTCGCTGTGACCGCGGTGGCGACTGTAACTAAGATAAAAAAAAGAGTTTGGAGGTAGCTATGCATAAATAGAAAGGTGGGGAAGATAACTTAAAAGGGCCTTTCAGACCATTTTTTTTTACGAACTTCCCTCCTTCTTTCTTTTTTTATTCGATCACTTCTTCTTACATGCGCGTGAAAATATGTGTGTATATATAACGATGTGCGTAAGGTGGGTAAATAGGAATTCCGGTTCTCTCTTTTGGGCTGATGATGTTCTTTGGAAACCGCGCATGCAGTCAGTTAAGCAGGCATCGAAATGTGTTTTTTCGCAGACGCCTTTCGTGTTCATGATGACGGTCCTTCATTGTATAAAGAGTGTGCGCGCGCGAAATATTTTCATATTGTATTGTTTCCTCATCTTGGGGGCAGCTTTATGATGCTAAGGAAAAAAGATGCACACTTAAAAATCTTAACAAACAATATTATCTGCTATTTTTATATGGCAAGCGAAGTGACATAAAACTCTCTAATTGCTTCTACCTGTTCACACAAATGTATATGTTTATACATATATATATATATATATATTGTAATCATTACATCTACATTAAATTTTTTTTTATTGATTCAAAACTACTATTTCTTTTTTCGTTTTTCATTTTATACGATATAGTGTAATACTTCGTATAATGTTTACATAAATTAGAATTATCTTTAGAAATTATGTCAATAGTAAAAAATATAACTTTAACCACATAATAATCTAATTAAAACTTCAAAAAAAATAAAATTTGAAGAAAAGTTCTTAGAGGGATGCACTTTAATATTTAGTATTGATATGACCCAGGGTAATATTTGTGAAACATTCTTCTGAACGTTAATTTTTTATTAAAATGCGAAGTTTTTTCGCCTAACCCTAAGAGTGTTTTCTAACTCGCAAAAAATCTGTCTGCATTTGTATTTTTGTACTCTAAGCGGACCCTCTTTGTTAACACGTTGTTTTTTTCTTTTATTTCGATTCTAAGCAATTGTTAGAAGATGTTAGAAAGTTAGTAAATATAACGGGTATGACGCGTGTCCAAATTTCGGCAATCGGTCAGCCGAAAGCAGGATTGTTGGTCCCCATTTTCGTTGCTGCTCTCTTTTCCCTTTTTCTCAGTCTTCATATTTATCTATCTCTCATTCTCCCTAACAACTCACCAAACACTTATTCGCATTTTATGTGCGGTCAACGACTCGTTTAAAGCTCGCTCTTAGTGTCAGTGAGCGTGAAGTTTGTGCGTGTCTACTCGCTACTATCGGTCTTTCCCGTCCTCTATCTCTATTACTCTTCCTTTCTCAATCTGATATAAGTATGTGCATTCAGCGATCGACCGTTTAATACATTTATATGCTCGTGCACGATTCATTTGATTCTCTATCCATACCTATGTGACTTCTATTCAAAAATACTAACTGTTCTCTTATTTATTTACACAAATTATATTAATTTAGATTAAATCTGAGTTTTAAAAGTTATTTTAATAATAAACTAGAATGCAATTTAATAGATTTATTTTATTATTTATGAAAAGACAAAACTTTTTAATACAAATCATTGTGAGAGTAGTAAAACATAATTATTAATTATATGAGTAATTTCTTAATTATGTGTAAATAGTTTTTTTAACAAGAATGAAAACCATTACATTTAAATTACAGTGACTGCTTGTTAATTTATAATTTTGTATATTACAGTGTTTACTAAATATATAGATTAAAATATATGTACATAAAATTATAATTAAAAGATGAAATTATTAGAGACAATATTATTTAATTTTGTCTTCAGATTATTCTTCAGATTAATCTTCATATAACTCTTGTAATTTATTATAAAAGTATTTCCATAGTAATATAAATTTGAACTTTTATTATATACATTTCGAATGCAATAAAAAAAATATAAAATAATTTTTATAGTTTTAAGTAAAATTGATAGTCACTTTTATTGGAATGAATAATACGTTATGATGAAATTACAGTTTGTTCAAAAATTAAAAAAATTTTGTTAAAGAAAAATATTTAGTGTTTTATAATATGATTGTTAAATATAAAATACAAGTATGAATAAATTTTAGATACTTAGAAATTTACAGAGAGTGCTAAAGTTTTTGATTGTGTAATAACAAAGATTCAATATTATTTTATAGAATTTTGAATATAAAATTTCCTTTTTTATTATTTTTATTATTGATTTCTATCTATTTATAGATTGAATAAGCTTAATTTTTAAAATCGTTTTTGTCATATGATAAATATATTCTAATACACCTTTTTAACGGGAAGTCAAATAGAATCAAGACTATAAAGAAGAAATCTGTATCCATATATGTTTTTTTCTTATTTCTTGAAACGGATATAAATAAAAAGTAAAAATTTAAATAATTACTTAGTTTTATATTGTATCATTAAAATTCTTTTATGTTCGTATGAAGCTTCTTTATCGATGAATATAATTATCAGTAACAAATAAAATAATATTACATTTATTTTATGGATATAATTTATTGCAAATAATTTAATAGCGCATCAATTGAATTCATAGTATTTAAGTACAGAACATTCAAATAAATTAAATTAGTAATATATTTAAATGTAACTTTAATAAACAATAATAAAACTATTATATAATTATATTCTTTGGAATTTGAGGAAAAAATATAAAAGAAATTTTACTATATACACATGAATGTATACATACATATGTGTCGTATATTTAGTAAAAGATAACTTGAAAGTCAAAACTAGCAAAGCAGTAGTACAGTTTATTTGTTCTTATTATATTTTTTAGTGCCGATGAAACACGTCTTACGATTGTAGCTACACTTACATTGTCATGTAACAATGAGCAAATGGTAAATAGAGGGAGAAGAGAAGATTTGATAAAAGCTTGCTTGTTTTTTACACTTTTTTGCTATCGTCTTTGATGCTCTGTCTTTCCATCTCTCCACTTCACTTTTTTCCTTTTTTCTAATAATATAAGTTAAGACTTAATTAAAAAAAAAAAAGATTTTACCAACTATAATAGCGGTATTATTTTATATTTCTTTATAATTTTTTTAAGCATTGAAATTGGCAAAAAGAAAATATAAAACGTGAATATATCATTTGTATCTTTTATGCGTGTTTGACAAGAAAATGATGTTTATAGGTAATATTAAAAACTTTTGCTATGTAAATAATTTTTTGTTATAAAGAAAGCAAGATGAAATAATTAAAATTTTAAATATTGTAGGAAATTTAATTTTACAATAATATTGTACGTAAAGATAAGACTCAGAATTATTATGTATGTTAATTATTGGTTGTATCTCAAATCAACCTCTTATTTGAGATAATTATCAATATTAAAAAATATACTTTATTAATTAAATTATAAAACATTTAAAAATGTGATATTAATCAATATCTAACTAATGCAAGTTTGAAGATTATCCTTAATTAGTTTTTTCAATTTTATAAGAACTAATATTATGTTTAATAGCTCTGAAATAGGTGTAGAGGTATATGCGTAATTTATTTTATTAGCATAAATTAATTGATATTAAAAATAACTTTAATTCTTGATTTCTGCATGTAATGTTTTTGACGAGAAATATGTGGTAAACTTAGTATTAGATAAATGTTTATTTTTTCCTTTACTTTTATATGTAAAATATTTAGACCGGTATTTTCATCTAAAACTGAGATAGCGTCAAGTTAATTTGTATTTTTACCCTTTATTATCTTCTTTTTTCATTTCTCTCGGTTTATTTTTTGTTTTTTTCTCTATTTTTACGTACTAGCTTTTCATTTTTCAAGCAATGATGGCATACTGATTTCAGAAGGATTCCCCTACTCTTTTCTCTTCTGTATACCTGGCTACCACTTTGAAGCGTCAGCTCACGAGCAAGCAAGCCTCTACCTCTATTTTTTCACCATGCTTCTACCATGTCTTAAGATAATGGAGCTAATTTACAAACTTGAAAGTTCCTTTTTAATGTCGGGCATAAAACTCGTTAGGTTCCTTTTTCTTCAAGCTCCGCTCTCCCCTCATCACTCTTTCTCTCTTCGCTTGTTTTTTCCACTCTTTTCATCTTATTTTTCTCCCTGTAACTCTCGTCTGTCGATATTCTTAATGCATACAAGCATAACTAGTCGACCCACCCTCTTTTCCATCTTGCTTTTATGTCTTGCTTCGTTTGAATTAACAGCAAACCGGACAGTCGGATTTATTGATTTTTACTCTAGGTAATTTGTTAGTCGTTTTCAAATTTAGTTTTGTTTTAAAAGTACTGCGAAACGATAGATGGTCGTGCTAAACAGTTAATGGATCGGTTCTATCAAAAAGTATTCATATTTTAATGAATATAGCACTTAAGTGGTAATTAAAATAAAGATAAAGCCTTAATCATGTCATTGATAAAGCTCTTAATAAAATTTTTGATATGTAAAAGTTGTTGGTATTAATTTCAAAATATAATATATTAATTTTTTAAATAATGTGTTACTATAGGAATTCAGATATAGAATTCATAAATTTTGAATGAAATTTTTTTATAAAATTGTATATTATGAAGTTGTTTATGTTTTTTCAACTATACTCTTAAAAGGAAAATTAGTTTCATCTAAATCAGCAAAATATATTAAGAATTTAAAGAAAATTTTATTTGAAAAATTGATATTTTAAACTATTAGGGATTTTTTTATTGTGCACAACTCTTATATTGCTCAGTAATGTTATTTTATTTCGAAAAGAAATTGTTGTGTTTGTGTAAAAATACAAATTTTAATTAGATATATTACGAGAAATCTTATACGATCAACAATGTTTAGAATTAAATTTTGAAGTAAAACCAGGTATAATGATATGATCGACTTTTACTATTGCGAACCATACTGTTTTAAAATGAATAATTTATTTAAAAATTATTGTAAGTATATTGTAAAATATGCATTTTATATTATAGGGTAAAATATTAGTTATTATTTTAAAATTAAGAAAAATATAATTATATCACATTATAGATCAGATGGAGAATGAATTAAATATAATTAATACAAAAATTCAAATATAATCTCCATTATTACTTATTCGTTTTATTTTTCCATGACAAAATATTATATATTTTTGTATAAATAATATTCAAATAGAAAACTTTTATATTATTATGTTAGTAAATGTAAAAGTTTTTTATTATATTTCGTAATTTCGTAATATAATTTTCAGGGAAAAAAATTCTTTAGGAATAATAATAATATTTATATTATACATTTATATGGCTAAGTACTTGCATATGTTCACATGTATATGTGCCCTCAAAAATATATATGATACAGTTGTACTATGATATGTAAACTTTATATAGAAACTAGTATCGCAAACGTGACTGTTTACTTTTACCTATGAAGATACTTTCAGCAAAGGGTGAATGCCTTTTTAGTGTTTGCTTCTACGTCCTTATCCAATGCTTCGTTTAATATACTCGTGTATGTATATTTAAATGCTGTTCCACTGCAGTTGGGTTGTTGCGCTGTCCCGTAAACACAAAAAGGAAAAGAAATGGTTCTTTTAAGAGCTATGGAGTAGTGCGCGTTCGTAAAGGAAACTTCTTTCTTTCTTCTTTCAAGCTTATATTATACGTGTATTGAATGGGTGGAAGGAAAGAAGCAGAAAAAAGGAGGGTAGGATAATTATACAGTGTGAAAAATTTTATAAAATGTGAACAAACTCGTGAATTTCAATAAATAATAGAGTATCCTTACCCCTGGGGAACGGAGAAAAATACTGTTATAATTACTTAAATGATACGGAAGACTTATTTTTATATATTGCCTTACTATACTCGATTTGTTCTACGTAATATATTTAATAATTAAAATAAGTTGTTTAATGAATTCAGCTATTAATTGATTAGATAAGGATAATTACGTAATTGAATATCTTCTGAAATAATTTTACTCTTTAACAAGAATCAGTAGTTTTATTTACGTGTTTCAGTATTATATAATATAATTAAACAATTTTAAAGTCTTTAAAATAACGTTTTAAGCAACACTATAAGCAGATAAATTTATTATAATATATCATGATACTTTTTCATTACGAAATAAATTATGAAATATAATGAGAAACAATTTACAATTCACGAAGTTAAAATGAAACTGATCGATTAAAAACTCTTTAGTGTGTAAACAAAACTAAATAGTAAAATATCTTATATTATAAACTGCACATTCACATAAAATATTATTTATTTCTACTATAACATCAAATTAAGTGTTAAAAAAATAAATAGAAAACAAAAATTTTAACAAGATACCATCCGTGCAATGATTATTACAATCTTCAACTCGACCATATATCTTTGTGAATGTAAGGAAAGGCAAAATTTTATCGGCAACCAAACAGATACATCATCTTTTTAAGAGTTAATAATTCTCACTCCCACTTATACGTTCTTGCATAGCCACGCGAGCTCCTATAAAGAAACCCGCTAATTCTACGCGCGCGCTTTATTATTATCGCGGTCATCATTACCGCTAATCATTGTCATTCATTCGGTGCGATATTTCACAAGTGTACCGCCGCTGTACTGCTTGGATAGTTGGTAACGATTTTTCAAGACGCGAAACATTAAAGAGCCAGTACCGCATGAGCAGCAGCATTGCTCGAGGAACAGAGTACAAAAGAAGGGAAGGCAAAAGACAGAGAACAACTATCCGAAAGTCATGATTTTTTGTAGTCTTTACCCGACTCTTTCCTTCTTATATAAAAAGTATAGGTATCGTCTGCTGTGTACTACTATGGGAGGTCTACATTTAGCATCAACAAAATAGCAATGATTGAGATAAAACTTGGAACCTGAATATGTTAGACTGAAATTTTATAACATATGCAATAATTTTTCCATGTTTCTAAGTTAAAAAAAGAAATTTTTTTAAATTTTTAAATAATTTTTGCTTCTTTGTATTTTTTATTATTTATAATAGGATAATTTATAGCAAATATTTCCTTCATAATCAAATTGAAATCAAAGAGAGCTTCAAATTTTTTCAAATTTGACTTTTTGGTACATTGAAATTTAATTTTTTGCAAATTATGAAATATTAATGTATAATTATAAAATAGTTGCTGCTATCAAAGCTCTAAAAATTTAATAATATTAGTTTAAAAGTATTTACGATTAAATAAATGTAATTATTTTTATTCGATGTTTTATTAAAATAGTCACAACAAAATAATTGTTTTTTTAAATATGAAAAGAAATTTTAAAATAATTTATTATTGTTTATCTTTACTCGTAACTAGGGCAAGATAAATAAACGCGTTTACTCGGATTGGTGTTTTACAAGACTTTTGATTTTACTATGCAAAAAAGCGTAGAATCTTTTTCTTTTATGACTTCTGACATAAAAAGGTGTATAATTTTGAAAATAAAATGGTTGTTCATTTTACTGAATATTACGACCATGTCACTCCAACTTCTTCGAGTAATGTCTACTAATTTACTCTCTCTTTCTCTTTCTTTTTCTCTCGGTGTATCTACTTCTCTTTTTTCTCTTGGTGTATGCATATATCTTCGTCTCTGATATTTGCTACATGCATATTTACTGCAATATGAGATGAAGAGCTTCTGCAACTGTAGGAGAGGATTTCCTTATCAAGGCAATAATGTCGAGACCGGATTCGAATTTTAACCACTAACCCGCTCTCGTACGTCGTGACAACGCATCGACCTTTTCTTCTTCTTTTTGCTATGTGAATTGCACAGACAATATAGAACCAAGTGTATATGTTTAGTTTCTTGATGTAAAAATTTTTATCAATGATTACGTTCCATAAAATCTAAATCTACCATAGTTCTTTTTTCATTTTAAATGTTGAAAGTGAAACATTATAAATAAAGAAAAATAGAGAATATAAATAGTTATATAAATCGTTGAGTATTAAAGATTAAATATTTTAATAATAATTATGCCTCTGTAGTATAAAAGTAAAAAATGTTCAATTGCAAATAAAATTGATAACAAACACAAAGCTCTATGCAGTAATGTTAATAAGTTTGAAGTTATCTAAACAATTTGGAAACAGTTAGTGGAAAATATATTGGATTAAATGATTAAATGCCTTAGAAAGTTTTTATATTTAAATAAAATGACGATTGATTTTTCGTTATATTGACGCATATTTTTCTATAAAATAAAGGAAAATTTAAACAAAAAATATATAAAATTTAGAAATTAAGTATGTAAAATGAATGTTTTAAATATTGAGATTATAAATAAATTTATGTTCAGGGATGTTACGAGTACAAACACATGAATCCATGACGAGCTTATTTTAATGAATTGCATACTCTTTAGATTATCTCAAAAATTCTTGATTCAATTTAAGGACAAACGAAGGAATTAATAAAATCTATTTAAACATGGAATTTTAAATATTAATATATAATATCAATATATTTATAGTGGAAAATTCTTAAATATGCATAAATTAATTATCTTTTATACATGAAAAAGAACACGAACCTTAAGTTTTAGATGTAAACTAGTGTGTATAGAAAAATATTCGAGGAATGAATGTTGAAAAAAAAATTTGAAATAATTCTAAATGAACAATTACATCAAACGATAAATTATTATTAATTATATATTAAATAAATAAAAATTATTAAATTAAATGATTAAATTAATAAAGATTTTTACTTATTATTGTATTAATATTTTTTAATCTTTTATTCATAACTCAATTTTCGTGAATAATACTTACTTTTTTGAAAATATATGAATTAGCTAAGACTTGTTATACATTTATTAATTCCAATAAATTTATGCATTTAAAAGTATATTTTCACTTTAATTTAATTACACTATCTTTCTTATGTACTGAAGATATATTAACTATTAATAAAGACATGCTTAAAATGTTAATAATTTATAAAAAGATCTGACTCAAATATTTGATTATTGTTAAAAATAGATTAAAAGAGATTTTTGCTAAAAAACGAATGTATTATGAAATTCAATCTTCGTTTCATGGCATTCTTTTTTGAAATTGACACAAAAATATCCCAGCATATATATTGCCTGAATGTGGCATCGTAGTCGTGGCAAAGTGTTAAATTTAACGTGAAACGAGAAAAACTTCAGGAGCAGCGCGCTCTCTAACTTTGCAGCTATGACGTCAAGTGTCAGTATAAAGGTGCGTTTTCTTTCTCTCTCTCTGTTTGAATTTTATTCCTGTGTCTGGATGTTTGAGCCTGTCTGTACATATATACCTACGCGTGTGACTGGACGAACCTGTTTCCATGCTTTGCTCGCTCTGCATTTGTAGCAGCTACAACGACAGCATCAGCAGCACCAGCTCGTTTTACGCATGTTCAAGAGCGAGAGATTCGTTCATCTTCGCACGTCTTATTTCTTTTTTTCTTCTGCTTCCGTTTAATTTGTGTGTATTTTTGCTCTTCTTCTCTTTACTGCCAAAAAAAGAAGAATTAAAGAGCAAAGAAAGATGGAGAGCTCGATGCATAAACTATGACAGGGAAATTGAAAAATTTTCGATTTTTTTATCTTTATTTTGTAATCCACGATTATTCGACATTACTCATTTAAACCACTAGTATTGACAATTAAACACTAGTAAATTACTTAAAATGTTTGTTAATTAAGAAAATAGTTTAATTCATAGTTTGCCATTTTAATGAAATTGATAAGAATTTTTCTATAAAATATGTTTCTTTTTAAATACTTGTATGATAATATTTTTTTTCTATGTTTAAATAATATTTATTGTTTTACTTAAATATAAGAAAATAATTAATTGTATTATCAGTTAAATATTTGAAATTTCTCTGATAGATCTCTACTCATATATAATATAATTAATTTTTATATCATTTTAGAAATGATTTTTATAAAATTTTCTGTATATGATTATTCTATTGGATAAAATTATCATATTTATGTAAATTAATTATGATTCGAAATTACAATAATTTTATTACAAGATCTTTTACAGGTAGTTAGTATCATTTACCGATGCATGAGATCTTTTATCTATTTTAGAATAACTGTAATAGGGTATTTGAAGTGAATACTGAATAAATTTCGAAGCTATTAATTTATGGAACTATAAATTTTTTTCTTAATACTTTTTAATAGTAGATATAAATTAATAAAGGTAGAATTGTTTAATATAAATTTAACCCCGTTGTTTAATACGAACTCATACATTTTCAGTTTTATAAATTTTACAAATATATAATTTTCTTTTTTATTTTCTCTTATAAAAACTTTATAATCTCTTAAAAGTTTCGTTTAAAAATACATATAGTCGAATTAAAAATTTCTTTAACTTTTTATAGTTGGAAAAAATTGTTATATTAGAATTCTAGCTATAAAAAATTATTGAAATAAGTTATAAAATATTTGATTTAAATTATAAAATAAAGTAATGCATAAATAAATATTTTAAGTCCTTTAGTTCTATTTTATATTGATTAATATTATTTATATCAATTAAATATATATTTGTTTTTTTAAAAACATACTTATTTTTTATTTTTTTATACAAATTTTTTTGTAGCAGATCATATCAATGCATAATATTTAAAAAAAAGATATTTTAAGATAGAAACCAACAAAATAAAAGATTTTTTTCTAGATTTATTTTTATTCAGCTTAAATAATTTTAATTCTATTATTTTTGTATTTATGTTAAAATTATAATTAAAATTACATTCTACGAAATATCGTTTACAAGTACAGAATGATTTCAATATTAGCAACAAGTATAATCTCTCCGTTAGTTAGATAGATTTATATATAATCGATAATAAAACAATTGAGACATTTTTCCGGACTTAACAAATCTGGTCAAAATTTGCGCTTGTCTTACGAGGACGAACCAAGAGGAAGAGGGTGGGAGGAAGGGGGACAGTGAAGTGACTCTACTTGAACGCCATCGCTGCAATGCGGCCGGGCAGCAGCCGGATCTCCCCGGTACCACTCCGCATTCCACGCAGCCAAGGACTCACCGCGAGGTTCCAAGGTCGATGCGACGCATTCGCTCAGACACACGCGGCCGACCGCTTTTGCGCCGCGCGACGTTGGTCTTCATGTTTTCGTCAGGAGGTGACCTCTGCAACCACTTATATACGCATTTCCTTTTCACTATATCTAGAAAAAATTAAAAGTTCCTTATTGTCTGGTATCAATCACTTTGTTTTTTAAGAAAATTCATTACGCAATTGACAACGTTTAATGATTTTTACCATAAAAGTAAAGAAACGCCTGGTTCCTTTATTGTAACAAAACCTGAAAATCATATTTAAATTTTCATGAAATATTAGAAATTTTTTCTATATCAAAAAACAGTAACATTTAGAATTTTTATAGTATTAAAATGTAAATCACCTCATTTTTGTGTAATTCTTCGATAAAATAATATTTTTCTATGGGCTCCTTAAATTGTGTTAAAACGCTTTTTACTTGATTTTAAATTATCATTTCGTATATTTCAACTGAAGACCTACTGAATAAGTATATAGATTGTCATAGTCTAAGGTATTTAAATATGTATCTTAACCTGTAATTCGAATTATTTTTTATAATGAATTTACAAAACGAAGTTATAAATTAGGATAGATATTTCAAAATTGATTGTAAAATTAAATAATAAAAAATAAATTTTTAAATAAACATACAAGTAAATTTATTTTTTACAATTTACATGGTCAAATCAATTTTGTAAAAAAATTTAATCACATAGTTTGAATTTGATGTTATTTAATAGATTTTACAGTTGATATTATTCTGTATATTCAAAATAATACTAAGATGATATATAACTAAATAAATAATGAAATACGCGAAAATTATTCATTTTTTTGAAAGTCTATAATTTATAATATAGTAAATTATTATGTTAAATAAGAAACTCATAAGTAAGCTATATATTACATGCTTATAATTGAAGTTGCATATGGTACTTTATCAAGTATCTTTCTTTGAATACATTCTTCTTTGAACGGGTAAGCCATGATAAGAACATATCTACTCGAGTTAACAAGAAATGTGGTGCAGGAATTCATTCATATACTATACAATATTTCGAAGAAAATAGGCAATATATATGTTTCTAGGGATTGCATCAGAGTACATAAATAAGGAAAAGTAAACACATACTGTTTAAGATACTTACATAGAGTGAACATAGTTAATAGCTAAAATATATTATAAAGGCTTACTGTTGTAGAAGAGAAAAAAGTGGATTATTTGAATCAAGACGTGATTTGTAAAGGGTTAAATATAAAAAGATGAGAGCATTAGAGTATCTGTAGTTAGCTTAAAATAAACTGTTATTCTGCAAGTTTGCAGGTTACAGAACTCAACTGTTTATCTGCATAAGTGTATGGGAATATTCTTTTTAGCATCGCAATATTAGTGATGAGTAGGTGATGTAATACTGTTTACGAAAACAACAATTGCTAGGCTATTAAATTGTGTGATACGCACGGACTGCCATCAGAAAAGGCTCTACTTAGAAGCCAAATTCAGTAAAAAAAACACAACAACGCTATCATATCATATTAAAATTATATAATGCATAAATCAAAATAATAAAAAAAATGCTTCAACTACCAAATGATTCTATGTATAAATGATTTTTACAAAAAAAATGTTATTGATATTCGCCTTATAGTTTTTTCCTTCTTTTTTTTTTCTCTAATTGAAGGTTTCTTTTGACAGTCATATTAAATATAATAAATTATTTAATTAAAAAAAATATATATTTTATATAATATTGCAGTTACAACGAATATAAAGATTTTTTTAAAAAATATTCTTAAGTTTTTCTGTATTATTATAAGTGATATATGATAAGATATTTTTATTAACATTTCTTGAGTGAGTAATAACTGCAAATATGTGTAATATAAATATTAGATAAATTAATTTAAAAATTCATTAGAATTAATAAATTTGTACTACTTTTTAATTTTTAGTTGTTCTAGTATCTAGTTTAACTTTAATACTTCAGATACTAAAAGAATAATTTTTTACTCCAATAAATTACTTAACGAAATAGTCATTAATCAGTATTTTTTTTATAGAATGATTCATTTTTCAGAAATCTGATATTTATTTCCGCCTTAAACCTAATAAACATGAAATTAATTATTATTACATTTTATTCTGTAAGAAATTTTATTAATACAAGATTTCCAAAATCCAGATACTATTGGGCAAAAAAAATCATAAAAATTTATTTGAATTTAATTAATATTATCAAGGTACGTATTGTGTCTTCTAGTTGTTTAATAGTTGTTAAATAGTCTAATAGTTGTTTTTTCATGACTTGGTATTAAAAAAAATTTATGAAAGAATTTATAAAATACGTGATATTGTGTTATATAAGAAAAGTAAATAGAAATATTATTAAGCACAGATAATTTAAAATTATACGCATGATAAAGTTATGTTATAAAAAATGACAATGTTGAATTTATCGATTAACTAGTGATTAAAAAATTAATACGAAACTAAAAACTAATTGTGTTAGGTATTCTTGCTTTTTCACTAAAATAATGTTCTTAAGAAAATTAGAAATAAATTGTTAATTATTTTAATATCTAATTTACAAGTACAACCTAGAAATTGTGTTCTATCGACATTTACCATTTAATATTCAACATTCATTAATAATTAACTTCCTTTCTAAATATAAAATATGTTAGAAATTTCTAAATAAAAAAAGAAAAATATTATTTTTCTTATGTATATCTAGATACAAATTGAATGAAAAAGGAAAAATTAATAAGTTTAATAAAATAAATAACTATACCCATATAGCAAATAATAAATAGCATTTAAAAAACGAGATTTTATGTCTAGTAAAAATATATAATATTCTTAACGAGTTAAAATTCTATAGCTTCATTATAACTCAACTTATTTTAAATTACTTTTTAGATATGATAAAGTATATTTATTTCATATTATTAATCAACAATCATTGTAATATAATCTATAGATTAGAAGAGTAATAAAATATGAAGAAGACCAACACTGTAAGATTATAATTGAGAGTTATTATCACTTCTTCATTAAAAAGTTTTCAATTTTTGTTTATTCATTATTTTCTTATTACTTATGTGAATATAAACATAAGTTTATGTTAACAATGCAATGAACAAAATTTTATTTACATTCAGTCTCATTTTTACATTTACAAACATAAATATTTAAAATGTCTGATTCAATTATTAACACATTAATATAATTGTGAATTCCATTATTAACACATTAATATAATTGTGAATTCCATTATTAACTTTATAGATAATGTTATCATATTATTAATTAGATATCCAATAATGAATTTAATGAATTAACTATATTTATGAATTAAATAAGTATTAAGTACTGTAAAGTCTATTTTATTATTAAATTATAAATTGATTTTTATAAAAATAAATTTGAAATTAAATTTATATACAATATTGCATTTTTCAAGCTATGTATATTGAAATATTAACTGCAACATTTACTGCTATTTATATAAATTTCATATATCTAAGTTAAAATTACTTAAGTAATCATACAATATTTTATATATAAATATGTATAATTAATAATTTATTGATAATCCATATCATTCTAAACTCGATTATAATAGATAATTTGATAATATATTTAAGCTCAAAATAATTGAATGTTCAATGTTCATAATAATTATTTATGTGAAAGTTTTTTTATTTATAACCATCGAGTAAATTAATTTAATGTTTAAAATAATTGTTTATTCTTTGAAATTAATTGAGAAAGATTTGAAATTGTTGATATTCTAATTTAATTAAGATAATTGAATTATAATATATTATAATAATAATATATAATAATCTTATAATAATAATATTATTAAAAAATACAATTATTTTTTTAAATTCTTATTTTTTCATACATTATATATACTTTTTCAATTTTAATTAAGGTAATAAAAAAACTTACTGTTTGAACCTTCCGTAAAATTTTGCTATTTCTGAACGTATCATCTTTTAAAATAAATAAATGAATCTCTGAAGTTCCGGAAGACTACGTGAATTGTGAAACAAAAAAAGTAATCCAGTATGGGTCACCTTCTCGGAGCTCCATTGTTCACTCTAATAGATTTTAGGTCTACATAAGAAGATTGGCACGCACAATCCAGCATAATTATATCGCTATACATCTCTGTTATGTTCATTTTTTCATATTTCTATCCAATTATATAGTGGATTCAGTCTTACTTATTAAGATATAATTACCAGTGGAAGGTCAAGTTCTCATAATACCTTTTTTTATTTTTTTTTTATATTTTTATACCTAAATTGCGCACGCGGTATAACAAATTTTTTAATTGACACTAAGATCGTATCAAGAATTTAAGGGAATATTCCATAGAAAGATAAAGGAAACAAAGACAGAAAGAGAAAATAAAGAGTTATTCAACTTTTGATGTTTGCCTTAAACTGTTTCATTTAAATCAAATGTATAAGAGATCTCCGATAAATAAATATTAAAAATATGTACTACTCATTTTAATAAAAAACTTAGTATTTTATTGAAAAGTTTGATCAATGTTTTCACTATTTAATATCACGATTCAATTCAATTAAAAAAAAAATTCGCATAAATAATTAAAATACTGTATAATAATCTAAAAATATTATCTAAAGAATTATTACTAGTAGCAAGATATAAAATTTAACTCATAAGTTGTTATGTCATATTTTATCGATTAAAGATAAACTAATTAATTAATCCACTGCGTATTATATATCATAAAGATATTGTATAAATAAAAATAATTTTGTTATGTAATCACTTAAGGAAATTAATGATATAAAGTTTACGTTTATAAATGAAAGATATATTACTTTTTATTCTCGTGGTTAACATTACTAGATCAGAAATACATATCTAAACTAAAAAAATTAAATTTAAATGAAATTTTTATTTTAAAGAAAAAGATTTTGGACTAATTATTATAAGTATGTTATTTCATAGATGTTTTTAAAATGCTTAAGTTAGCTTACTACTTATTTTAATTATATTTTATTATTTGGTATTTGGTATTCCAAGTTCTTTATGTGTGTCTTTTTATCATATTTTATTTGCGTTTTAATTCTCTATGAGCTTTAACTTTGTCAGTAATTAAGTTTTAATTTGGTTACTAACTTTAATTTTATTCATCACTGGAGCTGACTTCACTATTTCCTTGTCTTTTTATGTATATTTTTAATAATCTTAATAACAAGAGTACTTTATTAAGTAACTTTTAAGGTACCATGTACATTTATGAATAGTCCATACTGCTACAATGATGCGCACATAGCTGTATCTATATCTATGACAATAATATAGTAGCAACACTACATGTAAGCTTCATATATTAGAATAAAAAATTGAAAAGATTCAGTCAAATGGATAGAAACAATTTTTAGAAATCATAGAATAATGTTCATTTTTTCATAAGTTTTATTGTTGTTTTAACAAAAATTTTTCTAGTTTATTGTCATCTTTTATTGAAAAATCAATATTTTTATATTTTGACAAGTACTATATTAAAAGTATTAATATATTAATTGGCAAAGTGAATCGTAACTGCATAAAGGTACTGCTGCCTATTTTCCTGACACCTTCTTCACGGATTTAATTGGAACTCTTCCTTTATTAGTCGGACACGCCCATTTATATGCTCCTATACATATTACAGGTGTACGAATAGGATTTTCGTCGTCGTTTTTCTCTTTTTCATCATTTTCATAACAATATTTCTGCATCTTCTATGCGGTCGCCGCATCTGGTGCAAATATTAAAACAACCTATTCGAACACTGCGAACCCCGCAGAGAAACGACAAATGTACGAGGCGGAAAACGAAATAAATTTCGTCGTGGCTGAATTCTCTGGCGCATATAAAGGCTAATAGTATTTATTTAAAAATAAAAGTAATATTAAAATAAGTATTTTTACATATTATGAATTTCAGAGCGAAATATTTTAATTTGTATTTCTTTCTTGTAACACTAGATTATATTTTTATCCATAACTATTTAAATTAGCAAAATCACAATACATCATTAGTTTAAAATTAAATTTATGTTATAAAAATTATGAATTAAATCTACTTATTATTAATGGAATAATTTTATATATTGAAATAAAATTTATTTCTTATTAACTAAAGTATGTAAAGACTCATTATAATCACAAAATGATAATTAATGAATTTAAATAGAAAAACAAATATTTATTAAATTTGTTAACATTATTTAAATAAATTACTCTTATAACTATAAACATTTCATGAACAATTTTATTAAATTAATATGTAGTTTATTAGAATTATTTAAAAAAATAAGTGTTTGGAAGAATTTGAATCAGCACACCTTTAATTAATTAAAAACTATTATGTAATACGTATTTGTACTGTATTCAACGTTATTTTAGCTATATTCTTATCTGTAAATTTACATTTTTCTATACCAACAAATCTCGTAATACATTTATACATAGTATTATAGAAATACATTAGAATTTAGAAATTATGCAAACTGAATATAATTAGTTACCAATTCTGAATATGTTCAATTAAAATTTATCTATATTCGTTTTAATTTTACTATCGTTTAGAACTATTTATTAAGTAAATGTAATATAAAAAGAATATCGAGTTAAATTGTTACATAATTTAAAATCTTAATGAAAAGCCCAGTAAATAAACTATTTTAAGAATATTGATATGATTATACATAAATACTATGATTATAACATTAATGATTTACAAAATTATTTCAATTAATTTTGCGTATTTGATTTACTTTGATTTCAACAATATTTAAGTTTACCTCTTTCTTTCAATTTGGTTTTTAATTTAATTTTTGCCGCATTAAACTTTATATTGTAACGCTAAATCATTCATTTAGCGTAATTCCAGATAGTGATTCCTTTTTTTTTTAATATAATGCATAGCTATGAGGAAAACATTCTCTAGAACCGTGAAAATATCTGCTCGCGCCTCAATGATTTTGCAGGCAGTGACGCGAATTATGTGTGTACTTTTCCAAAGCGAAACCTTGTCATTCCTATTAATTTCAAAATACATGACAAATTTAGCAATAGAATCGCGTGAATATATAAGCGATACTTTAGTGCAACGAAATAGTTGCGCTGTACTACAACGTTTTACGTTCGCTTTTTCTGGTAGCTTTTCATCGCAGGACCATGAAATGACAAAAATATATACATTTAGATTAATCGCTTGTTGTCACCTCTCATTACATAAATAGAAATTTGTTTTTCTATCATTTACGATGTAAACTATATATAGTATTTATGTAAATTAAAATTAATATTTTAGATAAAAACATTCTCAGAATTCACGAAAGACTCTCGGAAAAAAGTAAAACATTACACTATCTCAACGATTTAAATTTCATAATAATCAATTAAATATTATATTAGTGTATTACAAATATCATGAAAACATTTGATAAATAAATAACTATGTTCAAAAATTTTAATTTAATTGATCAAAATATTATACTTGTAAATAATAATAGTTTCAACATATGAAAAATAGAAATTTCTAATTTTTTATTCTAAAAATCTGATAAAATTTGTCTTTTAACGATTTCTCAAAACTATTATTCAATATCTTATTTAAATGCAATATTATTTTAATTAAAAACTACTCTACAGATAAGATATACAATTTTTCATTTTTTATGGATTAAACATCTTCCTGTATATGAATATACTGTCACATTAGAAATTACAATAGTCATGGTTTATTAGAAAATGAATAATAGATTTATATATGATATGTGTATTTGAAAATTATTAAAGAAAAAATGTATATATGTTTCTAAGTTATCAATTATTTTAATAGTAAAGGAAAATAATTTTAATCGGATAGATGAGAAAATGTCTTTCATCTAGAGAATTTAAATCGATGAGATTATTTATTTACTTAGACTGGAAATATCAGTATGCTACCTTTGAGAAACCGTATTATTTGTACTATCTTATGTCATTTCGGGAATTCTTCTCATATAAATATTTTGATTTATTTTTTGTAAGTAAACTAAAATTAGCATCGTGTAAAATAAAAATATATCTTATGATTATCATAAAAATAAATTATTGTTTTATTTTGAACTTCAAATTATGATAAAACTAATCATATACCGTTATAATTCCTTAAATAATTAATTTCTGATTGATAAAAGTTTAACCTGATTTTTAAAAACAAAATAAATATTTTTATTTTGCAAACATTATAATAAAACAATATACG
The DNA here is from genome assembly GCA_018907185.1 of Platyscapa corneri. Taxonomy (NCBI): domain Eukaryota; kingdom Metazoa; phylum Arthropoda; class Insecta; order Hymenoptera; family Agaonidae; genus Platyscapa; species Platyscapa corneri. Next base: position 819,831 of record JACCHW010000072.1, read on the forward strand.
AAAACGTTTACAGAATCTCAACACTCTTAACCATTCGATATTAGATGATGATTCGTTTGAAACTTGTGTTAGATTCGCAATTCAATAAAAAACTATTGCAGTTTTGACTGGCGAAGCAGTAATTTTTCACTCTCTCAGATTTCGAACTCAGCTTTTTTCTTCCTCTTTTTCAGCCTCTTCTTTTCGCATATACAACGATAAAGCCGAGTGCAATGTGCCACGTCATCCGGGCCACTGATGTGTGTATACATACGGTTGTGAGACCCGTAGACGTCCTTCGCGCACGCGCAGGTGTGTGTAGCCACGACGGCTACACGCGCTTTTGACTGGCTGATTCTTTTTTTGGCTCGTTTAACTCTCTCGCGAATTCGAGATTATGTAGATCGTGAAGTCGCCAGGCGCTTTTCGAAAGGGACCAAACTCAAAGTGGTTTCTCGAAGGTGATTTTGTTTTTTCTCTCTTTTTTATTTTAACTCCATGTGAACAATAAAAAAGTGCAAGTATTACTGTTAGAAAGAGAAAAGTGGTTGATGAAAAACAATGTATTTCAATTGATTTGAATTCAATCATTAGTAAATTTAACAATCATTTCTTTTATGTTAATAAATAAATTATCTTTAAACTTATAATTATGCGAATTAAAAAATTATGATCAAGTCAAAATGATAATTAAATAATTCAATTATTAAAGAAGATAATTGATATATTTAATAAATTTTTCGCATAGTTAATTATAAAATTCTCAGTGTTCATCGTAAAGTACATATGTACCGTATGTTAAAAAATTTAAAAGATATATTTGAGAATTATCCAGTTTAACATAATTTTTCAGTTTTTTAAATTTACATTCCAATATATATGTTATTTAATAAAATTTTTTTATTTATAAAATTTAGCATCGGTTTAGTTTTTAATTATAAATTTACCTTTTAAGCCAGTAGATAAAGGACTTTTTACAACATGCAAATTTCAACCTTACTGAGTACTAAATGAAAATTGTTCAGTATTTCAATTCATACTGTGATTAATTCTTTATATTGTACAATCTGTCTAATCACAAAACAACTAATTCTCATTTTTTACCGCAAAAGTGACCTTTTTATCATAGTTATCTATACTTTAAATTAACTTATAAATTGATATGCCATTTTAATATTAAAATTTTTATCACGTTTTATAAAAATTTTACAATTAATTATTATGCAATATTTCTTAAAAAATCAATGTGAATATTGTACATTAAATATTATTGAGTATTTCATAAATTTCTGGCATTTGTAATTTTTGAATATTTAAATATATATTTTTTATATATAATTTGTATTTTAATTTTAGATTGAATACAAATTATCTATTATTAACGTACTTACATATATTTATTTCATTCAATAATGAAAATTATCTAAGAAATAAATGTAACAAATTGTAAAGTGAAAAAGATCCGTATACATAAAACAAGAAAGGATTATAACGACCTTAAGCAGACGAACATAAACTATCCTACATGTCTGCATATGCCACTTTCGGGATTTTTTAAAGTCTCTTCATATTTCATTTGAATTTTCCACAATAAGATATTCTAATGTACGTGTAAAACTGTGTGATGGCCGAAGAAAACATTCGAAAGTATTAAAATTCTCTTTCATTACTTTATCATTCTCCGTAAACAGAGTTAAGAGAAATAAAAAAAGATCAGTTGCGAAATCATTATAAAAACTATAATTATATTTTATAATATTCACGTAATAGTAAAGTCAAAATATTACTATTTAGGTGATAAAAAACAGAAATACTATTTTAACCTTATGCTAATTTGAATCCGATATTTTTTTAATAAATCAAGACTCTTTTCCTTTAATACAATATTGATAATAATATTGATCTGTATGAATTGTATTAAATAAATAAAAGTTCAATACTTTAATTTAATTTTATAACTTTTTAATAATTTTTATAAAATTATAAAATAAATAATATAAAACTTTATTTGAGGAATATGAATAATTTTTTGACCTAATATTATTTTTAATTGATTTAAAAAAGTAATGAAATGTCAGTAATATTTTTTTTTTTTAATAAGATAATGTAATCTTAATTGAACTGAATATTTTTATGTAGTTATATAGTACTTATAGAAAGGTATATTTATTTAAATTTTTTTATGTGTTTTTTAAACTGATTTATAGTTGAAGTATATAAACAAAGAACAAGTTCCTATACGCATATTACTTAATATACTATATTTGAAGCGATAAAAGCAGAACGGATTAATCGTTTTATAGATCTATTAACATTCAAATTATTATGTTTTAAAAGTGTCAAGTATTATTGAAGAATCAATGAAAGAATCAATGAAGAGAGAGAAAGAGGTAGAGGGAGGCATAAAAAAAGTGAAACAGTAAGAGTAGATAGAAAAGAGAAAAATGTATATGTGAAATACATTTATCGGAGAAAGATAGAAAGAGAGAGTGAGAAAAAGAAAGAGAAAAGGATAGATATAGCGAGGTGAGCATAAAATTTTGTGAGCGCGAAAAAAACCGGATTCCACAAGGTCGTGCGAGTTGCGCTCTTTTGCGCAGTCTGTTCCTCTTCCATCGAGTTTGTCCAAACGCCGACCGATGGAATCTCGAATTCCTTCTCCTTTGAATCTCTCTCTCTCTCTCTCTCTCTCTCTGCACATACCCATCTGAACACATATATACTCGCTTATATACGCAAATGCGTGCACACACAAACACACACATTTTTGTTTTTTATCTTTCATTTGAAATGCTACATACAGATATTAAGCACTGTATGAGTGTCGATCAATTTTTGCATCTATCATTATTCACTTTTGCGAGAGATCCTCATGCGGGAGTTGCTACGTATTTATGGATGTATGTCAAATAAAATGCAATCGGTGATTCAATGTGTGAATATTCAGGTAAATATGTACAAAGTTTTTTTGTTTCCTTTCAATATCTGCAGCATCCTGTAGGATCATCAGGATGAATGCATCCTGATTTCATTGTTCATTATTGATTAAAAATTAATTCTGCTTTGATTCCGAAGCAAAAAAAGAATGCTTTTTCTAATTGCATGCGATTACTTTTTATGGTATAAATATCCACTATTAATTATTATCTACGGTTGTATAGAAGATATTGTTTTAGTTATACATATTGTAACGCCAAAATCAAATAATTATACAAATTATAAATAATTATAAATAATATTCTTATTTTTATTAGAAAAATTTTTAAATACTTCTGCTTATATTTAATTCATGTATTTTTATACAGAAGGTTGAAATGAAATATAATTTTTTATTGAATAGAACAAATTTTAAGAATAATATTCATTAAGTGATATCAAATATTTTTAATATTGTAAATTTATGTACTAATCACAATTTAATAATTTATAAATGAATTTCATCTAATAATATACACAATTATATAAATTTTTGGTTATTTATAATTATAACGGTGGTATATTAATGTATTTTTTAAAAGTTTAACGATAAAATATTCGAATAAAGAAAAAAGTTGATAATGAATAATTTCTATTACAAGGTTCATTAAATTTTTTAGAAAATTTATTTAAAGCATACGAATATTAGTATTGATTAAACCTGTTCCTCCGATAGGATGCGAAAAATAATTCATATTTAATTCATCTTTAATTGATTACTTAAAAAGTGTTTATAAATAATATGATTATATATTATTATCGCTTCTTAATCTTTTTGTTGAAGTTCATAACTTGATTTATATATATAATATATAAGATTTTAAATTAAATTTTTTACCAATTAAAGCTAAATTTGAAATAATATCATTTTAATATTAAAAATTTTAATCATTAATATATTTTCTATAATATTATATGAAAATTTAATAATAGCCTCCTATAAAAAAATTAAAAAAGAGATGAAAGTTTTTCCAACTTTGTTCTGTTTTTATAAAAATAACATATATTACTCATGTACTCTTATTAATATATAGTAATATTATTTTTTAAATTTTAATCTCATTTGGTAACTCATAATTGAGGTATGATTGTCTAAAACTCATTCAATTATTATCATTCATTTGTGATTTTATTCATCTTTTATAACCTCTCTTCGCACTACCTCTTTGTTATATTTTCAAATAAGTCACTCATAGATTCTCCTTCTTTTTTGACAGCTATTATATGTATATGATAGATGACTTGCACGTATAAAAAAGTGTGATTTTTAGCACCTGCGAAGGTCACACCAAATTCACGGGCTCAAAAATGTATACATTATATACAATAGAATGATACATTCTATATATATTCTGTTGAGTCAATAGATCTGCTCATTTTCCTCAATGAATTTTAAAGATATAAATTTTAAAATTGTAATATATAAAATTAATCAATGGAAAATAGATTTTGTAAAACTCTTTTAAATAAAAACTATATAAATTAAGAAATAGTTTAAAATACATAAAATTTTTTTTCAAGTAACCATGAATAGTTGTTTACGAAATGTTTACTTATTTTTCGTTATACTTGAATTATACTTAATTATCAAATTTTACTTCTTTTGTACGATATAATTTAAATTAAATAAAGAACAGAGTATTTTTAATTAATTTAACAAGCTTACAGATTATATTACGAATAAAAATTAAAACACTTTAAAAAAAGTTCAATTATTGATTAAACCCTAATCATTTAATACTATATTTTTAAAATTTCATGTTTTTGTTAACATATATTTCCATATTCTGAAAACAAGTCCTAAGTAGCTATGTATACCTGTAAAAGTCGAGGCAAAGATGAGAGAGGGCATGCAGTATGTACGTTTATGATTTATGAGCACATATTCTTTGACGACCTTGAGATCCTGCGGCCCTATCTGTGGAGTATGCAGTGGAGTAAATTCACATCAATATGAGTAACCTTGTGAATCGGTTATTAGAAGGGGAAGTAAAATTTATAAAATAAATTTAAATAAAATGAGATTACCCTTATTTTTTACTTTTATCGTTTAACTAATTTGTAGAAACATTTTCTATAAAAGTCTAATCAATAATATCTAGCTTCAAGCTATTAATAAATAAAAAGCCATATATATATATATAACTATATTTTTATTTTTTTCATTTTAAATTCATTTAATACAAACTAAATGAAAAAAAAGGAACCTAAAAGAAAGATCAATTTTGTCGATGATACTACTGATATCATTTAAAAACTATTCCTGATAGTTCTATTGTATATCAGCTATTAAATATACAAATTACTATTCAGTTTTCAATTATTTATAAGGCTAAAAATACAAAAAAAAATAATTGTAAATCAACCAAATCTTTTTCAAAACTTACTGCTTAGATGTTGTCTGAACATTTCGTCTTTATCTACTTAATCGTTTTTATCAAATAAAAGCTTCTTAATAATATATTATTATAATAAAAACTGATGTAAATATAAATTTAAATTTAAGATTAAATAATTGATATTGTTATAAGGTACAAATGCTATTTAACAATTTCTGTTTTGTATAAGTATGTGTGTTTTATATATGCATATATTTATAATGATGCATTTGAAAATTACGTAACTATTAACATATTTTTTAAAGTAGTTGGAATATATATATTTTTTATTAAATTAAATTCTCATTTATTTTTTAGCTCAAACATAAACATTTATTATAATAAAAAATATTCACATATGTTTTTTATTATTACCTCCCAAAGAGATTACAAGTTTCAGAAAAACTTAAATGTTATCTTTGGCGTCGTCTTTGAAGTTTATTTTGTATGAATTGAATAGCTGCAACGCCTAAATGTAACACTGTTAATTAGAGTTGATTTTTAATAGGATAAACTTTAATTATTTTTTATTTTAAATACCATAATACATAAAAACAAAATAATGTTTACAAAAGTCGTAAAATGGAAAAGATAATTATTTGTATTCCATTTCGTACAGTTCTATGTAAATGTAGACTTAATTTATTTAAGTCATAAATAAATCTTTTGACCAAATTCTAATATTAGAATCAGTTAATGATTATAAATATCTAAAAGTAACAATTTATAAAACAAATTTTTATTTTTTACAAAGGAATTTAATAAATTCTTTATTTTTTTAAAACTTTGTTACAAAAATCACTATAAATCTAAATTTATTTATTAAAAGCTATTGTAAATTTAACAAGTTACATTGTCTACTGTGTAATATTTTCTTCAAATACGTCATCCCAAAATATGGTCTAGGGCAAGAAAAGCAAAAAAAAACACTGAAAAATTCTCCAATAATTCACGTTCGAAGAATGTCGATAAACTCTTGTGTACGCGTCTTTAAAATCCTACAATCTTTTCGACGGTTAACTACACCATGTATTCTCCATAATCCTCGACTCCTTTTCTTTTACCACGAAAATACAGCAACTCGTTCTCTCCGTTCTCCGCACCGGATCTGTCTCTACATTATGCATTTTGGTTTCGCCGAGGAAGTTCCAAGATAAAAAGTCTCTCTTTTCTTATCCTTCCTCCCTCACTCACTCAGTACCTCTCTCTCTTGCTCTACGTTTCTCTATCTCTTTCCTTTTCATTGGACATATATAACCATGTATCCGCATGACCACGCCCGTATAGTATAAGCATCGTAAAGATCGAAATTGCTTCTTGGAACGTCACGGCAGCTAGTTGCTTCGGTGATTTTCTTAAAATATATCTGCCGTCGTCTCGGATGTTTTTGCGCACGCGGGGGTAGATTTTTTTGCTGCCGTTCGCTCTAATTCTAATGTTGAAACAAAATTTTCGGGTGTGTATACATTTATATGCATGATTATGTGTCAAGTAGATCAGCTGTAAATTTAATGCCGTTGATACTGGGCAAATTTCAACTAAACAGTGATAGAAGTGGAAAAGAGTCATTGAAATGTGAAATTTATCTATTTAAGAATAATTCGGTAGCAAAATTTTTGTTTCTAAGTTTTTCATTTTTAAATACATGTTTAATATTTATTGTAAATAAAAACATAGTACTTAACTTAGTCAATATAAGTCATGTGAAATTAAGTTTTGTATCAATATCAAATTAGTTGAATGCTGAAATTCAGAGTATTAGGAACACAAAATTTTAAAGTTTTTTAAAAAAGCATGTAATCGATGAAACAAATCTGCCTATAGTTATGATCAAGATTAAAATAATGGAACTAAAAACAAAATATTTAAACTAAAAATTGCGATTTAAAATAATAATGTTGGAAATTTTGAATTTAATTTAAAATTTACTATTTTATTAAGCAATACATTTTGAAGTTAGTATCCTTTCTTAAACAATAAATTAATACATAAAGTTGTTTCAAGTAAATATGATTAAGATTATAATCAATAAGAAAGAATAGCAATCTAAAATGAATATTAATGAATAGTATTGTAATTGACAAAAGAGGAAAAATATATTTATATTCCATACTAAATTATTATAAATAATTATTAAATTTATTTATAATTAAATTAAAAATTAAATCAGTACATAATTTCTAAAATTTTGAAAAAATTTTAAAGAATTCAGTTAATATGATAGAGACCATAATTTCATATTTTTTATAAGCTCTTCATTACTTTTTATATTTATTTAGTAATCTAAAAGATTTTCAATTGAAAATTAGATTATTTTTTAAATTATATTCTTCAATTACAAGAGTTTATTGTTTTTATTGAGTAAATATGCTTGTATTCTTTTTAATAACTATTTCAATCATGTATTCATTAAAAATTATGTATTAATAATCAATATTATTAATTTTAATATTAATTCTATTGTTATATATTTAATTATATTTGAAATATTTCAGTATTTTAATATTTCTGACTGGAATAACCATAAATATAAGTAGTAATTGTTAATTATTTGCTTGAGATATGTTTCTTCTACAAATCCGTTTTGTTTGTTGTCAAATATAATTTTGTATATTTGCAGTCATTTTCATTTGACAATTTTGATCCATTATAGTTGATGCCAATAATAGTGAATTTATTTTGTTGATATACATTATGTAAAAAAGAAAATTTTAACTATAGTCGAATACTTACTTTTTATGATAATCTTAATAGTGCAATGACGGTGAGATTGCAAGCTCGCAGAAATTACTCACCCCATTTGATTTTCCTTTTCTCCTTTTAGTGCTTTTTGTAAGGATATTCTTTTCTTTGCAATATAATCTTTACCTCTCACTATCTTAAAATCAGCTTCCTTTTTTTGGTAGATAAACAAAATTGTGGTCAGTAAGTGTATTCATGATAATATTCAAGTGAAGTACAAAACACAGACAGAGAGAGAGAGAGAAAGAGAGAGAGACTACTGGCTTTGCTAAGGTGATATATATAGATGTATTGCAACAACCAGTAAGTTTAAAGGTTATTTTTTTTTTTTATTATGATCTATTTTTTTCGATATCAAATTTGTAGATGTCTTATTATTTTTATTATTGTGCGATATACTTGCATTTTTTTATTTAATTTTTTTATAACTTTTACGATATTTATCATCTATGTTTAATTGAAGTCTAATTTGATTATTGAGTTTCCATTAGTAATATACTGTAAAATTATTTAATTAATATTTCATATAATTCAAATTATTTCTTAAAATAGAACCATAAAATTTTATTCCTACATAATAGTTGTGCAGCTCATTTTTTCAAAGAATTCCTGAAGTACAATGCGTACGTAACTTACTATTGAATTTGAATTTAAGGTTTTATTTTGAAATATATATGCTACGATGTTATCCATTATATTTTTTTAAATATTATCATAATCTTAAAGAGAAAGATTTAATTTTCAGCTTTAATTTTTTAAATTATTTTATTTTTAGAAATTATACACTAAACTTAAAAATAACTCAGAATAGATTCAGTTTTAAGTTAAGAAAGCAATATTTCAACAGATTAAAAATTTATAAATCTCTTATTTGAGAAAGTATTAATACGAAATGATGAAAATATTTTTAATTTCCAAACAAATATATATATATATATATATATATTATTTCTTAACATCTATTATTGTAAATATAATATTAATAATTGAATAGTTTTTTTATAAATTTATTTAAACAAACGTGTATTTAAAATCAAATTTATTTAAATTTGATTTAAATAAATTCATCAAATTTTAATTAAGAAATGAATGCAGTTCTGTTACATAATATTTCATCTTGGTACAACGGATAAAATGTATTCATTGTTTTTAATATTAGTTATAAATATTTGACATTCATTTTTGGTATTAAGTTAAAAAGATTTATTTAAATTTTCCCCTTATTTTTTTAACGATGATAATAGGGTGAAAATAAAATAAACGTTATATAACTAAACTATAACTTCTACTCACGCATTATTTTAATCTTCTCCGTCCGAATATTTTAAATACATCCTATTTTCAAAATTATTATACAAATGTGCAGTATCTTTGCACATGGAGCTTACTTCAAGTTAAAAATTATACGAAATCCACACGCTCGTTTTAGAATTATATAAGTTTCATTCACCTGTACTAGTAAACAGATATTTAACACGTAGAAATGTCACCGCAGTATTCCCTTGAACAAAAATAAAATGCTCAGACAATCCATAAAGCTTTAAGCACTTTAGCTGCAAAGACGTGCTGTTTTGTATGCTAAGAGCAATCGTAAAATGTATTTATCACCTATGACAACACCTCCCGTCGAAAGCAACGCGAAGGTAACAAAAAACAGAGTATTACTTCGCATCGGCTTGCTTATAAATTGTCGAGCCACGAAAGCTCACCATCATCGGTCAGAAAAGTGTCTTGCGCAACATTGTTGAGGAGTAGAGGGATTCCCAGCAGGCATCATGGTCCGTAAATATCGCTAATAAAGCGTCTGCCTCTGAACTCGCGCACGCCACATGAATATCTTGTATAAATATAGTTGGGGGCGGGAATGAATTGTTTCGCATTCAACATGTTCGCCGCATGTTCGACCCCATCAAAGATACTAGCGAGAAAACGAAAACGAGACGAGCTTTTCTGTCGTTTTTCAACTTATGAGGGCAGCAACGACGAATTAAGAGAAACAAATGAAAGCGAGGGAAAGTGAGAACGAAAGAGAGAGATACAGGGGGATACACGAACACAGACAAATATATGTTTACGCATTGTGTGATTTTGTGTATAAGAATGTAAGCTTAATTTTTTACGTTTCATGTTTGGCAAATCGATAAATTTCATTCGTGTCGAATTTTCACAATAAAATTGGAGAATAAATTGGAGAATATACTTACGAATGTCATCTTCGTTATACTAATATCATATACGGTTTATTATTTTATATATTTTCGAACGAAAGTTTTTATTATAAATTATTTTTACATTTTTTTTGGAGTGAAGATTATTTTATATTATATCGAGGAAGTAATAGAACATTTAAATTTTTTCTTCAATTTCCTTCATATATACGACATAACAATAAAAGTTATGCATTTTAACGTCTTCGTAAAATTATTATCATATCTGTATATATCGTAAGTATTATTCTAAAACTAATGCTTTAAATGTTAAATATTATATTATATGAATGTATTTTATAAATCTTATATTTTCTTAAACTATTATTTTGTACTGTTATTAACTATGTATAGTATTTAAAACAAAAATTCATGTAATAAAACATCTGCTGTCTATTGATATATCAGAGTGAAATATTAGTAGATTCATATTTACAAGTGTTTGGAAGAAATTGAAATAATATTCAAAGTCATTTTATGATTAATCCCTGCATAATTAATTAAATTCTAGTGAAGATATTTTTTTTAAATATAATTGTTCAAAAATTGTAACTATAACGTGGTAATTTTCACGTCAGTACTCATGTGAATCATTCCAGAATGCCCCTTCGTTGTTGACTATCTTTGACCTAAGCGTGCGCCATTTATCGTAACAAAAACCTTGTGTCGCTGCACTATATTCTTTCCTCCCCCTTTCTTACATACGCTGTAATTCTCTCTCTCTCTCTCTTTCTCTCTCTTTCTTCTGTTGTACCCTTTACCTCTGTATATCATTTAAAACTTATTTGTCTTTCGTTTTTTACTGTGTTTATTTCTTTTTATAATTCACATTAATTGTTTAAATTATTATTATTATTGTTTTAGAAAAATAGCAATAATAAATATTTCTAAAAAATTTTTATGTATATATTCAATCTTATAATTCAAATCGAATCTAGAAAATAAGCTTTTTTTTATCACTGGACACATACGAATAAATTAAAGGTTGTGTGGCAATTCTTAAATAAAAACTTATATAAACATTCTTACATTAATAAAAGTCTTATATTAATAAAAAGAATTATATTTATAATTAGCTGACTTCTGTTTAAATAAAAAAATGTATATGCCAAGTTATAATTAGAGTTAAAACTAGAGTTACTTTTTAAATTAAAATTTTAAAAAGCTCTTTTTCGTCTGCTTCACTTATTTTTGAAATTTTCAAAATGTAACTACATACAAAGATATCAAATTTACGTTTTAGAATATGATTATAAACGTTGGAAATATTTGTGTCTTTGGTTTTATATGGAGTTAATTTATAATGCACAAAATTTATTACATATCTTTCACGTGATAGAAATTTTTAATATCACACTAATACACACTAATCACACTACTAACGATTAATGATAAATTCGTTACTTTTTAAGCCTTTATACAACATATATAAAGTAATTTTTATCACTATTTATTTAAGATATATTATGATATTTTGTAAACTGCACCATTAATTTTATATTAAATATATATGAAGACATTAATTATAATATAATTTTATAAATTTAATTATATTCATTAAATTATTGTTAAAAGTAAATTGTAAATATTAATTACGCAGGGATACACTTTGACTTTATTTTTTAATAAAAACTTGGAAAAATATGTTTTTAGAATACTTTACTATACTTTTGGTTATGAAAATGGAAATGAACTAGATCTCTATTGGATCTGTCGGGAATAAATTAAAATCATTCGTAAAGTATGATCTACCACAATTTTTGATTGAAAGGTTCGTCCCGTTGTTTTTCATTTATTATTTCTTACGATAATGTATTTTTACACTTTAAGAATGGATTTTTTATTAGCAGAATCTGAGTAAAAAAGAAACATACATAGCTACTATGCGTAATTCTTTAAAACTCGTAGCATGAATTGAAAAACATGTTTGCATTTCATTCGTGGCTAAGATCCATACGTTGTACTTCTGGACACTTCCTCTCTATTTCTATAGCTTTACCTTTGGTTTCTTTAATTGGCATAGTCTTTATATTTATTACACTCACGTACTAATTACCATAAGTTGTCTGTAATCCTGATGAATTAAATATCTATAAACTAATAATATTCCTGTATTGTAATTTATTGGAACTTACCTGCGAATATGTTAATTATTGCATACTATTTTGTTTATATTTTCCACTCAGTCATATTAGTATTATATACCACTAAATTATATTTCACGCATATATATATATATATATATTTATAAGTATTAATTTAATTAAAATATATAATAATCTTAAGATTTCAGAAAAATATTTATAATAAAAGATACGTAATGATTCTCTCTTTATTTAGAAGTGAGTTATTAACAAAATGATAACATTAAATGCCTGTGGAAAAAATAGAACTATTTTTATATTATATTAGACTTTTGAACCATCTTTTCAATTATAATTAATTTTATACAATGATTTGTTAATAATTCTTAATAATTCACGTTCGTATAAAATATTTATTATAAATATAGGTTTTATTTTTTATTAAAATATTTTAATATATCTCTTAAATAGCGATATTAATGGTATGAAAAAAAATTAAGAAATTTATATCTTTACAAATAATAAAAATTTGAATTAACTATAAATTCTCTTGACATGCGCTAGCTCCGTTAACTTGGGTACATTGTTTTCTCTGTGCATAGAGAGGGAGACAGAGTGTGAAAGAGAGAGAGTATTGAGAACTACCCATTCAGTGTCGTGGATTAACATTTGTCTCAAATTGAAAGGATGTAAAGAAAAATCAACTATATCACGCTGCAGAAATAATAGAGGGCCTGAACTCAACCCTGACCTAGGAGTCAGACTTCCATCCGCCTAGCAATAACGAAGATCATACAGATAGGAATATCACTAACAACGACTCTGTTGCAAACCCCCGAGGACGTTCTCAGAGTCACTTCTCTCTCTCTCTCTCTCTCTCTCCTCTCTCTCTCTCTCTGTTACTTTTTCTTCATCTAACAGTGAAGGTAATAATATTGTAACAGAATGCATAAATTATAGGATTGAAGAAGAAAGACATATGGAAAACTGTAAAATAAGAAACAAATAAGAAAAAAAACTGACAGTATTGAGATTAAAATTTTGGAATAATATTGGATGGTCAGAGATAATATGAAAAGAAAAATCTATGAATATGGAAAATCTCATAGAAGAGGCAATAGAAATATGGAATAGTCAGAATAAACAAAGGTAAATTAGCCACATAGAAGCTTCTAAGTACACAAAAGAAATAAAGAATATCATTTTAGGGAATATGGAAAAAGGGGGTTGTATTTATGAAAAAAGAAATAAGGAGAAAATAAATTCAGGAGTAAAAATGTTGGCAAGATTCAGGATGGGCAATGAAAACTATGCAAACAATTATTAGTTGAATTAAAAAGATAAAAGTTGTAGAGCATGTGGAAAAAAAGAAGAATCATTAAAACATATTTTTGATGATTGTATGGTTTTAGGAATAAAAGAAAGGAACTGGGAAGATTGCCTCAAAAACAATAAAAAAGTTGTGAGCAGATTATATAAAATACATTGGAAGAGAACAAGATTGAAGAAAGAGAAACAAGGAAACACAGAAGAAATAGTATAAAGAGGATAATTTAGTAAATTAAAATATAAGTATAAAATATATAAAAAAATTAAAATGTAAAAATATTGTATTAGAGATAGTATGTTAAATAACAAAATGTATAATTTAGAGATATAAAAATTATATATGTATTACAATGTACATCTGTATATAACAAAATTTTTGTTCAATAAACTATTATTAATTAAAGTTTTCTATTAATTCTCTTTATCACAGCATCGAAGCATCACATCGTCACCTTCATTTGAAAATCAAAATATTTAATCGTCAATTTTTCTCAATAAGATTCATTTAATTTCTCCCGTCTCTACCCCACGGAAAACTAAAATATATGAGAAAACTGTTTGAACGCGTTCTGATGTCTACAAAACCTCCTCATTATATTCTGAAAAAAATCAAGAGTACTTTTAATGATACCTAATTAACAAGAGTTTTTTACGTAAGATATCGAATGTAATTTGTACAAAATTTATTTTTTCAACAAATAAAGTACATATTATAAAAAAAATTGACCTTGTATATATATATGATTGTTATTTTCTTTTCTAACTCGATTATATTTTTAACTAGAATTAAGGGATCAGAGTCACTTACATAATATCTTACCTTGCTAAGAATGTAATTTAATTTTCTTTCTTTAATTTTTTACTGCTGTAAGCAGTACATATATCTCTGCTATTATGCATATATACATAAGTAGTAAAATATATATATGTATTAATATACATTAAACGTGTAGTTTATTATTTCTTATAATTTAATTTCATAGAACATGTATGGACTTCGTAAAAGAATATTTAATAAATGGTTACGAAAAAAATATCAAAGAAAAAACGTAATTATAAAATTTTATAATTTTTAATTTTTAAATTAAAAAATTTAGTATATGAATTATTATTTTGAGTCAAAATAAAATATAAAAATTACGAAAGATTAAAAAAATTTTGTAACATAAATAACAATATATCTTTTAGAATAGTTTTTTCATCAATAAATAACATATCTAAGTATTTCATTATATGAAAATGAATACAAAATTATATTATTTTGATGAATTAATTTAATAAAAAAGTTTATAATTAAATTAACATTAACATTGTTAAGACAACCAGGGAATAAATTTTGTTGACAAAATCATTAACTATTAATATAATTATAAGAATACTAAAAAAATTCAAATAATTAAAAGATAGTGTTTTAAAAAATGAACAGTTTAGGAAAAAAAAATTCGAAAAAATGCGAATTTTTACAAACTACAGAAGAAATTAAAAATATAAATATATATGTATTATATTATATTACATATAATAATTTTAAGAATTCTTAGATTCTTCGAAAATTAATTTTCCATTACTTAGTTCTCTTAATAATACATTTCCAGTGTACACAAATTAAAATTCAAATGTTCATATAAGAGGTTCAATAATACATTGATTTATTTAAAATTATATTTTTTATTATTTATTTAAATTTTTTTAGTAAAACCACATTTTTTAAGAATTACTTATTTGACGAAGTATTCTTAATTCTTTAATTTCTAATTTTTTTTTTACTTATTTTATATCCATTACCATGGAATTATATAAATTTAATACAGCTTCAAAAAGTATTTATAAAATAATTAAATAAAATTCCAACTCATATCTATACATATCTATACATAATATATATATAATAGATTAAAATAATTCATTTCTACATGTTTGTTTCTAAATATTTTTTAACACTATATGCATGATTATATTTTAACTTATATAAAACTTTGAAAAATACTAAAAAATTGTTTTATTGTCAAAAATACTTTCATAGAAGGTATAAATTCTATCGAGGGAAAGTAGAAATAGATAGAGCACCGGGTTGAGTCGGACATGCTTTTTTATTTTTAAACTGGGTAAATAAAGAGATGCACAGATGCCAGGCGTTACTTTTCTAGGAGCATTCAACGAATGAAACCGTTCAGTCTGTTTACTGTAATGATATTCATTTTACTTTCATTTATTCTTTACCTTACTATTTATGGATCATGACATAACTTAATTGCTAACTTATCCATGACAACACAATTTCACTTTTATAATGTTTCAAAATTTACAAAAATAATATATTCACTTAGTAATGTATCAAAAGCAAGTTCTTTGGTCTAGTGTATTAAGTCAAATTATTTTAAACGAAATTAGTAAAAAAAGGAAAATGTTAATATAATATTAGCTTAGTTAGGTTAAAGTATTGGATTAGTTAGATTATTATTGATTTTTATTACTAATTTTTGTTAGAATAAACATTTCTTTTGGACCTTTCAGAAATCAATGTATTTAAATATGCTATAAATTATTTGAAAATAAGATGTTTAAGTTTGATTTGTAAAAATTAAATTAGATTTGTTGTAACATTAAATACTGCTCTTTCTCTAATATAGTTTTATAATACATTTATATTACTCCTGTTCACATACTTAATAATGTAAATCTTTTGTGTAATAAGTTATTTAAGTACATTTATTTGAGATTATAAATTTATTTATAAGTTATACTCATTCCATTTTTGTATTATCAAAAGATATTACATTTTATAAAATTACAATTATATACGAATTATTTACTAATTTTATAAAGTAGTACTTTTTTATACCATTTTTTATTTTATTATAAAGAATTATTTTTAATAAAAAATTAATTTCTGAGGATGTTATTATTAAATTATTAAATATTACTAATATAAAATTATTAAAAATCATATTCATATTTAAAAAAGTGTTTATATAAATAAATTATTTGTTAATTTTTAATTCTTTTTTTTTGAATTTATTATAATTTATAAGATAACGACACTTCTACTTTTTATTTCTAGTTGATAATAAATTTAAAATAATGGAAATTTAAATTTTCCATAATTTACGTTTTAAGTTTGAATTTAAACATTTTTTTGTAGTCACATTTATAGTTAGTTTTCTTAATTTTTAAAAAATTTAGATTTTCTTTAAAATATATGTATCTAAATACAGCTTTTATAAATTTATAACATATATAATTTATTATTCTTTGCATTATTTTAATAAATTTTCATTTTATAAAAAATGATCGTTTATGACATATATATGATATATAATTATGATAATTTACATTAGATGTTTTTTATAATGATTAAACGTAATTTTTTATAATAAAAGCTCGCATTTTATTATTTTTCAACGCCATATCTTTATTATTGTAATTTAATATTGAGTTTTGTATCATATTTTTTTTCAATATAATAAATGAAAAAAAAATGATTACTCCGAAATATGTACTTTAAATGCATTTGCGAAGTTAGCACTATCATTATGAAGAGCGCATATTTCAATTTAAAATAACAAGTAATAAAAAATTAGATACCATCTAGGAACAAAAGTAAAACCCACCATAAAGTAGATAAAGTTGGTTAACTCACCTAATCGTAATGGAATCTTCATTATATTGTAGTGGTATGAAAACAGTAGTAACTACCTTAATTCACTCTTTATTTGCACTATGAACGTTCTCCTGTGTACTCACATAAGCGTGAATCCACACAACATGAAAAGGAGTGGTTTACCACCCCTGGCCTGGATACCGCATTGTGTTATTCACCTTCATGTGAAAGTATTCGTGTGTGGCTGCTACGAACGAGGAATGATACCTAGATAAGTGCAGGCGTCGTACGCAGGCGCAAGTAAGCGTGGCATGAGTGGGTAGTAGATGTATGAGTTGTTCCTCTTCGTTTATGTATATACAAAAGAGAAATAGAGAAAGAGAGAGAAGGAGAAAGAGAAAGCCTGTCCTCATCCCCTTTTATCTTTCATACTTTTTTTAGTAAATTGAAATGTATGAAGCTTAGCTTCAAAAAAAGAAAGAGAGAGAACATAGAAAATCAGAAAGTAAAATAAAAACTTTTTCAGAACAGAGATAGATTGTAGAATTTTGTAAGATAGAAAAAAAATTGTTTATAGAAATGAAACCTATGACAAAGAAAATTAATATTGGAGCTAGAAATGCTCTTATGTACGACTTTACAGAAGGAAATTGAAATCTGAGTAAAGAGCCATAAAGAAACTTAAAACCCCAATAAATAATAAGAGAAAAAAATTAAATAATAAATTTATTTTTTTCATCGAACAAGATAAAATTTTTTAATTTTTATGATAGATATAAAGATTAGTTTACGTGCTATATTTATGCTTATATATAAAGTCTATATTATGAGCATTATTTTACTTAACTAAATATTTAAAGAGTACAATAATAATTATTATTTTTAATAGTTCAAACTTTGAAATTTTCTCACACAATTGAATACAAATTAAATGCAAAAAGCTTTTCCTCTGCTTGGAATGTCATGTTAAAAAAAAATTTTATTTTTTCGATATAATAATATGTTAATAACGGATGATGAGGTTTAGCAAGTTGCCTATGTAAAAAGTCTATAACATCCTCTACTCTTTCTGGATCACTAATCATCGCGACAACCTTGGCGAATCATCCACCGCAAAGATCCTCGGTCCATTTGCCGATGACGTTATGTTTCATTTTGTATCACACGCCTATAATGCTTCATCGAGCAACATCATCATCGTCCCCTGACGTTACTCATATTATGCTTCATTAACGGAAGTAAAATATAGTAAAATTCATCAAAACTCTCCACTTATGATTGCAAAAAATTGTGTTATATTTTTTAAAAAATCTCTAATCATAATTAAATAATTCAACGGGTGTGTATATGTATTATACATTTAATTAAAATTACATCTTTACTTATACTTTTAAATAAGATTTAACGAGTAGTGTAATTATAATTTTTATCCGCAGGAAATATCATAAACTAACTCTTGGTATTGAAATTTATTAATTTTTATTTCTTAAAATTTTGTTAATCTTCCATTCAATTGATTTCATTTTATTACTGAAAACCTATTAATTTAATTATTCAAAGTGAAAAATAACTGTCAATTATCGTATTGTGTATATTATCTGCTTGCAACTGATATTTAACGGTGATTACATCATTTTTTCATTATTTTTTAAATAACTAATTATATAAACATAATATTCTTTAGTAAATAACAAAATATTTTTTGTTCGGTATATGAACACCTTTATCTGGTAAAGCATATCTTACGTAATAATTTGCTAATACATTGACGTATTATTTATTGTGGTCTTACCACATTTGACTTATTCTACTGTAAAAACCTCGAAATCTTCCACAGAGTTATGTATTAAGTTATTTGTAATTTTTTTTTACATTTTTCTCAGTATATAACCATATCAAATTGTATAAAATCTTAAAAAATCAAATTTTACTATATAAGAATGTAATATAAACAAACATGAATAATTTTCTCCTTTACGCATGATCCATTACATTACAAAACAGCAAGTCATATTGTGTACAAGCTAATGCTCGATTTAAAAGTTGTATTCTTCTTGTATTAAAATTCATAATTGTATTAAACTATGGAAATATAGATTCATATAACTTCTCTAATATGACTCCAATAAATGTATAATGTTAGTTGGATTATAAATGTCAATTTAAAAACCGTATCTAATTATAATTTTTATATAAATGATTTTTAAATTTAATTTAGTCTGCTGATTTAATTTTTAATGTACTTCTATATTTTAGCTTCAAATTTTCTATTCTTTACAACTGAAAGTGACATAAATTCAGTAAGAAAGCTTTATGAAACATTAATGACAAGATGTATTTCGAGAAAAGGGATGCAGAATGTTTCTTCGATTTACTGGGTTCAAAAAACCTTGAAAGGATGAGGAAGGGATAAAGAAGCGCAAAGAAAAGTAGCATTAAAGAAATCAGTTGTAAGAGCTCGAAGAAGTACAGAAGTAGCAACAGCAACAGCGTGCGAATGTACCGTTAAGGCAACACCGCAGTTCGCTGGTTAGTGTGGCAGTGTGTTAACCGAGCGATGGCGTCGGCAATAGCGCCTATAGCTCTCGCGCTCTCGTTGAACCTTCTGTTCGTTCACGCTCATATACCCGTGCTTTTGCAGAATATGGTAGGGGAAGACATCTTGACCCATAGGAGACGAAAACCAGAATATTTTTAAAGTTTTATTAGTACTTTTTGTCTTCAGGATGTCCTCGAGTCTACCTTTAAAGCCTTAAATAAAATGACCACTAACATTATTACTTATTATTAGTATATATTTTAGAATCATAAAAATATGATTTTAATTTTTAATGTTCTTCTATATTTTAGCTTAAAATCTTCTACTCTTTACAACTAAAAATGAAATAAATTCAATAAGAAAGCTTTACGAAACATTAATAACAAGACGCAATTCGAGAAAAAGGATGCAAGAATGATTCTGCGAACATTATTAATTAATATTAGTATATATTTTAGGACCATAAAAATATGATTTTATTTTAAAAATTACAATGTGTGTTACTTTCTTCGGATATTTATATAATATGTATTTACTATTCACCTTATATTTTTAAAATTATTATTCTTAAATTTTATGCATATTAACTTACTTATTTATATAATAAGAATAAATATTTTGAATATTCCTTGAAGGAATTTGAAATTATTTGCTTAGATAAAGAATTTCAATTAATTTAGAAAGAATTTATAAATTTTTATACATTAATAAGATCAGAAATTTTAATTGCAAAATCTTAGTATAAGACTTTTTTAACTACGTGAAAGTATTTATTTAAATTAATATTTAATAACGTTTATTTATTTTACATTTATTAGATATTTGTATTTAATAAGTATAGAAATAAGTACCAATTATTATATATACCCATTATATCACTACTAATAATAAAAAAATATCAATAAATAAATAAAATATTTAATTTTCTTATAATATTATTAAACTACAATAAAAATTATTTCATCTCAAGAAATATAATACAATTTAATTAATAACTGGACAGATACAATATTTTTCAGACAGTAAGTATCTACTAAATTTGCTTTCATTTTTCAATAGTTTGATTTATCTGCATATGTATTTTTAATATTATTATTTATATTTTTGTCAAATATATATATATATATATATATATATAAATATTCAAATCATTTGATTACATATGAATAAAATAATAAAAGAAGCGCAATGACTTATATTTATTTTTATGAATGTGAAAATTTTTTAGGCTGTATTATTACAAAATTTTATTAAATAATGTTGTAAAACACTTGTATATTTATTTAAACGATACACAAATTATAACATATAAACACAGAATACACAGTATTAATAAAATAAATATAATCAAAAGTTACGCAGCACTAATTATTAATATAATATATTGAAACAAATTTTATATGAATAAGATACAGTTTAAATCAGTTTCCGTAATACGTCAATCTGTTCACAGCTTTTAAATTATTAATGCTCTTGTAGAAGAAACGATGCTTTGTAGTCGCGATGTAGCAAAGATATTATAACAAATAATATTATATTACATATAGTATATATTTATGTAATGGCGGCCATAAATATTACGGAGAATGCAAAATCCGTTGAATGGCGTGGGCAAATAGTCAAAAGTATTGCTTGTAAAACAAGTATTCGGTGTAAAGTAATCTAAACGTGTAACATTTCTTTTTTGCTAAGTACTTCTCAATTGTCTTGTGAGTTCGACATACCTTAAATGAATATTTGGCAACAGAAATTATTAAAATAAAAAAATAATTATTTTTGAACTTATCATAGCTTATTTTTTATTAATTTCTCAACTTAACCAAAGTATTATTTATTTTTTTATATTATTAAGTAATTAAAGAGTAATTTTAAGTTTAATTCAAAATTTAAATGTGGTATATTATATAACTTTTTAATTAATTAATAATCATTATATTATAGCATTGCTCAATAAAATAAATTTTAATTTTAATCTTCCTCCTATATGTAATTAAATTTTTCAGTATCATTTTAATAACTGCTAATTTTTTCGAGAGTCGTGTATTCTATAATTAAAACTGTAAAAACTTGAATATGATTCGTTATAAGACGCTCCTTAGAAATTTTTAAATTCAAAGTATTTTTCATAAATAAAACCTTTAATTCTAAAACAATTAATATTACTATCCACGTAACTATTTTGTAGAGAACAAAGTTCTTTACATAAAATTTTAGAATAAAATTTTGATCAGATATAATATATACTTGCATAGTTAATTGTAAAGCAATAAATAGAATATCAAAAATTTTTCTAAAAATAAAAACAAATGCAATATTATCTTTATGGAGAAATAGAATCGCATTAGATCAATGCATTTAATAATCACTCTTTAAACATAAGCTAATTAAATGTGCTTTTTACATTTATGCAGATACCTACGTTTGTTCCTGCATTGGCGATAATTGTGGATTAAATGAACACAAGAATTAAAAATGCTACAACTATAAATGATATTCGATCTGCGTTAAAAGCAAAATCAGTATATATAATGCGCATATAGAAGCAAATATATTACCGTAAATTTAAGTATTAAATTGTAAATTTAAAAAATTTACTATGTAATTTTACAAAATAAAAATATAAAATTTTAAAAATTACATGTTTTAAATAACATTCGTAGATGATAATTTTCTCTGTCTTAGATGAAAAATATTGATATTCAATATATTATAATAGCTAAAAACATCATGAATATTATATTGCTTTATTTTTTAATTGATATTCCATATTAATTCAGGCTTTTAGGTTGTATTAAATGCTTAGAAATAAATTTAATGACAAATAAAAAAGAAAATTAATAAATGATATTCTCTAATAACTCACAACGCGTTCTTATTAATGTGTAATTAAAAATATGCGTGAATTTAAAAGGAATAGCGATGCATATTTATCAAGTAAAAAGTTATTGAACAGTACAATAATTCCGCAGCAGTCACATAACGTGCATTCATTTTTCCGCGTATTCAGTTCGCACGCGAGAGCTACAGTATCAGCAGCACATCAATCCAGATTTTCATGCCCCTCCTCTTCTCTCATCCCGTCTCATACTCACTTACATACGCATAGTTTCACACGCGTCATTCCATGGTCTGCGTGCAATTATCTTTGACGTTGACACGCTTGGGTCTTCGCGATTGACACCGTGACATGGCAATGTCACACACTTCAGTCCTCTTCTGTCTCTGTTAGCTGCTGGAGGACGGAGTAAGAGCACAGCGGGCGAGGGGATAGAGGGGAGAAGCAGAGCTGACGTTAAAAGACAATTAATCTGAATAACACTCGCATAGCCTAGACCCGGTCGGCGGCCCAATTTTGCGACGACATTACACATAAGCCACATTGCCGAGTCAAAATGTACTATCACGTACGTGCACGTCGCGCCGGTCTTAAACAAGTAACATAGGCTCGGGAAATCGTGCGGCTGTCGATTAGAAAATTTTATGATCCAGGAAGTCTGCATTATTGATTCGTTAAGGGAACTTTATGGCTAATATTAGAATATTTTGTTGCATTAATGTTTTCATTGTACAGACGTCCAATGGGTTATGAAAAATTGAAATTTATTATCTATAAGTAATTTATGCGGTGCTTATTGCGAAAAATGAATTTCGATTTTTTGTTAATGGATTTATTGATGGATTTTAGAGCATTCATTTGTTCTTATATGCATTGATATTGTTTGTAAGCGCTAATTAGTATCTTCCGTAAATGGTTGCTTTATGTACTTTGATTGATTATTTTGATGCGCATTTAACCCCTAAAATTATAGGAATTTATGTGAGTGATATTACACAGCTTGAAGAAAATTCAATAATGTTTTTAGATAAATCTTGAAATAATTTTTATCTAT
The DNA here is from genome assembly GCA_018907185.1 of Platyscapa corneri. Taxonomy (NCBI): domain Eukaryota; kingdom Metazoa; phylum Arthropoda; class Insecta; order Hymenoptera; family Agaonidae; genus Platyscapa; species Platyscapa corneri. Next base: position 843,556 of record JACCHW010000072.1, read on the forward strand.
CTTTCTTTACATATTTGTTTTGTATATATTTATATATAGCTGATCTAGTCTTCATCTTCCCATAACTTAACCCATTTATATTGAATACATACGATTGATGGTAAGAGCCTCTCGTGTACGACTTTAAATTCCTTTAAATCACCATTAATAGAGAAATGATGGTTAAACTTCCTACGTGAGTTCTTGGAACAGTTTTAAACAAATAGACGTATTCTAACTACGAATAGACCAATCCAAGTGTGTATTTATTCCGTTCAATTAAGTTTGACTCTTATCGTTAAGATATTGTTATTTTTGAAAGGATTTCGTCATTATATTTTGATGAAAATTTTTGTTCGAATAATTGTACTTGTTTATAATCTGAAAGATATCAATTTCTTGTATTTGTATTAGGTATAATTATTTTAGGTGATCCTTAATCTCAATTCAGATTATCAACCACTAATAAATACATAACATTTCGAGTACCATAAAAAATCTTTTAAAAAATACGGATAATCTATGAAATAATTTTCTTTTTTATTAGAAAATCTTGTGTTAATAAAAAATTTATATAATTATTCATCGTGCCTTAGTAATTTTTTTTTAATAAACGGACAAATGTTTTTAAAATGATATTTCCATACAATGAATATATTTTTATAAAACATTTTTATACAATAAGAATCATAGAAAGTTAAATACATAAAATTTTATGGTTATAGTAATAAAAAATATAAAATTAAAAAAAAGTATTAAAGACTACTCGGATTACTAAGTATTCGTTTTTAATAGTTTATGATATTCTTTAAAATAATCTTTATTATGAGAGCAATAATTCACAAAATTACAAATGTAAAATTAACTGTAAATTTAATAATATCATTTTTGTAATATATATACAATTTTTTACATATCTGCCATTAATATAACTTCTATTATCTGTTACATCTATAATATATTTTTTACTTTATTTCAGAATTTTTTTTAATTTTATAAGAAATATATTAATACAGAAATACAAATGTTTAAATCATGTATAATCTTAATAAGATATTCCAAAATTTATTATAAATAAATGATTTTTCTATCTGAATACTATAGTATAAGTTAATTTTAACGTTTTTGTATAAGTTTATACAAAATAACAAAAAAATGCTAGAACATTATACTACAGAAATAAACATTTTATATAAATATGTAGATATCATGAAATAAATCTATAATTTAAAAAAAATTTAGAATAAAATAAAATTTATATGTGAATAAATTGAAATAAAATAGGTATTATACAAAAAAAAATAAATTTGATGCAAAACCTTATAAAAATTTTTGAAACCTATATGAAAAATAAAAAAATATATATTCACAAATATAAATTACAAAAATTAATTTTTTAGATTTGAATATTTTTACTAAATTTATTGAGAAAATTTTATTAAATTCGTATATTCGGAGTAAAAAACAGTATTTAATATAATAAACTATTAATAAAAATACATTATTACATACTTATATTTTAAATATTATTTTAAAAGTAGTATTGGTTATGTAAACTATATAAAATGCTCAAATATTTAAAATATTCGAAATATAAAGTTCATTTAGAGATATATACTATTTTCTTGCTTGTAAACATATTAAAATATAGTATTGTAGAATGAATTATTCACATAATTTTTCCTTATATATCAGAGAAATTTATTCAATTTTTATTTTAATCAAAAGAAGAGTATTTTTTTAATTTTCAATAAGAATTAACTATTATTTCATATTATATGTCTGTGTAACATTTTATTATTTCTTTTGAAAATATTTCAAAGTTCTGATAAAAATAATAATTTTTCGGTGGATCTGAAATCGATTCAATATTAGTATATTATTAAATTCTGTTTACTTATTGGCATTAATTATTTTGTATAACATCATTTTTTATATCTATGTAAAATTTTTATTGAGACTTATATCCACTAAAAAACAAAAAATTTTAAAGAAAATATTTATATTATATTGTATTTAATATAATATTTATATAATATATAAAGTTTATTTTATAACTGATTTTATATTTATTATTATTAATATAAACAGTAATGGTGCTTTAATTATTATTAATGTTTATGTAATAATTTTTTATCACAGTTTAATAAAAATATAATAATTTGAATCAACTATTCATAAATCAATATATTTATAGACTTGCTAATATAAATTTATTAAATAAAATTTTTATATTCATATAAAAACAAGTTTTTCATAAAAAATAGGACAGCGCTTCGTCAATAAAATAATAATCAAGATAAAATACGCTTAAAAAGACTTGACGACAAAGAACATTGAACCTTGCATACGATTATCGATTAAATGTGTTAAAATGTACTCATATAATTAAGACGAAACTAATTATTGTATAAATTCAATAACATTGATTGCCCATATTTTTTTAATTTTAAATGTAAAACGAAACAATAATTTGAAATTTCTGAAAGAAATGTCATATTTCATTATAATAATTAAACTTTGCACAAATCTTTTTCTGCGAATAATAAATTTCTATATTATTATCTTTAAACTCTGTCAGATAAGCCATTACACTTTAATTTCTGATTAAGTAAGTGTTAAAATGTGTATATAATTACTGTTGCTTTTTATTTTTATTTGTTTTTTTTTACTAATTTTTGTTAGAGTAAATTGAAATAAAATATCTTGATATTTTTCTGCTAAGATATTATACAATTTTAATCATTTTTACATTATAGTAGTTTATTCTATTATTATAATTATTTTGGTTATAATATTATTACTAAAATGTCAAATACGAGCATATACATCCTGGAAAACTTAACATTTCAAAATATATGTGTATTATATTAATTTAATACATTTAAATATTCAAAATATTTAAAAAATTTCTTCTACAACTATAATATTACTATTTTAAATTGATATTTATTTCTAATGATATTATAAAATTAACTTGTTAATTAAGGAAAATTTATTTTGCTTTGATATAAATATTGGTATAAAATTAAAAATAATAGTTTGGATATTATTAATACAAAATATTTTAGTAATATATTGTTGTTTTTATAATTCAATGATTTGATCGTTTCGTGAATGCTAGAGAATACAGATATGAATCACTTAGAAAGTAAGAATAGATGTTGGAATTAACGATAATCATAAAAATATGAGTAGATAAACAGCATTACAAATACAAATAAATAATATACATTCGTAGAATATGTATAAACGATTACTTTTGGAATTTATTGGCTGGTATTCCTTATTATTAATGAAAACTAAAACTAAATTCTGAAAATACTATTATTAGTATCCATAATCAATGATATGATTTATTGTTGGATGGGTGATCGCAGGGCTTGGTTGTCGTTCGAATAAATATACTCACAGTTGTGTTTTGTTAGTATGCAGTATTTAATATTAATTAAATAATGAAAATTAACAAGTGATTATCAAAAAACTTTAGTGTATACATTCGTTTAGAAAGACGTTTGTAACAAGACTAGACTGCAATATAATAGTATTGAACCGTATTGCCGAAACATGTGGTATGCACATTTCCCGTGCAATAAAACAATAAAGTAATTGTGTGCTGCATTTTTAGACAAGAGTGTGATAAATATACAATACGACGGCTTACGCCAAAGTACTTAGGGCACTCTCAACATTTATAGATGTAAAAATGAAATAATACATTTGCATAATACATTTTATTTATTTACTTGAAATGTAAATTGGCTATTTATTTTTTTTTTAACTATGGTATAAATTTGAACTGTATATAGTAGAAAACGAAAAAATTTCAAAATTATTCAAATAATATAAAATATTATTTATATATTATTAATATTTATAATATTAACACATTTTTACAACAGTATTTATAAACAGGTAATTTTAATTTTATTAAATAAAATTTTATATAAACAATGATTTTTAATTCAAAATACAAATGATTCGAAAGTACTAGATTAAATTATAAAAACCAACATTCATATTAATCAATAAGTTCTATTTAAAAGATGTAGTTACACTATGAACATATTTAGTAATTAAATACCATATTTTTTTATTTTTCTCGCATTAATGATCAGTATTCATATATAAATAGTATAAATACTAAATCGTCTTTCCATATAAATTAAAAAACATTTAAATAATATTTATATTTTATAAATGTAACATTATACTGATTTAGAATTATTGATTTAATAATATATATAAAGAATACAAAAAAGAATGATGTGCAAGAAAGCTTTTAATGAGTGAATAAATGATTTTGTCAAACTTGTAAAAGATAACTAGCGTGTTACGCGTACCCAATAGCGTATAATTACAAGTTATAACGAGATAAAACTGAAAAAGAAAAAGACAAAAATCATAAGGGTGGCTTTACGTATAGAAGTATATAGAATACAGAAACAGGGAGTATTCAAGGAAATAAATATCATTTCAAAAGTATAAGACTTACTATACGATTGATTTACTTAGGCCGTTTAACAATCAAGAAAATGAAAATCGTGATGAAACTTATTGTGAAAATAAAAGGAGGATAAGATAAATACTAAGTTTGAGGAATTTACCACATTTACTGACTGTAATTGATAACTTACTCATGACACTTAACCTTTATGAACATGTACAAGTGCATTAATTTTATTTTTTAATAGTATATTTAATATACTTTCATGACATACGAAATATATTCTCATCATAATATCCAATTCTAGGAATAACTATTCAATGGATATAATTAGCATAAATTGTTGTAGGAGAAAATACGTGATTAACTTACATGAATAAGATTAGTAAACAATAAAAAGTTTTAAATATTTTCATGAAAATGTTCATAGAATATAAATTTTCTTTATAATTATGTTTTTTTATATAAAGATAATTATGGTAATATATTACATGGTATTACATTACATAATATGAAAATATAATATTATATAACGGTCATATAAAAATCTTTTATTAATGCAAAATATATTTTGATCAAATCCTAAAAACATAAAACTCTAATTTAACTGTATGAGAGACTGAAATAGTGACCGATGCTGTCGAATTTTATTCTTTAATTTATAAATTATATTTTTATTAAAAAAATAACTTAGTTAAAGTTAAAATATTATTTACTAATTTTTAAGTTAAATTCAGAAATTTTTCTATTAGTTTTATAAGTATTTTCTACAATAAAAATATTTATTGCAAAATTTTAAGATATGTAATTTATAAAAATTGAAAGTTATTTCCAGCATCTATAACTTTTAGTGATCATTCATATCAGTATCTGTTCCTTATAAGTTGTGATTCGTATTTAAATTAATCTAAATTTTCATTGCAAATAGTTCAAATAATAATTTCTTTTTATAACATATTTTAGATTTAAAGTACTTATATACATATGTAAATAAGTTTAATAAATTTAGTATTGATTGATTAAAAAGTAATTAGCAAAATTCTGCAAAAAGTAAACAAATTTTTCATTTATTCTAATTGCTATCTTTTATTTAATATTTTTTTTATAAATATAATCGAACTTCTCTCCGTCTAACTTTCTTTTTCTTCTTCCGTTATGAGCTTTCAATACTCAGTAGAAGGAGCTTGTCGCATTACATTAAAGAAAAATTTTTATTTTTTAGGATACTTATTAAATGATGACAGCAAATCGAACGTGAACAATTGCATAAGAGAGACAAAGAAAGAGAAAGTTAGTGGATAACATGTCAAGGAGAGATAAAATGTAAAAACATCTAAGGGATTATGTTCTAGGAAAATTATCTTTTTTATTTGTCTCAATAACTAATCGATTTAGTGAAATGAAATAAAAAACAGAAGTAGGAATAAATAATATTTGTGTTGAAATAAAACTCCGCAGGTTTTTTTATATAATTATTTATTTAATATAAGTAGAAAAATACAGTAGTACTATACGTAAAATTTACAAATGCAAAGTTACAATCGACATAAAGAACTAAACTAGTTGTTCGGCAACGACAGTATACATGCATTTCTTACCTATACTTAACTTACACAAGCTTACAATAAACATTCAACCCACTCTTAAACAGCACATGGTATTTATGCGTGCCAGATTTCGCATAAATACTATAGAACTTTGACTGCATTTTGAGTCAAATGTCATCTTACGAAAGGTTCCGGTTGTACCTAGTATTTGTGGTCCTATCGTTGTCGCCCTATAAAGTTATTAGAGCCATGGCCAACAACATAGCTTAAGACTACATTTCCAACAATTTATAGTTCGAATTGTATTTTTTTATTAAACTGTTCTTGTTATTGAAGCGAATACATAAAATATAATGTTAATACAACATGGAATTTTTAAATAATGTATTATTATTGTGTTTTAATTTTTATAAAATTTGAGAGAATTTTAAATTTAATTTATAGTCAAAACTTTTATTTGATTACAATATTTTTTTTTAATAGTGCGAAAAAAAGTTATTTTATGTAATAATTGACATATGTATCAATGTTAATTTAACATAATTTTGAGTTAATATCAATCTAGATGTGCTGTAAATTTATAATAAACTTGTCTATTTTTTAAATAAATTAAAAATACCATATTAACATAATTTAGTTTGACGAATAGCATTCTATTATGTTTTTTAAATATTGATAAACTGTAACAATTAGTTTATTATTTAAAAAATATTGAACATTTTAAATAAAATATAAAAAATAATATGTTTAATAAATATCATTAATATTAAAGTTTAATATTTTACTTCAAAGCCGTATAAGTTTATTGAATTTTTGTTATTTATTTTTTTAAGTTGAAATGCTTTATCTTATATTAAATGTAAATTTATCGCTATTTTATGATAAATATGTAAATTTATACCATTTCTGAAAATCATGGACAATATTTATAAATGTATATAATTTAATAAACGAATACACATACATCCTCACACTTTAGATTAAACATTAGCAAAATATCTTGTAGACAAATAAATTGATTTTTTACCTATAATTATAAATTTTTAAAATTTTTCCAACTGTTTGTCGTACGAGTAATTGTTATAAAAATTATATAATCTATTGAAAGAAATACTCATCATCAAAGACTAAACCAAGACTGAAAATATTTCTTGTGACTTATAAAAAATGTCATAGTTTATAAATGATATATTATTACATATTCAAATAAAGGAAACAGATAATTACAAAGCATACGGATTATGTTAGTACGATGGCGGTTTTTTGTACTTTCTGATTAACATTTGGGGAAGTTGCAGGGGTGTTTGTACGTAATGAAAAAGAGAGGACGTGAGAATAAGCACAGAGTACGCGCCGATAGCGACGGAGACGACGGCGATAGGAGGGAGCGAGAGAACGAGGTTGATGCCCGGGCTTACTTCCTCGTCTGGTAGCCTGTATCGACCGCTCGACGTCCCGACGCCCCTGGCTTCTCTCTCTCTCTCTCTCTCTCTCTCTCTCTATGTATCTCACTTTCTCTCTTTCTCTCTCCCACTAACTCTCAGCTCTTGTGCATACCTTGTTCTCATGCAGCTTGTGGTGCATCGATGTATATTCAGAATCTCTTGCTTGCTGCATTCTATGCGACGATTACGAGCGTCGCGACGGTTATTATTTTTCTCATACAGCAATGGCTCCAACGCCTCTACTTCTATCATCGCTACTAAAAATAACTGAAGAGAGACTGGATCTATGTGTGCGTGTGTGCTTGAATATAAGCTCGATTTGCTTTAGAATTTCTATCGCACGCAGGTAAAATGTCAGTGACGGTGATTTCATTATATTAAATAGAGCCACATAGAGTAATAAAAAGATGTTACATAATACATTCGGGTTCCTTGAGATTCACTGAATTCACAATGAATAAAAATTCTAATAGTTATATATGTAATGATCTTATATACTATTATAAACTTAAATAACTGGCTAGTTTTACTAACTAAAATGTAGATACTCGAAATCATATTCTTCAATAGTGTATTGTGTTCTGTACATTAAATCTAGCGGTAGTTTATATAATTAGATAACCAAAAACTTACAATGTATAGTCAAATCATAAATTATTTTTCTAATATTTACAGTGTAATGGTAATATTAAGTTTAGGTTTTTTTTATATTTATTAGGCTTTCAACTTACCGACAGTTCTATTCTACATGATTGTTTAATAAACGGGAGGAAAGTAAAATAAATTAGAATAGTTTCTTTTTAGTAAATAAATATTTAAAAATATATTTATTATTTATATATTATTGTTATTTAAATAAATGCGTTAACCGTCAAAAATTTCCTCACTCGAAGACTTTAAGAAATTAAGAAACTATGGATACATTTGCTGAACTCAGTATTTTTTCTCAACAATTATCTCAAACATTATAGAATGCGTAAAATCACGTTTTCTTATAAGAAATAACTGAAACAATATGATGACATTATTGTTATCCTTAATGTTGCAGTTGTTAGGCCATCCACCTCATGATAGTGTACATACTCGCTAATAAAGGAGAGAACGAAAAAAGAGAGAGGTAGAGTGAGCGAATAGCTACGTAACAAGGTGGTTTGTAAATAGGGTTGAGTCGGCGCTACACCTATGGTGGAAGGGTGCTACCACTGTCGGTACTGCTGCTGCTGCTGCTGCTATGCGCATAGACGTAAGGGGAGTCAGGAGAGCGGTCGAAAGGTCGGCGAACCCTGGGTCGATAACCGTGCGCGTGTGAGGCGAGCTCTTGAGAAAGGGAAATGGAGACGAAGATACTGCAGCCCTGCGTGTATACACCCCAGGCGCTAAGTAAAGCTGATTCTTTTTCTAGAGGCTTCGTTGAATTTTACGTTAACTCAAACGAAAAATTCACTCTTTGCAAGACAGCATTATTTTTTCTTTTGAAATTGCGTCAGCAGGCAGTAGAAGGATACAGGGATGAGATAAAATGAAAGTTTCTTTATATTTCAATGAAATGTCTTTATTTATACTGCAAATGCTATTATTGTATTTTGAATATGAATTCTACAGAATCTAGGCTTTTTTATATCGAAATTTGTAATTAAAATTTTTGTGTCTTTTATGGATTAAAAATGCTCCCTTAAACATACTTTTCTATTTTCCTATAAATTTTCAATTGAAATACGGAAATTGATAATATACAGAATAAAAATTATATTAAGATTTTAATTTATTATTTCAAAAATAAAGTTTTTTTTAGAAATTAGTTAATAACATTTATGAATTTCAGTTCAATAGACTAATCTAATAGTGAATACAATGCGATTTTATAGTTTAAATATTATATATCGTTTTAATAATATAGTTTAATTTCAATTTATTTAGAAGATAGTTATAATGCAAATGTAATAATAATAGAAAATAATTTTTGAAAATAGTGATACATAAAACCCTGTTTCAGCTAAAATAAATTTTTTTAATTTTCTAACGTTAATTTCGTATATTAGTTTTGAAAAATGTTTTCTTTTATACTGCTTCCTCGGATTATTTACGAGTTTTAGAAAGAAAGAACGAGAGATGAAAAAATGAACAAGAGAAGACAGATAGTTTTAAGAAGGAACTGAAATCGAAGATAAGTTTTATTCTTAATTGTAATTGAGTACACAATCATACATTTTTCTATTACTGGATACAAGAATGATGTTCAATTAATTGTGATGATACCTTTTTCATTAATAGGTAGTTTTTACTTTTATTGGTAGTCTCTATCATTATTGAAGATTTTATAGACATACTTTATTAAATATTTTAAAGAAACTTAGTATATCTTTGTAACTTCAAGAAAATAAACATTAAATATTTTTTCGAGTATCATAAAATGATATATTTTTCAAAGATTATATAAATTTTCTACGTATTTGATATATTTTACACTTGTCTTAAAAAGTTATATTTTATATATAATATATATTACATTATATATACAATATAATTATTATATTTCTTTTATGTTTTTTAATAACAAAGCGGAAAATACAAGTTAATTTTTTTTATTAAATAGTTAGTTATATCAAGGTTTCTATTTACAACTAAATCTTCTAATTTTACATGCTCTACCATCTACTATTTCTTTGTTTCAAATATAAAATCAACTAAAAGTTTTAATTTACCAAAATAAGTATAATATATATATAGAGTTTTAGGCTTATTAAACGGTTTATATAGATTTAAATGAAATACTATTGATATAAATTATCTAAATAGATTATATATACATATATATAAATGATGATTTTACAAATATTTTCTGATTTTCATTGCATAAACGACCATTACTACTAAAATAAAAAAAAAAAAATTCAAGATAATAAAACGATAACTATGAAATTAAGAAATAGAAATAAATATGATACATAAAGATCTACAACACTTTTTTTATCAAAAGTAATTTAAGAAAAACACTTAGACAAAAAATTAGATTCTTAAAAAGCCATAAATTTGTACAGCTAATCCATACAAACGCGAATACGTATATATTCATATAAATGAAGAAAAAAAAACGATAAGTGGAACTCAAGAAAGAATTTCCAAGGATAGAAGAACTGAAGTGGGCAATTAAAAATTTGCGGTAGAGTAAGGAGAGAGAGAGAGAAGAGAGAGAGAGAGAGAGAGAATGATAAAAAGCCAGAGATGAGAGGGAGTCAACGACACGTATTAGAGATTTGTTTTTCTCGGACTGCTTATGCGCTTTAACACGCTGCGGATGCTAATGAGCTGTGTGCCTCGTATGAAGAGAAATCGTAAAACCGAAGGCGCGTGCATAGGAGTTACTAACGTTGCTGTTGGCTGAACGGATGGCGCGGTAAGAGGAGTGCTGCGGCAACAGCGTTTTCACGTGTTCGACTATATATATACTCGCAATATGTGCCGAGCACGTGAACCCAGTCGTAGCCCAGAATATAATGTTCCCTACAAAATAACTACTCTAATAATTGGGTAGCCAATTTTTTTATCGTTTCATTTCTTTATCCTAAAACCGAAATAACAAATAAATACGAAAGCTCCAATGATTATGAGGTCACTTTATCTCTGGTAAATATCTTGCTTGTATTCATAAAAAAAACATTATTATTGATTCGTACAAAATTAACAATAGTAATAGATTTTATTAATTTGAATTTTCCAGTATTAGCTTTGCTTTTATTTTTCTCGATAAATACAAATGATACACATGTACGATAAAAATTAAATATTTTTTTTTTAAATTTATACATAAATTTTCTCTATGATTTTCCTTTGCATTTGTAATTATGTTAATGATATGCATATCCTAGGATAAAGAAATACGTGATTAATGCTTGAAATACTAGAAATCAAGTATATGAATCGTTGCCCATCCTAGTGATTCTCTTTTTATATCTTTTCCATTTTCATTAATTTAATAATTATCTATTTTTCAAAAATAGTAATTTTTAATATTAATTAAAAAATTTCCATGTTTTTGATTCATTAGTTAATGAATTTGTTTTTTATCTAAAATATAAATATATTTCAATAATATATTTGAAATAAATTCTATAAAATTACAATATTACAATAAAACTTTTAAGTATTGTAAAGTAATTTACCATATATCTGAAAAATATATCACAGTAGGGGAGATATTACAAAAAGCAAGGAAAATGTAGTTAGTTTTAATTAATCGGATAAATATAAGTGTATAAAAATTACACAAGCGGTGTAATTATTGCTAGTATATTACAAAATAAAATTGCACAATATTATTTTATGTTATAAGCATTAAAATATGTAGTTATAAAAATTCCAAGAAAACAATTATACTGATTTTCCGTTTTTATTTTATGATTTCAGGTAAGAATATAGATGAAATGAAAAGTTGATTAGAAATGTTTTTTAAATATAAAATTGTAATCAATGAAAATACAACTCCACTGTCCAAGATTAAGGTAAATTTATCTTTTTTTAAATTTAAAACTATATATTCAATATAGGTTTCGTTTAAGTATGAAATAATCATTAATATTATAAACATGAAAATTTATTGAAATATGTATATGATATTCTGATCATTGAAAGATAGTTAAATCTATTTACATTTAATGTATTATAATTATATATAATGTTACTAAGATATTTTAAATCTAAGAAAAATAGATATTTGCTAATATTTAGTAGTTTTGTAAATTTTATTTTATTTATATTTAGTAGAATTAACAGAATGGAAAAATTTACTAAGTTATATTTAAAGTTTAATCATTTTGAAAACTATAACCAATGTAGCGAAATATCTATTTCGTATAAATATACTTGAATCTATAGCTCAATTTATCCTATGGCGAAATATTAATTCATAAATTTTATACAAATTGATCAATTCTATTTCAATTTACTTTTTTTTTTTATTTCAAAAAAGATAATTTCTACTTAAAATATATTATTTTGTCTTATAAACTTAAAAAATATGTATAAGTTTATAATCTTTAGTTTACTGTATTAAAATAAAAATTAATTAAATTGCATAAATAGCATAGATAGTTTATAATAAAGAATTCATTAATTTTGTACATATCTGCTATAAGTAACGTATTCAATACACATATTTTATACAAGTGCAAAATCAGAGGCATTTCTTATTTTACTACATAATGAAAAATTTTCTACAAATTTGTTGTTTCTAAGATACGAATTAAAAAAAAAATTTCTCCATTTGTTGAAGTCTGCTAATAAATAAGGAAGTTCAGACGAATTTAATCAACCTTATCTAAACTTGACTGATTGCATTATTGCGCGCGCAAGCAATTTCTCATAGTGTCTGTTCCTTCTTTCGCGACTCGAGATTCTTCGTCGAGATTCTCTCTCTCTCTCTCTCTCTCTCTCTCTCTCTCTCTCTCTCTCTCTCTCTCTGTGAGTATATTTTATTGACGCGAAACGTGTCATTTTCCAATTTAAACAATTAGATGCATCCATTTTTGCTACTGAGCACACAGAAAGAAAGAGAGAAGAGAGAGACTGAAATAAAAAAAGAAGCAGAAGAGATAGCAATCATACAGAAGTTTATTACGAATGATTGCTGGCTTTATTGATGAACTAATGGGCTTTTATCTTATTTTTTATGGATTCTTTTTTTTTTGACGAATATAAAGCTTTCACTTATTTCGTGTATTCAATTTTTTCCATTTTCTGATACACTATCTAAAGAAATTTTTAAAGACATGTTAATTTTTTTTCTTGTAATTGATTAAGATATTAATTTCTAATTATTTGGCTATACTTTACTAACATTGCTATAATATCTTATAACAACAACAACAACAACAACAACAACAACAACAATAACAATAATAATAATAATAATAGTAATATATAATTCAATTTGAATGCAAAAGTCTCGAATTCTAGTTTATTAAAGTCAATCGGTTTAAAGTCGCACGAAAACATAATTTAGACTTGCACATAGTGTGTAATTTTGAAAAATAAACGTACAATTATGTGGAAGTATCATTTAAATAATTTTACAATCAGTTATATTTTCCATTTAAATAATTGTAATATAATAATAATAATAATAATAATAATAATAATAATAAGGAAATTTAAGACCAACTGACGTTCAATTGTAAAGTGTATGCAAAATCTATTATAGAACCCTGAACAATTTTAATAAATAAATAATTTTGATTTAAAATTGTTTTAAAATAATTACTTAAAGAAAGAAAATGATTAAAGGTTATTATTCTCATAAAACGTCAAAATATATACGTTCATTATTTTCGAAAACTTATAATACTTAGCTATAACAATATGTATAAAACTGTATTTCGCTGCCTATGTCTATAGTTTGTCATTTTCTTTAATAAGTTAGCACTCGCTTTCCCCAAATTTCAGGTAATATAAAATTCCTTACCTATAATTAAATGTAAATCTTATATTATGACTGACCAAGTTAAATTATAACCCCCAATTGTGGCTACTCTGTAATAAACGTAAATTTAAACTGAAAATAAATCGTTCTCATGGTAGTTGAACATTCTTTCCAAATAAGCAACATATTATACACCTTTAACAATACATTATCGGTTTCCACAATAGCAATGGTTAAAGTTGGTTTTCCGGGCGTCTGCATGTACCATGAGGGTGGGAGTAAGACCGACGTAGGGACAAGGAGCACAGATTTGCGATCTAGTGTATCTAGCGTATGCGGTAGCGGGGCAAGTTCGCTGCCGTTGCGTCGCACACACTCGTGGTGGAGAGCAAGAGGTTTTCTCGTAAGGAGGTCAAGGCCGTGACCCAGTGTGAGGTCATTGGCACCAGCGCGGAGCTGACTGAGACGAGGCGTCTCACTACTCCGCGAACAGCGGTACACACCCTCTCGACTTCTCCTTCTCAGTCTTTCTGTTATCCCCTCTTCTTTTTCATGAGGGGCTCGTCGCCAGGCGGAATTAGAATTTTTTCGGGAGTGTCTTGTATTCTTTTTTTTTCTTTTTGCAGAGAAGCCGTGCGACGTGTAACTCTATGGACTGTTTTCGTAACGCACGTACCAGTCTTTCATTTTAAAGTTGCTATAAAGAGTTTCTTAATGATTATAACATTTTAAACCTCAGTGATTCCGATAAATTTTATTGATAATGATAAATTTTAATCTAATATTAAATTAAAATACATATTTTTTGTTAATTTATAGTTTTTTATATGAATAAACTAATACTGTAATATATGGAGTGTTATATACCACAGGATACGTTAATTAAAAAAACTTAAATAAATTTAAACAATTATCATAAAATTTTAATACAAAATAGTTCTAACCTATGTAAAGAAATTCTACTTATTAACTCTATAATAATCGTCTTTATATGGAATGTAAAGATGATTTTTCGAATAATACTATGAAACTTAAATAGTTCACATTCATTAGCTCAAATCCCTTTTCTTTCTTACGGCCTTAAAAATTTTAATTCATCAAAAATAGTGTTTATAATATATGAAAATTTCGATGTTTAACTTTATATTAAAGTTAATAGTAAGCTCACTTAAGAACAAATTAAGGTATATTGATTTAATATTATTAATAAGTTAACTCCGACATACTTATTCTTGTTATAACAAGTTTAAAATTATATATATGTATATACTATTTTGAACTTTGTTACAAAATATAGTGTAAAAAAATGTTTTATTTACGAAAATACTGCTTTTGTAAACATTGATGAATTTGTTATAGAGTTAATTTTTTAGTAAATAAATCTATTTTAATCTGAATTCATTATATCTACAGTCTTTGGAATTATATATCTTTTGCATCTGTGGAACAATGTGTATATATTTTAAAGAAAAAATTAATTCTTATTAATTTTATTATATATGTATAAATAATAATTTTTAAATGTTTTTAAACATGTTATATTTAACGTAATATAATTGTAACTAATACGTAATAAAAAAAATTTGCTATTCTTCTCATACATACAAAAATTTCGTGCTATATAATTTTCTGACATTAAAAAACATGTTTTTCTATTTGTTTTATGTGGATTGTTTAATTTAAAATTTTTATACAACATCTTCTCAACAAAAATATAAAAAAAATCACTATCCAAATATAATTCAGTGAATAATAATATAAATTTCATTATTGTGAATATTTCAATTATGTGATTGAAACTAGAAACTTTATCATCGTTAAAAATCGCAACTTTTATTAAAAAATTTCTCTAATAATTTACATGATAATTTTTGCGGTATGGTATATTTTTTAGAGTTATTTACTTCTGAGTTTAAAGTGCAAAACTACATTTTGAAAACCAAAGCATTTTTTTATATTCAACGACAAACAATTATTCACCAAGTTATATGCATATGACGTAAGTACATTTTACAATTTATATTTAATTATTTATTATCTTTTATTTTAAATTCTATAAATATATAAAGAATATCATGTACAAATATTTTATAAAATTTTTTAATATAATTTTACGCTGCATTATTTAGTCTAAAATGATTTAATTTTGTAGAGAAAATCTAAATGTTATATGTATCAAGGCTGTCATTGCACTTATTTTTCATGATAAGTAAAAACATAAAATATTAAATAATAATTTATAATATATTAATTAATATATTAATACAAATTTATTAATATTTAACTATTGCAGATAATTATTTAGTAAAAATTCATCGACATCTTAATCATAAAAAAATGATTTTATATTTAAAAATTTTTGAAAAAGTATACAATCTTAATTTTATATTTTTTTTATATTATTATTTAGAAATTATAAATCACTAATTTTATGTATTTAAAAAAAAAACTAATTATCATTTATCATTATAAAATAAAACTTTTGGTAGATCCTGATTAGGTATTAGTATCAATAATTAAAATTTTTGCAAAATTATATCTCAATGAAATAAATCACGTATAACTTATCCAAATTAAATATGTTTTGTTTAAAAAAAAAGTACGAAATACGAACTTTTTGTAATTTTTAATTATATCTAAGCTAAAAATTTCAAATACAAATAGTATTACTTACACTTTTCGTCAAATTTCTATCAGAAATAAAAAGACCGATTATTTTATATGTAATATTAAATTTAACTCTTAATTCATAGATGCAATATATTTAGATAAAGTTATAATTCTAATAATAAGAATAAAAAAATAACAATAATTACAATAATGGATTTAATAACAACAAAATTGCAAAGAAAAGTCACTTACAAAGTAAAATATCCTTTATTTCACAATACCAATTATTTTATTTTATCAAAGAAGAAAATATATAAAAAATTATTGCAGTACACTAGTTCGTTTCTAAAAAGATAAGCTAGCAACAGATAGTGAAAAAGCAGGCATTTGATGTAATATGAAGGGATCTGGCATTATCAATACGAAAAATCGATACAAATAAGCTCGAGACGCAAAGGTTATTGCCGCGACGATAAATTAGTTTGTGCTAGTTTTGATAGAATGCTTCGCGTCACGAATAAAAGAAAAAATATGCAAATTAAATACGTACGCGAAGCAAAAAGAAATTATAAGATCTAGATTTAACAAGACTATTTTGAATCTGTATGATTTGTATATGCAACATAATTTAAAAATCGTACCAAAATATTAAGATCTGTAAGAATCAAGAGAAAAACTTTACAATAAAAAATGCCCTTAATTTTACTTATTCAATAAATCGAATTTTTTAATTAAATTGAGAGCAACTTTTAATGAAGATAATTCTTCAAGGCGATTTTTTTATGAACTTGTATTATATTTTCCGTATTATTAAGGAGTATACCATAAAAGAAATAAGTATTATATATTTATCTGTATCGTGCGAAAATATTTGTGGATAATTTAGTGAAGAGTGTTGCTAAAATACTGCAATTCTTAGAGTAGTACTAGATTAAACTAAAAAATTTTTTCATTTATCAAACCAAGATATTATTATTAAATTAGCATTCTAGGTAAAATTCACAAATTTAATTCTTTTGCAAAAGTTTCAATATGTTCCGTAGAGAATAACGTAGACGAGCATTTAGAAAAATGAAGAAGAAGCTATTTGAAAAATATAAATGTGACAACTTAAATTGGTTGACCCATTTCATTATGTTAAGTTCATTACATTTAAAATAAAAAAAGTTTAATTTATGAAAGATTTTTTTTTGAATAATTAATTCTTCTCAATTTATAAAACAACGTTATCGAGTTTTTATAATTAACATTCGTGGGTATTGTACATCTATTACAAAATTATTTTTCTAAAAATAAAAATACTTTAAATTACAAAGTAATCTGGATTAATATAAAACAGTTTTTATCATATATCTAGACGATAAAAAACTTATAAAAATTAAATTAAAATAAATTAAATTACTACTGTGTTAAAAGATTGATAGTAAATATGTGTGAATAGCTTATTTTATAAAAACAATAAGTTTAATGAAGAAAAAAGCACTGTTTAAAGTCGATTAACTACTTATAAGAATGAAAATTTATGACAATACAGAATAAAGATTTAAAAAATTCTCAAAACCGTGGCAGAGATTCAAGAGATTCAGGAATGAAAAAAATCACCGAGAGAAAAGAGTAGATTACTTTCGCTTCTGCTTTGACACATTTAATTGTTCACGCATACGTTTAACCAATACGATGCAATTGTCGAGTGTTTCTTTTATTATAGATTCTTTTCATTTTTTCAGCACTGAATTTTTTGAGATAATATTTTTTATACTTTAAATTATGTGAAAAAATTTAAATATTGGATTAAAATTAATTATTTTATCCTAGATATGTAAAAGAATTTAATTAAATTGCATTTGATTTATGTTAAATAATAATTATAAATTTGAAACTATTTAAAGGCTAATTATTAGGAAAAGTTAAAAAAGAGTTGAATAGTTTAAATATTATTATAAATGTACTATTAATATTCATCAGGAATTTTTCTCTTAATATTATAAAAAATCGTGGTAGGATAAAATATATATTATAATCTATACGGGTTTATAAATGTTTGAAAATTGAAACACGTAATACTCACTCATCAAGATCATATTCCTGTGCTGTAATATATTACATAAAATAATTTTCCACGCAGACTCTTTAATATTATAGAATATTTAATATTATAATAGATTACATAAGCCAGCACATAATTGCATGTAAATTTATCATAATTGAGACTTAAGTAAATTAGTAACCTGAAGAGATGATTTTAAGGAATCTTTGAAATGATAAAAAATGATAGCATATTTTTTTATAAAATAAATTTATGTTTTCTGAGAATAAAATTTAATTTTCATGAAAAATTTTAAACTAATTTTTACTTAAGATCAAATCATGTATGGCAAATGAGATTTTCATTTTAATAATGAAATATGTATTTAATAAATGTATGGAACCAATGTTTTAAACAAATATTTAAATTTACTCACTATTATTAAAGTAATAAGTGAATACAATTCAATTTTACAAATTATTAAACAGATTAAGGCTTTTAAATTTGGTCTTTCATAAATGTCATTTAAATAAGCTACAAATTCATTATATAAATATAAATCAATCAATAATAAATATAATTTCAAATAAATTAAGAGCAAAAATATTTCTCTCACGAAAAATACAGTCCATAATTCATAACATTTTTTTGAAGGAAGAATGTCATAACGCATTCAACGTGATACATAAATTTTCCTCCACACCTTGAATAACCAGTTAATATACACAGAATAATTCATGAGCTGCATAGAATAACGTAATGAATCCCAGGTTGCAAATTCTTTTGTCTTCCCTAACGGGTGAGCTTCATAATACGCTCTATAATATCATCAATCTCGATTCGTTATTAGTTAAAGTTATCATAATCTTTATTAATATTAATTTCACTATACGTGCAGACCATACAAACGCGTTTGAAAATAAGCAAAAATTAAACTAAAATTCGATTAATTAAGGACTTTATAAATTAAAAAATTGATTAAAATAAAGAAAACAATTTAATCATTTAAAAGTAATTTTAAAAAAGAGACTTATTATTTGTAATTATTACCTTACTATTCAATCCACTTGTTATAATTCTAGTATTTTTAGAAACTTTTATTAAAACCATTTGATAATATCTTCTAGCTTTAAAAAAACTTAAAATTAGGTCATGTAAAATAAAATATTTAAGGGATCCTATTATTGAAAAAGCTTTATCGTCCTATAACGCTGAAAGGTGACAAGTTGTAATATCAAAAATGACAAGTCGAAGATTTATACTGCTTGCAACAAAGAACAAAAGTCATCGATTATTTATACAGTTTATCTACAAACGAGCAATTCTAAAAGAAATTTGTAAAGAAATACAGTCAATTTATGCACAATTGAACGCAGTAATTGAGAATTAGCATAAGTAGTCACTTATAAAAGAGCAATGAAAGATTCAATGCAACATTTTTTTCTATCCTTTCAAAACAAGGGTGAATGAAAAAATAATTTTCCGATATTAATTCCGAGATAACGTCTAAAAAAATAACTTATCAGCTGTCATATAAAGTTCTTAATGCCATCATAGGACTAAATTGTTTGCATTAGCGAATATACCGAGTACAAATATAAAGTGAAAATCCATTTTTTCTTATAACGAATATTCATAATAATGAATAATCAAAATTGTCTAAATTATTTAATGCTTCATTTTATCATTTTAAATAAAATCTGATCTGAAAGCGGCAATTAAAATTTTTTATCTACAATAACCTCTCGAATAATCAATAATCTTTTAATAACTAATTCCAACTTGTCAACTTAACTTTCAAATTATTAAATTAATAAAACGTTCAATTTAAAAATAATATGATTTAATCTTATCCCCCTCCATCCCCGTCTTATATTGAAAAATTTGTAATTAAAAAATGTAAATCATATCACTACTCAAAAGACAATTTCTTACTCTGTATTTTTCAATGAAATATCCGGAATCACTGCTAATCATAGACATGCTTCGATTCGTAGGATTGATATTCGTGAACACAAACCTCCAGGAACACGAGGGAAAGGAAAAGTGCACTTACGTGCTTATGTGCGATTAGCATGCGTGGCTTCTCATAGCGTAGCCGTGAGTTCAATGACATTCTGACGCTCGAGAAAAAAGGAGCTAAGTTTTCAATCGAAAGCACCCGTATCCGTCGGACTTTCCGTTGCCGTCGCCGTCGCCGTCGCTATTATTCTCTTGTCGCGATACGAGTATGACTAAAGGTATACAACGTACGGATCGTTCGAGAGACCGCGCGATACGAATACAGAAGAGCAGATTCACCATAAGTACTTACCTCGAATGTGTCTCGCTTCATGCTGTTGACGTTTAACAATCTTGCAGAAAAGAATTGCACTATTTAACTAACTGCGTAGTTTTTTAAACACTTAATAATTTTATAATAGTTTACCCTAATAAGTTAATTGATTCTTCAGTAAAAAAAAATGATTATGGAATTTCAAAACTTAAAACTTGTGCAACGTTTCTATCAATTTGCAGAGTGGAATTTACTTCAATTAAATTGCACTCGTATTTTTTACAGAAAAAAATTTTCTAAATATTTCTAAGCATAATCTTAATATAGCAGTAAAATCATTAGGGTCAGTGACGTCATGATTTTTCCACTAACATTCTTTAATTTTATTCTGCCATTGACTTGAAAAGTATGATCATCTATGAACTTAAATAATTTTTAAATACTTTAAAAATATTATTTTAAAATATTGAATAAATAAAATTTTAATACAAATCTTATGTATTAATTTACTAATTTTATATAAATATTCAGAAATAAGTTTTCTATACAGTTTTTTATTTTTAAACTTTTATTATGATAATGTTAAATTATCATTACAAAATATTTTTTAAATTTTTTACTATAAATTTTAAGTATAAATATTATGATAAAAACATATTTTTTCTGTAGTTTATATTTTTCATTCATTTTTCCTTATATGAGTATAAAGTAGTAGTTTATATATATATATCAAAATCTAGGATAATAAAAACTATACAATGTGATCATTGGGATAATCATTTATTGAACACTGACATCCATTAATATTATATTTATAATCTATCTAGCTTAAATAGGTAAAATGCATCTTGATTTGATTTTTGTTTTTTAATAATTATTTATATGCCTAAATATTTCTCAGAATTTTGTAAAATAAAAGACTAAAAACCAGGATTTCGCAATAGCACTTCAGAAAACAATAGTATTTATTAATGAGTTCTGCATTAGTAAGTATTAAAAAACATTGGAAGTATTCTACCACCTTTAAAAGAATTTTTTACTTTATTTCTATAATGGAACAAATATTTAAATCTTAGAAACAAGATTTTTGTAATTGACAACTAATTTAATCTAAAATAATAAACTGTAAAAAAGTAAGATAGTATCGAAGATACGGTTTTTTCACGGGTGAAAACGAAAGTGTAAAGATATAACAAAAATAGAAAATATAATAAAAAAGAATATGAAAATAAATAGAACAAGTGACGAAGTTAAAAAAACTACAGTTTTTCAAAATTTTTCGAAAAAAAAAAATATAGGGAGTTCCAAAGGAAAGAAAAGAGAGGCGCTCGACAGGAGAAGAATGAGACCGAGAAAAGGATAAGATTCGCGGTTTTGTATATAAAAAAGGTTACATCAAAATCTCGTTCATTCACTAATAATTTATGACAGCCTAGGAGAAAAAGCGAGAAATCCCAGAGTATTGAAGGGCTCACAAGATTGGTAGGTTCTCGCGTACCTCATATTGTGCGTCCTATCGTTGTCCTTATGGTGCAGCTGTGAAAGATCCTTCTGCGTTCGTAGCTGTGCCTCAGTCAAAATAAATATACAATACGCGGGTATTTATAGCTTTTATATGCATGTGCAGGATCCTACTTCTTGCTTTGACTGGAAGCTTCTTTAATAGTTACAATATCATCCTCATTTCAGGTCAAGTTGTGCTTGTCCATTAAAAGTCAATTTTAAGACTTCGTTGTATTATTCAAATTAAAGTATCTTCATATACTCCTCCTTTTGTATCTAATAATAAACATAATGCAGAAGTTTAATTTTATTTTAATATTAAAATATAATATTCATCGATAATGTTAAATTTTAATAAATCATATTATCGGTTTATTGTTCGAAATTTGTTGTTTGAAAAGCGGTATTTGAAGCATAAAATATTCTGATCATCTATAACTGATAAAGACTGTTAGTATAAAAAAACGATATTATAATAACACAGAAAGATTATTAAAATCAATAAATCTCATAATGTTTTTCAAAAATTTGTAATTAAAATCATATTAATACAGCATTGTGAAAATTTTATAAAAATGAGAGAATTAACGGAAAATAAATAAGATTACAAAAATCTTGTTAAATAACTGTTTGTAGTAAAGTTAAGATATTGTATATATATATATAAAAATTAACATATATATATTTATAACATATATTATTATTATATATATATGTATAATATATTATAAATAGCATTTTTACGATATTACATAAATTTTTTCTCACAAAACTTATTTTTTTTTAAATTGCAGCTATAAAATTAAAAAAAATAAAAATTTCGAACAAAAATTTAAAATCAATAATATATTATTTTAGTTATAAAAAAATATTCAGTTTTTTCAACTTCAATGAATCTGATTCATTGAATCTGAATATATCAATTAACTGATATCTTGCTACAAAATTAAGACATAAAGCATCAATTTCATAAGTATAACCTTAATTTTCTCCTAGTGTTTTGGAAAAAGAATACAGAGTTAATAAATTAAAAATTTCTTATAAAAAGGTTATGTTATGAAAAAGATTTAATCATAGGCAGATTTTTTTCGTTACTTTCATTTTTAAATGATATTATAGAAGTACTTTCTGTCAGTAATTAAAATATTAATAGTTTAGCTAACTAACTTAAAAAATTCATATACAATTATCAAAACATACGTGTGCATACACTGAGAATAATAAAGAAAAAAGATCTATTTTAAAAATGGAATTATGCATTTGTTTCAATTTAATGCTGAAATAATAAGGAAAAATAATTTTAAATATTACTAATAAAATCAATAATCGATCATTCACTTAATGGAAATTAGAGTAAACCAACTGTTTATAAGTAGCTATTGAGAAGTAATTTCCCTTCTAAAAGAAAAAAATAACAAAATTGTGGTGTTCAAACTAATTTGTTAATTTCGTTAAAATGCTTGAAAAGTTTGAGTTTCACTTTAAAATATAATGAAAATTTCTTTTATATTGTTAGAGATTTTTGTCTCGTTTGTTTATAGTTGAGTTTGTAATTAACGTCTAAAAATATTATATAAGCATTTTAATAATGTATCGTCACATATGATTAATAATATTTAAAAATAATTTTTAAATATTATTTTTGAATGGTGAATTTTGAAGTATAATAGATATTTGAAATATATTGTGTTCCAAAAACTATGATTCTAGTAAGCAAGAGTGTTTTCCAATGAATAAAGAGAAAAAAATAATAAATGGAGCAGATGTGAAAAAGAGGTTAGATCAAAGTCGACAGAAAAGTGAAACCAAAAACAGAGGATAATAAACGCAAGGAGTAAAAAGAATGATAGTACGAATATTATGCGTCGGAAACAGTGAACAAAGAATCTGTTGAAAAAGAGTAAAAATTAATAGGAGGAAAGCAAAAGACAGAAAAGCAAGAGAACTATACATTAATTCGTACGTATGAATGGTGCGGAAATTCAAGAGTGAGAAAGAAAGAAAGTGGTATACAGTAGATAGAAGGCGATAGAATGTTGTTTCTACTGTATCGAAGAGAAGAAAGAGGTAATGGCAGAGGCAAAAGAGAGAACTGCCAAGAATATCTCGAGGGCAATGACATGTGATATACCAGCAGCAGTTGCTGAACACTCTCTTGTACTCGCCTAATGCAAAACAGAGATGTGTGCCATATACAGAGTATATGCCATACGCCCATAGAAGGAGACTGAAAAATAGAAAAAGAGAGATAGAGGCAGAAAGAAGATGAAAGATAGAATAAGAGAGAGAGAGAGAGAAAGAAAGAGAGAGAGAGAGTGAAAGGGAGAAAGATAGGAAGGAGGATGTTGAAATGCAAATCCCTCGCTATTACGCTTTAGGCTCATGCTCTTCAACAAATTACGCAGATTAAAAGAACTTTATTTATTTAAACCATTACACAAGAGAAGCCACCATACTTTTTTAAAGTACTGACTTAAATCTTTTTAAATATCAGTAGAATAATTTTGTATTTTATAATATAAAAGCAAACGATAAAATTAATTACAGAATTTTTTAATAAATCACGTATAAATTTACAATCAAAATAATATAAAAAATATTCAAGAATTTACATTAAAGTAATAGTGCAAACACAAAGTCTACATTTAATAATATTTTTATGTAAAAATTATTATACTAAAAATAATTTATATATATATATTATTCAACATGCAAATGAATATATAAAAAAGATTTTATTAGAAAATTTTTTGCAAAATATTATATTATTTTATTATTATTACTATTAGCATATATATGATGTTTAACGATTCCATAATTTTTATAAAACTATATGAACTATTATTAACAAAAAATAATATCAATAACTATATCAAGTTTTCTTGTTAAACGAGAAAACTTTGGATATTATAATCTAGAACATTGCGTTAAAGATTTTTATATGATTTTAATATAATTATTGAAATTGTGCTGCGCAACGTGCATTATATTATCATAAATGTGTATATATCATAAAAGTTTTGATTGAATGCATTGATTTACTTCAATAACTTTTGATGAGAGAAAAAACTTTTAAAAGTTATCCTGCACATCTCAAAGCGGTGTCAAGATAATTCTCATACATTGTGTTAGTCGAATTTGATTGTATAATATTTAAAAAATAGATTTTAAGTTAAAATTTGTGAATATTGAATTTTTGCTATTTTAACCTATTTTTTTAAATGTAAATCTACTGGAATCCTTAGAACTCACCTTGATAATGACTTATGAATTAAAGTTTAAATTTTTCTTTTACTATCAGTTTCTATACTTTATTAACCTTTGTCTCAAGATATTTTGTTATTGCTTATAAGATACAATTTAATATTTTATGGAGAAAATTAACTGAAAATTAAAAAAAAATAGAGAAAACTGATTAAAATGAAATGCAAACTGTGATAATATAATTCATTATAGTATTATTATTTTTATTACTATATACTCTGATTTAAGAAAAACACTTGTTAATAAAAGATAACAAAACTGTGGAATTAACCATAATTTTTAAATTTACTTTGAAATTCTAAATCAATATAAAAGTTTATTTTACTATAAAAATAAATATTTATTTATAAAATAATAAAACTATTTGAAAAAAAATTTCAATTTTTTTAAGGTAACTATAATGTAACGTTGTTAGTTACATAAATTTTTTTTATTTTTTATGTTTTTTCAATAAATTTTTAATACTATATAATAACTTTAAATTTTTAAATAATATTATTAGAATATATTATAATTTTTTCAATAAATTTAATCATTCACTTAGCTATGGAATAATTTATATAGATCAAAGGCGATTTGTATTAAAAATTGATCTAGTTATTAAAATTTTATAAATTAAAGAAATAGAAAGTAGAGAAAATATCACACGATTATCTATAAAATTATTTTGATAATAATCAATGAGGTTATTTTTAGTGTAAATAGATAAATAAATTATGAAAAAATAATCGAAAAAGTTATAATTTTTTGAAATACGAAAAAATTAAATGATTAAATATTATAAGAAAACTAAGTTGAAAATTAGTAACAAATTTTTAATATAAGTAGTTAAAGTAATATCTACAATTTTTTTAATGCACTATTGATACCTTCGGTTCTTTTATATTTATATACAAGCAAACTTGTAGTGTTTCATAATATGTAAAATGAAGTGTATAATTTGTATTTATAAAGTTTAACTGTACATTAAAAGTTTTTTCACATATTTAAATTCATGTTTTATACTAAAAAGCTACTTTGTTTCTCACACTAAGTGAAAGTTGGTTATGAATTTCATAAAAATTACAAAAAACTATTACTTAAATTATTTAGCTTAATAATCTTATACAAAATTAGAGTATAAATATTCACTAACAAATATATTTAATTAAATTAATTAATAAAAATATATTAAATAAAAATTCTTAACTTAAATATAGTATGAATAATTAAAATACAATATGAATAACTTAATAAAAGAAAATATGATTAACAATGTATGTATTTTAACTTTAAATATGAAAATCACTTTATATTTTAAATTAGATTATTGAAAAAAAATCTATTAATACTCACTTATTAAGGGTAAAATTAATTATTGGCTCTTTTAGTACATTCAATGAATATTATTTATTCAAAAAGTTCAATATAAATTTAGAAATTATGTTTTAATATAGTTTTTCATATTTATAAACATTTTCATTTATTATTTTGGTTAAAAAGTAATTTTTTTTCAATATATTTATATATATTATTTATCATTCAAAAAAAAAGAAAATAAGTTATTATAATACATGCACACATATATAGATATGTACTACAGAGTAATTAAGTTAAATATTGGATTAAATTTTTAATAAATAGATAAAAGAAAAAAGTTATCAATAAATTTGTTGCATTTAATACAACCGTTTCAATTATAATTTTTAATTCAATAACAAGTTAAATTAATTCTAATTTTTTCAATTAATTTATTCGTGATTTAATAAATATTTTCCTCCCTGTGGTTAAACAAAATTATCATTGAATATGATATTACCGTAAAGTGATTTTTATAATTTTTCAAAGAATGAAAATAAATATTATTCTTATAAATAAATTTAATTTGAATGGATATTTGAAGATTCCTCACTGATAAACAAAAAAATTTAACTGAATAAATTTTTTAAATTATTAAAATGAATTAT
Source organism: Platyscapa corneri (assembly GCA_018907185.1). Lineage (NCBI taxonomy): Eukaryota > Metazoa > Arthropoda > Insecta > Hymenoptera > Agaonidae > Platyscapa > Platyscapa corneri. The sequence continues at coordinate 871,013 of JACCHW010000072.1, forward strand.
TATATTTATCTTACATATAAAAAATATTTTAGGAATAAAATAAAAACTTGAGTGCGTTTATTATTTATATTTTAAGATTACTAAATCAGTATTAAATCAATAAAAGTTTTTTTAATATTATTTTTCAAGTACAGTTAAAAAAAAAGAAGTATTTTTATAAAATTTCTTAATCTTAATAAAATTATTTACTTACAATCAATTGAAAAATACATTAAAATTTATTTTTAATTACGTTAAATTTACTAATACACAGTGTTTGATGAGATATTGAGACTAGTATTAAAATTAATAAAATATAGTTAATATTTAATTTCAATTTATTTGACCTTATCAATTAATAAAAATAACATACCTTCATTTTTGTATAAACAAATAGGAACTATATTTGTGAAAAACTCACGTTATCGATAAAATTTAAATAAACTACATTATTTATGCAATTTATTTATTTTTTAATTAAATTATGAAATACAATTTGGTACGTAATAATTAAATATTTTAAGTAGTATATTTATTTATGTATTGAGTATTTATGTATTTGAACATTAAAAATAAATATAATCTCGCTAAATGCTAAACTACAAAATTAAAATTATCAATTAGTGCTATATACGATAGCTAAGTGATTTGAAATAAAGATGGAATACACTCTCTAGCTTAAATTCATCGTCGCGTTGTTGCGAAAGAACCACAGCTCGCTCATGGATACGCATATGATTCAGACGTAAATCAAGATTCAATTAATTCTCGCCTGCGCACGTATCGTTCGTTTGCATCGCGCTCAGGGGGCCGACTGTCTTGGCTTTCACGATTATAATCTGAACGCGCGCGCGCGCGCATACTTGTATGGGTCGAACATTCAGAAAAAATATTTTTATTTACGCTACTGTAGTACTGTATACAAGGGCACGTTCATATTAAGGCATTATTTATCCCATAAAATGTTTCAATTATTATAATATTATGATTTTCTTTTAATCATAAGATAATTAAAAATAATGATAAATTGATTCAGACTGAATGTAAATTTTTTTAAGAACCATTTTGTATAATTATATATTTTAAATGTATTATTACGAAATGCGAAGGAAATATTTTACAAATATTTCATAATTTTAGCATAACATAAATAATCTTGTACTTTATGTTTACTATATTATACTTTGAACAGATTATAGCATGTTGGCTTATCATTAATTTTAGCTAATAATGACCTATCGTTAAAATGTTTCTTTATGAATATTTATGCACTTCATGAATTATTTTTCGTGACAAATAAACCCAGGCTTTTTACTATGATTTTATTTATGAAAAATTCTGAAAGACCTTTTTAAAGTACCCTAGCATGACTTATATGTGCATTAAAATAACATACTTACGTTATAACATATTTGCGTATAGAGAATTTATAAATTCATTTATATATATAGATATATTATAAAATAAAATATTTGTTGGTTATATAAACAATGAGCTATAATATGAAGAAATCGATTGTTTTGTCATTTTATTTACTAAAGAAATGCTTCAGATGGATAAATTCTTATCTTACAAGAGAATTTACTTCAAGAAAAATATCTTTTGCAAGCAGAAAAATACCTGCTACAATCCTTATTAACGAGACAATAATAATAAATCTTTTCATATCAAGAATGAATTAATTACTTTAAGATTCTCTTTGTCTTGAGTATTACGAGATAAATTAATTTTCAGTCATAGTCAACTGGACATTATTATTTCCTTTAGTTTTTTTTAATTTTATAAAAAGTCGTTTCATGACTGAAATTCTATTTGGGTAAATTCAAAATTAATATTTCTTTAAAATTAACCATCACGCTTATAAGTAGCTTGCTTTAAGTTTATACTACTTTCAATACACCTTAAAGCACAATAGGTGCCCCTGAGAATATGTGTGTGTATGTGTGTTTTTCCATCGCATGCTGCCGTTGACCTCTCGCTTGCTCACGACTATGATGACGACGACGTCGACAGTGCTCGATCCGAGACATGTATAATAAACAACGGTGTTAGTTACTTCCTCGTGCGTCGAGAGAAATAATCGACTCGATATCACGGCCGTAAAGCGGGTCGCTTAAGACTGACACGATAAATGGCCACGAGTTTAGAGTAAATAGGTGTTTTACTTCGTTGCATACATATACAGGAAACAAAAAAATATGTAGAAAAATGTGTTAAGTTTGATATACGAATAATCTATTATACGAAAATCTCATCTTTCATATTGTGTCGAAAAAATATGTATTCATAATTGAATAAAGCACTACATTTTTTGACATATGAAAAATAAATGGATGTTTATTATTTTTAAATTGATATATTATTTCTTTAAAAAATATCGTATATATGTTCCTGAGTTGTTTGATTAATAAAACACTGATAAGTTATAATTTTTCAGTTTTTTAATTTTCTGCTTTATAATAGATTACAAATGCTGGACAGTTTTTTTATAAGCATTTTATAAGTACACTTTAACTTCTATACTATTTATTTCTGTATTTTAAGATTTGTTCTTTAGGGTTCATTGTTTCATTTATTTTTACTACTTATTAGTTTAACGATATTTTTAGAACGTATGCAAGTTCCAAAAGTGTAACTGTGGAATTATATATCAATAGCTCATAAGTTTTTAATTAATTTTTATCTGTGGAAGATAAGAACTATTTATTATGTCTGATTAGTCACGTGCTGTTTCTACTTAACACCGTAATCTTAATTGTTTTTTTTTTGTAAAAAATAGAAGTTATATTTTAAAGCTTATTTAAAATTATTAATTCAATATATTAGATAATAAACAATGACCATTATTGAAAACTTGCTGAAATATTTATATTCAATTAAGATATAATTAACTTATTTAAAAAGTTTAAGAACTTATAATTGAATTTCGAATGCTTAATAATGAACAACATCAGATTTTTAATTTATTTAAATATAAGTTAAATTATATTAAATTTTATAAGTTTCATTTAACAATAAGTCTAATAGTATTGCATGATATTAAAAATTAAACTAAATAATATTATGGGATAATAAAAAAAAAATCGAATATAGTATAAAATGATATAATATAATTTGGTATAATATAGTATAGTACATATGTAATTTAAGTCAAATTTTATAATTATATAATAATATAAATATTGCTCTAATAAATTATTATTATTATTATATAATATAATATATTATAATATAGATAAATTATATAAATAATCATAAAAATAGTGTTTAAAAATTATAGCTTACAAAACTCCGTGTTATCGATGGAGAAATACAGTTATTTAAGAAGCAACTAGTTAACTCTATCATCATAAATTCACACATTAGGTTTTAGAATTCTCATGAATTTCTAACCCAAATTAACTTATTATTGTTGCAACTATATCAATAGGTAAAAGTGCGAATATCTAGTATTTTTAGTAGTATCAACATCTTAATCATTGATTCGTTCGTTGAAAAATCACCCTTTAACTGTATACTAGCGTTAGATGCAAGAGTCGAATCAGGTACACGGGTCAATTAATGCTTAATCCGCTAGTCATACAAGGTACAGACTGCATCATCATCAGCTGGACGATCCGGAAAAGGCGTTCTTGATCTCGTTGCTCGGACGTGTTCATGCATAAACTTGTACTCCTTCTCTCGGGTGTTCTCTTTCTTTCTCTCTAGATTAATCTTTCTTTCTCTTATACTATGAAAGCACATAAAATATATGCTTTCTCGTGCCGCCCAACTGCTTTGAGTAAATCGCTGAAAGGGCGTCAGTGAACTCGATTTCATAAGATTATAAAAATAAAATAAAAAATTATTAACTAAATGGATAGTAAGTTCAGCGAAGAAAAAACAGTTGGTTGAATAACGTAATTAATATCAAAGATACTTCACAAAGAGATACTATACTATGTTTTGAATAAAAAACCATGATATTTCATGGAGGTTGTTTTCAATAGTATGTACGTAAATCGAGTGTTAGATCATAAAAGTGTGTAAACTTTTAAAAATATGAGATAACAAATAATGCAATTTTTAATTACCAAATTGTAGAGTATTTGTAACATTTAGTTATGCCATTACTTTTAATCTTTGGAAATAAAACTGAAATGCAATATTTCTCTGCACAAGACTTTAAAAGTAGAAATAACTTTTCGCGAAATGATCTTACAACAGTATGTTTTCTATTTTTCAGTATTCAGACTATTAAATAGCTTATAAAAAATTATCTTCATATAATATATTGCATAAAAGGGTGACTAAAATAAATGTCGTTTCCCCTTTTTGAAAATAGCAAAATAAATTTTTTAAATAAAATTGTTATATTTAATTTTTTTAAATTGATGCACTTTAATCCTACTCCTTAATTAAAGACATTTATATAATAAAAAGTGTTGTATTTTACTAGCATATTTCACGATATCCATCAATTAATTTACTAAAATAAAATTTCTCTTAAAAATAAAAGTGATACTTCACTTTAATTATAATAGCGCTGCGAATTCTCTTCTAAAATAGAACGATTTAATCTACCTTCAGGCTCATGATTATTAATAAACAATAATAAATTATTAATTTCTTATTCGTTTGGAAAGTTTTACATCTAAGATAGAACGTAAAGATTGAAACTACTGTTACTTTAGAAGTTACTTTGCGTACGTTTCAAAGACACCTAAATGAGGTTATGCATATTAGCTGGTTCTGCAGGTCCATTCTAATCTGTAGTGAAAATATGGATGGAGTGAAACTGTTGACTTGTAGTGCCTCTCTAAGAAATAAAGCCTACGGATTCTACAGATTTTCACATTGATGTTTGTGAAAATAATTTTCTTGATCTACATATCTAGTCGTAAACTCATTTGTCTTTGTAATCCTTTCTCCACTTCTGTCGTTGGTTGTGCAGATCAAAAATTCGTAATCAACCTTTCAGGATACCGTGAAAGCTTTTATGTATGGTTGCTCTGTATATCTAACGGCGAATTATTATAATACAAAGATAAAGAAAGAAAAGGAGAGAGAATGGGGTCAGTGGAACATGCGGAAGATTCGAGGGGGCTCTTCGCTATACTGGCCAGCTCTTCGTGGCTTAACGTAGCTTTCGCCAATCTCACGACGTATATGGTCCCTTCGATATGATACATATTCTTTTTCACGATCCATGATGAATCCTATAGTTATCCTGTATACAAAGTTTCTATTTTATATTCAAACCTATCAAGAAGCAATTAAGTGTTACCAATTGTTCGTTGATTAACAAAAGCAAGTTTTTATTAGGAAATTATAAATTTCTTTAAAAAATTATGAATTTAGTGAATTAATTTCCTTTATAGTTTTTTTCATTTTTCTTTTTAAATATTTGAATGATTATCAAATTATTTCTTATTTGTTCCATTCTTTCAGAATAAAGTTAGCTTATCTGCATGGATATTATTGCATTGTATAGCATGTGTATTCAAGCAGTATTTAATTAATAAGTCTTTATATAAGTTTTTCTTTATTTATTTTATATCATAAATGTTTTTCATAAAACTATTTAAAAGTATTTTACATTTAAATACACTATTGCACCCAAAGAATTAAATAAATAAACTGCAAATTATTTATTACAAATTAATAAAATAATTCGTATGAAACTGAAAACATTTGAATTTTAATACATGGAGTAGTTTATAAAAAATGAAACTTATATTTGTGCCCTCGAAAACTTTATAAAAATTCAAATCAAATTTGTATGAAAATTTTGTAATATGACTTGAATTTATATTATGTAGAAATCAAATGTTTTGATAACATATATTTTCAATTTTAATAATATTACGTTATTAAATTTTAATAATTTATGTTAATGGAACGTACAACAACGTAAATGAGAAAAGTTATAAAGTTTCTACTTTGTACATTCTTTGCTCGTACAAGTGAATATCGAAAATTTTATTCCATTATCTGAAATTAATTTTTAATATTGTCATTGAACATAAAGATAATATTTTAATATAATGTTAGTATTTAATTAAATTAATATTTGCACACAAATGCGTATGCTGAAATTCAGGGTCTCTGAGTTTCTATTTAAATAAAGATAAATAAAATTTTTAAAATCATAAAAATATACTCACTATATATAACTCCTACTACTTTATCACATTTATCTGAAAACATTTCTATTAAAATTTAAATGAGAATCGAATGTTTAATAAAACATACATATTTTAAGTTGCACATAACAAGCATCAAACTACAACTATGTCTTACAAAAATAAATTTATAAGAGATAAATCTAAATATAATATCTAAAAGTATATTTAACTGCAATACGCGCATTAGCGTTTAATATTTAAAGATTTCCTCGGCATATCTATATAATTAAGAAATATTATATATTAATAATGTTAATAATAATAGTACATATTTTAAAATAAATGAATTTTCGACATACAATTTTATTATTTCAAACTAAATCTCAAAAATATTGTCTAGAATAATTCAAATTTAAGTGCATGTATAAATATACTAATAATTGAATTATTTCCATTTTATAGACTTAAAAATACGTTTTTAAATATAAAATTTTACTCTAAATATCGTTCAATATATCTAAAGAAATTATTAGATTGTTCTCAAAAATATTTAACAACGGTGTTATTCCGAATATATGGTAATTATGTTAATATTTTTTCCCCGTGATCCTCGAAATTCGATTCTGATTTGAAGTAAAAATAATTATTGCGTACTAAATAAAAATTGCTTTGGCTAGCTCCATTTTAAAATTATTAAAATTTATAATTTGGTATAATATTTCACCTTATATGAATATTAAATAATTATTTTATTTATTCAATAATAACTGCAAATAGAAAATCAAATACTTAATATAATTAAAATGCTATGAATAAAAAATGTTTGCATATTTAATCACATTGGTTGGAAACTATTTTATTAATATTTTTTTACTCATATATTTAATATTTGTAATATTTTTTTATGATATAGGTGAGAAAAAGCGATAAAACAATAATTCTTATTCTTCAATACGTAAGCATTAATCTGAATTTTTTTAGCTTAATAATTTGATATACTTATTTCAGTATAACAAATATTTCTTCGAATAATAGATTATATTGAATTTTTGAAATCATTTAAATAAAAAAAAAAGTATTAAGAGCAGTAAAAATTTGTTACAGCCCATATATAAGTTTCAGTAAATTATATTAGTTTTATATACATTTATAGATGTAAACTTCAACTTTAATGTCATAAGATAAAAAAATTGAATATTTTAAAAATTATAATCAATTCTTAGAAAGCTTGGAATTAATATGTTGTATTAAAATAGAAAAACATTTTATTTAATTAGAAATAAATTTATTTTATTTTATTTTATTTAAACGTATTAAAAGTCTTCAAAAATAAAATTGTGACAAAAAGTGATGCGAAAAATTATGTTGCAACGAAAAAAGTTAGGATGGTAACTTCTGTCTCTACCCCATATACAACCTTAAATATAAATAAAATTTAAAGTTTTTTCACATGTGCAAAAAGTGTTTGTATATACAATAAAAATTTAGATATAATCATCTTGACCATCTTTAAAATTTTTTGTTTATGTCGAAGAAAATTTCACACGCTCTCATATGCGCCATGTACATATTGGGATCATGAGTAAGGCCCAAAAGGATTTATAAGATCCATCTGGTTGATTATGCATTCACTTTATTGCGCATATGTTAACTGTTTCTTTTTGTTCTTGTACGTTCACATCCATAGATCTAAACGTAACAATATTGTTCAAAAAAAATTTTCAATTTAAGTTCATTGAAATTAATGTGTTTTAACTTTGTTATTTTGTTATTTTCAAAAGAAATTAAGCGAAATTGATGATTTTTTTGAAAATACATTTATCATCAATACAATAATTTCTTTTTCTTTTTTTTTTTATTAATTTAGTTTATATTATTATATTTTCTTATTACAGGTAAAGTATAAAGTATTTTCAATAAAATTAAGAATGAAAATTCTAATAATGTGATAAACAAGAGTACACGAAAGAATGTATTATATATTTAAAAGGAATAATTATAATTCACGAATATTATTTCTTCAGAGAAAGTAATAAATATCATATATAACCATACAATAAACATAATATAATCCTAAATTAATAATATTATTATCAATAATGACTGTTAATTAAGCAAAATATCTATTAATGGGAAATGTCTTTCGATCGAAAATAGGATAATTATTTTTTATAGTAAAGAATATAATTGACAATACTATAATTATTTTTCATCAAAAACTTAAATAATTTCATTATTAAAGAGTTTCCTCTTCCTTAAGAGCAGTGTTACTGCACAAAACTAAATCCCGTTACTTAAATTTTATCAAGAATTAATTCCTTGAACAGAGGTAAGTCTTCCCAAGTGCCCGTTAGTAAATAATTAGTAAATAAAGTTTATTGAGTTTGAATATTTTATACGATTCAGTATACTTTCATAACTACAAAATGTGAAAAATAAAATGGAACGTATTCGATATTAGAGTAGTGGCGAGTACAATAACGGATGCTTAGTTTTCGCGTATTCATAGAATTATAAATGCGATGTAATAGAACTGCAGCTGAGTCGCGATAGTATTGGTAAGTCGAGCTATGGCAGAGGCGGTACCTGTACGTTCCACATAACGACCTACAACTTATCGTGCCCGCTAGCAACACCCACGGTTCCCGTGATAATGAAATAGCCTCCTGTCGTTTATCTTGTCTTGCGTAGGCATAGATCAGAGACGGAAGTGCGAAAACTAGAAGGCTTAGATTTGTAGGTTAAGAACGCGAATGTTTTTGCAGGCCCCTGCATTGTATTTGTAAATACGTATGTTATTATTGCACGTGCGGTTGTGTGTATTTTCTACACATGACCCTTGGGAGACTGAGATGCTGTAGAATTTGATACAGTACAGGGTTCTATTCTATCTCTCGACGAAACTCTTGATATATCGTTTTTATTTGCATTTTAAATAGATACTCTTATTATTCTATACTTTTTTGAAAAACATTAACACTTTATATTAAGCTCATTATTAGATCTAGCATACATAAATTTTTTATTTCATATTTTATAGCGATTAGAATGAAGTTTTCTAAATAAATAAATTTCGCAACTGTGTCGGTTTATATTACATAAGTATTTCTAAAGGTCAACGTGGATTTAAAAAAATTTATTTTTGAGTCCTTATCTATTTTATTCTTCTAAAAATTATAAAATTTGAGAAATGTACTGAAAACTAATTTTTAAATAACAGAGATGGAAAATTTAAAGAAAAACAAGAGAAGTGGAGAATAAATTTAAAAATTTGAGAATACATTACAATGCAGGCAGTTGTCCAGAACAATCTTTTTTGACCGTATACTAAAAAATGTTATCAAATCGTATTAATTATAATTTTATTTGTGTAAATAATTAAGGCACTTTATATTATAACTAAATAAAGAACAATGTTTGCAAAATAGATATTACATTAAATATATAATAAAAAAGTTTTTATAATAATAAATGCAACTTTTATTAAAAAATTAATCATAAACAAAGAATTATTTGAAGAAATCTTTAAAATTTTTATTCTTATCCTATCTTATATTAGAAATTTTTATGCTTATACTATCTATTCATTCATTGTCAAAATCCAAATAAGACAACAAGATCGTAGTATTATATAAATAAAAGTAGATACGATTACTTGGGTTTTATGCGCACTTCTTTTTACTCTAATATTCAGCTTATATTTATTAATTATAATTTTAAATATCAATCTGATTAAAAGAAATTAGTCATAAACTATTGTTCCGTAAAAAAAATTACAAAAATGATATAAAGACATAAGATAACATAAACCCGTATCACCATGACACATAATCATAAATAATTATACTTACTTAAAAATGTACTTGTTTTAAATTTGGAATTTTTTTCTTATTATAAAAATATCTTAATCTAAATCCTTGAAAACAGAAGTTATGTTTACATAATGATTAAAGTAAAAACTTACATGAATTGCAGTTTTATTATGTATCGATGCATCAACATACCGAATTTGCAATGTAGTATCGAGCTATTTTACTTTCTAAGATAAAAACATTTATATTCTATTTATACTTCTTTCATTATTCAATAATTATTATAAATACTCCATATTTCATACAATTGTGTTATTTTTTTTTTTATAAGAGTCGAATGTAAAAATTATTAATAACGCCAATACTGATAGTCACTGGAAGACATGACTAGAAGTTTTGTTGAAATTATTTACATAGAAAATAAATAGTATTTTGAGTGAAATTGGTAATTTAAAATTTTTAATTTTAACTTTTCAGTATTTACTTATGTATAAATATAAAAGTAATACTCTTTTATTTACATCAAAGTGATTTCATAAATTATATATCAAAATAATATTTTTTACAGTAATACTTATAATTCATTAGTATTAACGATTAAAAATGCATAATAATTATGTAAAACACATTAATATTTAAGTGTGACTTTTGAAAAATTATATACTTTGAAATGTAAATCATTTATAAAAAAAATTAAATTAAAATTAATACACATTGCATACTCTACGAAATACATAATACGTATTCTTATAACAAAATCGACACCTAACAAGTTTCAATACTTAAGTCTTTTATTTCCACAAACAGTCAAAATAATGAAAAAATAAGTCGTCACAACGATTAATATATAATTTAAACTAGTTCCAGCGATATCAGACAATCATTAATATTTTCAGGCCGAAAAAGTGCCAGGCAATTGCATAATCCGAAACTACTGAAGTCACTTTTATAACTTTACCAAGCTTTTAACCGGAAGATTATATCCATAAATATACAGACTATTCTAAATTTCAAATCTTAGAAAAAGTAAGATAATTTAAATTATTTGATATTTTAAAAGTCACAGTTAAAAAAGTTTAAAAAGTTTTAAATACAAAAAAAGATAAATAATAAATTTGTCCGTTTGATAAATAAAACATTTGGCTAGTTGAAACAAAGAAAATATACTTAGCTTGATAAAAGAATAAAAATGATATTAATAGAAATTTGAATATAAACATTTTTAAATAATAAAATTATAAATAATTTAATTTACGATATTGATACTTTATGGTGTGAAATATATAAAATTAGTTTATTTTAAATACTTCATAACGTTTCAAATACAAATGTTCTTTAATTTAGTTCTTCATTTGCTATTCTCTAAATAAACAGAATTTTAAATGTATATACAATACAATTATTGTATTTTTATAATACTTAAAAATGTAAGATTTAAAAAATTATATATTTTAGGGTTACAATTTTTAAATATTAATAGTTGTTTAAATTAGACTTTCAAAAGATATTAAAAGTCAGGCAGTAGCTAATTTACATATTTTTATAATTTTATTTATATATTATAAATTATATATTCTGTAATTCATTACTTATTACTTATTAATTATAAATGATCTCACATCTATATTTAAATAAAATAAGACTAATTAATATCATACAAAAATTTTTGTTTAAAACTTAATTAGTTTTCTTTCTTAAAATGATAATTTAATTATAATCTTCAAAGTACTAAATAATAAAAAATTAATTATTATTATTTATGAATATAAGTTTAGAGATATTGAAGTTCCATTTATTGTTATTATATATTAAAACTGTTACGTTTTTAAGCAGTAAAAGTAAAATTCATATGTAAAATACGATTAAAAGTTTATTTAAATAATTAAATTAAATAATTTTTTACTGCAGCAAGCTCGAAAATAAGATGAATTTCAAAAATATCATTTAAATGCCTACGTGATTATTATCACATACTGTGAAAGAGATTATGCGACTTTTTGAAAGTATAGCCCTGATAAAGATTGGCGTTCATGGTGGGTTTGCTTGCTTCTCGGCTGGCCTCGCCTCGCTTCGAACTACTTCGATGCCCCGCCGCATTTTTCGACCTATCGACCGATCAATGGTCTCTTCCTCGTCCTTTCTCTCATCGCAATAAGTAGATTGTTTTTTATAATTTTATAGGAAACTCTTTTGCTTCAAGTAGGTCTATATTTTTACATCTTTAAAAGCAGTGCCTATCATAACAAAATATGGATTTTAATTAGTTTTATTTTTATTCTATTTGTAATATAGTACTCGATCCAAACTTAAAAATAAAAATTATAGTACAATTCCAGTATTTAATTTGAATTACTTAATTATGAAAATACTGCAGATTTTAATTATAATTACAATTAATAATTTTTAATATTATAAAATATATTATAAGCCATAGAAGATACTAAGGTATAACATATATTACACCATCATAATTTATAAAAAATGAAATTTAAAACTAAAGCTAAACTGAAATTTGTCTTGAATGTTTTTGGTGTAAAATATAAAAATAATTTTTTGATAACATTTCTCGTTAAAAATAGCAGCACATAAGTTGTTAAATCACATCGTGCTTAAAAAAATTCTAACATAGCTTTGTTATTTTTTTTATAAATTGGTTAGGTAAAAAAAATTGAATTTTTTAATTTTTTAATTAACGTTAGGTCTTTGAAGAAAAAATTTAATTTTCAAATGAAATTTTACTGATCATATAATGAAAGAATAAAAGCTTATTGCTAAAATGATTTTTTAAAGTTTTCTAATATATTTATATAAAGTTATTGTAAAATTTTTAGTAAAATGAACGATTATTACCTTAAAAATCTTAATGGAAACAATTAGAAAAATGTAATTTTTTAGATTTGAAAACTAACTTTTATCTTCTAGTAATATAAAATCAATAGTAAGGTTAAAAATTTTATGTATAATCTGTACTATTGAAATTTTAAGAATAAAAGCACCCCTCTTTCACATTTCTTTTAAGTGAACGTTTGGTTTGCTTCATATGAAAAAAAATAATTCGACAATATGATATTAACAGTAACGTCTACCGGATTTTTAATTATTGAAAAGTTATACGAGACATTATTATATGTGAAATCAAATATAAGTAGCTAGGTCTTTTGTTTTTCGAAAAACTTTTGACCATATATTTCAAACTCTCATATTCAACCTTTATTTTAATATAATGTTTAATATAATAAATCAGCTCGTTACTTCTAAGATCCAATAAATAAACTTTAAAGCATTGAAAAATTATATTCTAACAAATAATTTATGAGGGTTTTTGTAGAATACTGAAAGTTTTGACCTATCATCTTATTTCTTGAATATTTCTAGTGATATGAATTCTAGATGATAGAAATTTTATATTTTCTGATATTTATCTTATAAAATTCTTATTAATATCTATATAAAAATATATTTTCTAACAATGATATTAAAAGCGTAAGTAGAAAATTAATTTCATATACAGTTTTAATTTATAAAATAATGTACATAGTATCATCGTATTCTTTGTGAGTAATATAAATTCTTAATTTTAATTGAAAATTTTCAAATGTATTTTAACCATAGATTTCAAATAATAATTATAAAAAGAAATAAAATAAAATAAAAGAAAATTAAATTCAATCGTGCATTATATTAACTTTTTTAAAGTTGAAATTTTTTTATATGTTTTGTTGCAGTCATGTTAGTATTAATATTCCTAACATGTCTATTATCACTATTATTATTATGCAACTTAATTGATTTTCATTACTATTCCATGCTTTTGGTTAATGTGAATAAAAAGCAGGTTAAAAAGTAAAACGATAAAAATATACTGGCATTGAAAGGCACATTTTATGTACATTTTGTAAATCTTAAATAAGTAAAGATAATTTTTTCATAAGTGTACTATAAATTTATTAAAATATAAGCATTCATTTTTTTATTCAATATTAAAAAAAATTGAATTTAAAGTTCCGAACATTAAAAATGCATATATTTATTGGTTAAAAAGTATTTTTGGTTCAAATATAATTTCTATTAGTAATTTTAAGCTTTTTCATGTAATAAATAAGATTAAGAATTTTACATTTAAAAAATTATAAGCAATTAAAAATAATTATTTTATTTTAAAATATAAGAACAGAATAAATTAAAAAAACTTTAAAATATATTTTAATGTTAATATTAGAGTTAATTTACAACAGTATACAATGACAAATACTTGATACTTATTTAATTAGATGAAGAAATTATTATCAGGTTTACATTTTTGTACTTTTTCATAAAATTTTTTAAAAATATTGTAACAAAAAGTCAAAATAGATATTAGAATATAATTATAACAATTTTTGCTTATCGCTCTAATCTTTAAAGTAAAAAACAACAAAAATGACTACAACATACATGTCGATAAATATGCATAGAGATTTATCTATGGCAATGAACGTACACAAAAGATAACATACATTCGCGCGTGAACGCGGAAGTGAACGGAATCTTCTCTCTCTCTCTCTCTCTCTCTCTCTCTCTCTCTCTCTCTCTTTCTCGTCCTGCATTTTTCGGCCCAGAAAACAGATTCGAAGTTGCCGTCACCGCCGCAAGGCGTAGGTGTATACCGTCTATCTAAACAGCTCTTTCTTCCCTTTCTCTCTCGCTCTTATCGTGATAATCATGCGAAATCATGCACGCCTCTTCTCTTAACAGATAGAAAGAGAAAGAAGAAAGCCGCTATATGAGAAACCTTTACGGGCCCATGTCTGATCGATGCTTAGCTGCGCATTGCGCGTTTCACTCCTTTATTTATTATAATTATGCCGGTCTTACTGTTAGTGCCAACGATTCTTAGTTTATTCTTTTTAATTGCACTGCAGAAAACGGTGCTGTCTAAGATCTTTATCACTTGTCACCTCCCCTTGGTGTTTGGCTTCGTCTCGACTTAACTCCCTTCCAGGTTCCAATTGCACTCTTTGGATGTTCCTGATACGTCAGCTTTCTCCGGAACTGGCCCCGAGTTTACGTGTACCTTTCGTTTCTAGGACACCATTTTCTGTATCTACTTCTTTTTAAAATGCGTAATTAATAATATTCCTTAAGTATTATCAATCATAAATAATTGCTGGTTTCAATAAAAAATATTTAAGATTGGATTAACTTACTCTTGGATCTTTTTAGCAAATTTCTAGTCTTCATTTTATGCATCAGGAATTTTAATTGAAGCTCTATTCCTAAGTTACAACATTCTTAATCGGTAAACTTATCATCCATTTGAATCAATTGATCTATTCATTGATCAGTGTAATTAAAGAATGCAAAAAACAAGTGATTTGTGTTAATTTATATTCATCCTTCTATTGCTTATTGGTGATATTGCTTAATATATGAGGTGATTCTTTTGTATATATAATAAGCAAGAATTAATAGAATACTATTTTATTAAAATATTTGTTTAAAAAATAACAATACTATATCAACTTAAAGATTTATTATCTTTTTTAATACTTCTGAAACGTATTTTTTATCTTAAGGCGTTTATCTAAATCGTACTGAAATTTTAATGATTTAGAAAAAATTAAAGTTAATTAAAATCAGATTGTAAAAAAACATTATTTGCTTCGTATATAGCTTACATAATGATAAAAAAAAATCAAACTGAATGTTTTTAATTATGAACAACTACATTCAAAGAAAATTGCTAAAAAATTCTATTCATATGTTTACGTAATATAAAATAGTAAAGATAAATTATTTACTATAATTACTTCAAATTTTTACGTTATTATAAATGATATACATTTTTTTAAAGTTTCGTTTACTCAGTATTACGATCTATAACTGTATAATGATAACGATATAGTTTTAAATCTTTTCTACAAACTTATATATCAATCGGAATTTTTCCCTAAGAAATATCTGATATTGTTTCATTTTCAATTAAATGATATATTTTAATAAAAATAGAAAATAAATCGTTAACATTGTATATATATTAAACCTTTTAAGAAATTTTTAAGCAAAACAATAAAAATTTTGAAAACATATTGATGAATATACAGTTTTACTAGTATGTACATTTATCATCTTAATCAAATTAAGCACATCAAACTCTAATATTAGCATAATGAATTTATAAATTAACATATTCTAAAACTGCAATATACAATTTAATATAAATGTATCACGATTTTTATTTGAAATTGTGCAAAGATATTTATCGTCAGAAATTTATATTTCCTGGAAAATTTTATTTGCATTTAAATTACGAACACAATATCTTTTCTATATTTTCAAGATAAATTTAAATAAAAATATATTCTTATCACGTGAAAATGTTCATAGAATAGATTTATTAATAAAATTACAAAGGTAACATCGTTACCTTAGAATAACCTACATAATGGAAAACAGTATTTTATAGAAATACTTTTTTACATTTATCAAGAAATCAGTATCCTAGCTGATTATGTTATACTTAAGTGTTAAATTATAATATAAATTGAAACATATTTAATAAAGTATTGAATTGACATTGATACACCATTCTAACATCTCTATTCTCTTTCTTAATCGATTGTACATTGACTGTATGAATGTTAGAAATTTAAAAAATGACAATTTTTTAAAATAGATTAATATTCTCTGAATTATTCTTACTAAGATAATTGAAAATTGAATTACTTAAGGTATTCTAACATTTTCTTCTTTTTTTCATTGTTAAGTCACTCAATTCTGACTAATATTATTATTAAAATTAACATTATTATTTAATCATATTTAGACTAAATAGATCGTCCTAGTAATTTTTATTTATTTTTGACCGCTTCATGCGTGAGTATATAAGTTTTAAAATCAGTGTCAAAACAAAAAATTGGTAATAATAATTATAATAATAAATCTGTTCTATAATTGGACATATTAAGAAAACGTTGACTAGAAGAAAATTATAATCAAATTTTATAAAATATAATATAAGTGAATATTTAGAACTAAATTTGTTCATTTCATGTCGTATTACTGTAACAAAAAAGTATGATGCTAGTAATAATAAGAATAGAAAGAAAAATACAAATAAATGTAGTATTATTTTGAAATAAAAATAATTGCATGAAAAACTAAGAAATAAAAGCAAAAAAATTTGCAAATCCTTAGATTGCATAATATAAAAAGTTGTTCGCATTGGTGCATACAATCAGGATTACGACGATTTAAATGTTATAAACCATAATCTCTGCCTTCGTCGCATTAACCACAAGGTCCATTATCGCGATCAACGCGCGCTCACTTGTGATTAGAGATGCACAGACTCCGTCCGTTCATGCAGCACGTACTCAAATCATCACTGTCTCGTTGTCACACCATGATCCGAACACTAATACTTTTAATTCTCTAATCGATTCTCTCTCTCTCTGTCTCTCTCTCTCTCTCTCTCTCTCTCTTATTTTCTCTGCTTCTCCTCAATTTTTTTCTCTTTACTCTTTTTATTATTTTCAACACCTTATTTAAAAACAATTTTTTATTTCTGTAGTATATTTATAAGAATATTTTTTCCATTAAATTAATTTTTATAGTAGATTTTAGTAATCTTTTTTCAAAATTCCATGAACAGAACATCTTAAATGAGATTTAATATGTAAAAGATTAATTTTTAAATTATTAGTACTTATTTTTAAAATAATTTTTGTTATCATAATTGAAATTTAGGGATAATATTAAAATACTTAAGGTCAACTTAAATAATTACAGATTTATATTCTGCAATAAAAGTGCTAGTACAAAATTAAGTATTAAGTAAGATAAAATTAAATCTTCGTTATTAGCTTCGTTATTATTATTATTATTATTATTTTTTTTTTTGTTTAACAATTTGTTTATAACAATTTGCAATGGTTTTTTACATGCGTATATATACTTATATAATAAATATAAATATACTATAATTATAATTAGAATTTAATTTTTTCTTAATACATTAATATAATTAAAAAATTTACACGTCCGTTCTAAATATGTATTATTCTTTTTGCAATAAAGAGTATTATATCAAGTATTTAAAAACTTATTTAAATTATAAAATAATACAATATCAGATATAAATTTAATGCATTGAATAATTCATTTATAAAAAAAAATTTTTTATCTTTCAAATATTTTCTTATTATAAAAATTTAGTAATATGATGTAATATTTTCATATTTGAGATAAAAATCTATTATTGTAAAGTATTTTTAATCTTTTATTCACGGCTACTAATTAAAAATAATGTAATTCAGACAAAAATTATGCATGATATTCTTTATTTTTGTTTTATCTATGAAATAAAAAAAGATATCGTCGATATTTAGAAAATATATAAAATTTATTTACAGTTATGCAAGTTCTTCTATGTAATGATATTCTATTCAATGATCTTAATTTTTAATTGTAGTAGTATTATTACTTAAAGTAGTCATTATAATAATATAGATATTAATATTTAATATATTTTTTTTTAGTCAATAAATCTTGATTTTTATCAACATTAAACATTTTTAAATTTTTCTTTTATCAGTATCAATAAATATTAATAAATACTTTTTATATGAATTTTTCAAAACTATTTTTACTGAAATTTTTTTATAGTGCATATAGTAATTGAGATACTAACGTTAAAATATTTTTTTACATTTCAAAAACAGAAGAAAAATTATGAGCGTACACTCGTACTGTAAGATTATAAAATTTAAAAGCAATTCATCAAAATAAAAGTCGATTATTCGCTTTTATCTCATATGTTTTTGATAAATTTTTATCAGTTTATTTAAAAATGGTTTTATATAATTTTATTAGATAATTTAATGTATATTATGGAGATGTTACGTTAAAAATAAATAAAACCCAAAAATATAAAATTTTGTATGTATTAATTTTTAAAAATTTATAATTTTCCATGTTAAATTAATGAATTGCATTTCGTACGAATAAAAAATACAATTCTACTAAAATACCAAAAAGTTAATTCATTAATTTATTTATGTTTATATACTTGACAAGATTTTTTTAATTCAAAATTGTTTTGTAACGCTTATATAAGATTTGTTAATACATAAGTAACCATGTAATAAAACATATTGAAAATTAATTATTATTTATATACTATAAGCAATAAAATAACAAAATCTATTAATGTTTCTTTATAGTAAAAATAAGAAGTATAAAAACATAATAATATATGTTTTTAAATTTATTGTAACAATAATTTAAGATTCCTGTAATGCTCTTATCTATATTTTTATACAAAGCAAACAGAGATTGATAAGATATATTTGATTAATTAAAATTCTAAATTCATATTAATAATAAATACATAAGTATATATTATTTATATTTAATATTTTCAAATTATTTGAGAGATACACAAAAGTTATTCCACTTTCTGTTATTCACAAATAAATGAACTCCAAATTAATATTTTCCTATATCTTATTAAATATTAAAAACAAGTTTAAATATAATAATAACAACAACAATAATAATAATAAATAATAATTTCCAAAATTGAAGTAACAAAATATGTGTTGAAAATAATATGAATCTATCACATACATCACTGTCTACATTTATTCCAATTATTTGATGTATTTAATATACATATTAATATAATACATAGATATTACATTTAATATACATATAATTATGAATAAATTTTTCGTCGTTTAAACTTTGAAATATGATTTTAAGTACAAAGTAGAAGATATAAAAATAAATCTAGTTAAAAATATTTGAACTTTAGTTAAGAACTTTATGTATATAAATTTAATTATATCATTTTATTTTTGGTGAATGATTATTTATAAAGAAATTATGAAATTGTTTTAAATCTACACTCATTCATGAAAAAAGTAGCCACGTCATTGTAATTTTTATTAAATATCAACTTATATAAGAAACACGTACTTTCTTTAAAAAAAATTTCAATGAAAAAGGATAAATATGATATATATTGTTAGATAATGCTGTGTGCTACTGTAAAAACAAGTAATACAATTTATTTTTAAATAATTTATATAAGTTGAAGGATTCATTTTAAAGTTGAGGAAAATATCAAGATTATAATTAAAAAATAAAAATAATTGTGGAATATAAATACATCTTTAATTTACACAATATGTTAAATATAGTTTTTCATAAATTTGATATTATGGTAAAATTAAGCACGAAAAATATTGCGAGACTAATTAAAGTAACAATAATTAACTACGTTCTTATGGGAAAATAAACGAGATAGCATATAATTTCTAAGTTTAAAAAAATATTTTTAATATTAAACAAAGCTAATTTTTGCATGCACTGACTCACCTTCATGCCGTGAGAGTCTGTTTAGAAGGGTAATAAAGTAGCTAATAAAGAAATGAAGAAAAAATGACGATCTAGGGAGCTATGTGTTGTTAAATGATGCATATCGCAGTTCGCCTGAATAAGCGCGACAATGGCCGATCTACGAGAGTCGCTCGGTCTCGAACACTCTGACACCCTATTTTTGGCGCGCGTGCGCGCATATACATGCGAGGACACACGCTTACGTGTGTAGACAAATGCGTAAGCTGGCTCCGCTTGCACGCGTGAACGTGATAGCGGTGTGCACCAGTCTACTGCAGAGGGCATTTCAGAGAGATTACCGGTGCATTGACCCCGAGACGGCAACTACGTGTCACCCCTTCACCGTTCGGGTTTGTCGTAGAATAACAGAGAGAGGGAGAGAGAGAGAGAAGATTCGCGACACAGCACATTATGTATCCCTCCTTTCTTTAGTTCCCTATCTCCGTCTTTCTTCGACTTCCATCGTTGCTCGCCTGCCACCCCCACTTTCGATTCTCCTCCTCCGCCGCCTTCTCGTCCTCCTACTTCTCTTTTACTCTTCTCCTTCCTCCACTATCTCTCTCTCTCTCTCTCTCTCTCTCTCTCTCTCTCTGTCTGTCTGTCTCGCCCCTGGCTGTGGCGTTCTCTCGCTAAATGCTACTTCTCTATGTCTGTCTTTTCGCTTAAATGTGTGCAATTGCCTGTGTGTCTGTCTGTCTGCCTTTCATTGTCACTCTCTGTATCTCTCTGTCTCTGTCCCTTTTTCTTGATCTTTCTCTTGTTATCTGCATTTATCGATTTGTCTCTTTCAGAGAAATGTGTAAAAGAGAAACTATTTACGACTACACTACAAATTATTAAATGAATATTTTTATAGGTTATTGTTATTGATATTTTGGATTTCTTTAAAATATTAATTTTACTAATTAATATAATTATTAGCAATCAAATAAAATGTATTTGAAAAAATTATTTATACGTTATTGAAATTTACAGTATAGAAAAAGTAAATGTCCTGGAATAGAATTAGGGCGTATGCAGGCACATTTTTTTAATTTGACAAAGAACTTTCTTTTACAGACATTCGTAGATTCTTTCATAAAAAACTATTAAAGATGTATTATTAAATATTTAAATTAACGTGTATACAAGTAGTAAAAGTAAAAAATTATTGATTTTATTATATTATATGTAATACATAAAATCTAATGAATTTTTTGTATATAATTCCACTTTTTTAATTTTGTATGATATATATCATATATATATCTATATGAAAAATGCCAAACATGAAAGCTTATAAGTAATATAAATAGTTTTTATAAAGAATCGTAAAATTTTATTTCGTTCTTAATAATTCATCCTATTTTCGTAGTTCTATAAAAAAAATAAAAATTAATTTTTCTAAAATCCATTTGATAAAAATTATATATATACAGGTCTTTCTTTCTCTCTCTTCCCCTCGCTCTATCTCTATTTATCTATTTTCTTGACCATATCATTGACTTATTTGCATAAGCGTTGAATATTGTAACTCTATGGTAAAAAATTTATATGTAAGATTCTGCAAATATAAAATTTTTAAAGTCCTATTATGAAATTGTTATTAATTTTTATCTTCTTTTCAACCTTGAATATAATTCGTGATTACATGACGGATAAAAACGCTATAATAATATAAATTAAAAGAAAATTGTAATTTGATTTTTGCTTGATGTTTAATATAATTTTATTTTATGGATGAGCTAGCATTATTATACTACATAATATTATAACATATTTACGTTTAATTTGTTTTGAAATTATTGATAAAATTTTGTTAAAAAAAAATTTACATTATACAAACATTATTTCTTTATTACAAGTTACTTATGAATTTATATAATAGTAATTAGTAGTTTCTTGCTACTTGTTTGTTCACACACTTAAAAGAAAATTCATTTTATTTGTACAGTGTTATGATGACACTTCAATTTCTATTCATTTTTTAGCCTCAAATTTCATTCGCATAAAAATCAATCTCTTGAAACAAAATATTCGATACATGCAAAGATCGTAAAAACGAAATTAAAATTGCCTAATGAAGATGTTCTGCATAAAAATAAAATGCGTAGAACGTTGTAAAAGGCTGAAACGCAACAAGCGGTCCGCGTGCATTTAGCAGACTACGTGAGTGTACGATGAAAACTCGTTTTCCACGTTCTCTATGCGCTGAACGATGGGTCAGGACGGGTAAAAATAGGGAGAGGGGGAAGAGAAAAATCTTGCGCGTCTCGCGTACAACGATCATAAAAGCCGCTCAATTAACGCTCGAGGTTTGCCGCTTTGCGCGCGATTTTGCAACTCTCTCCTCTGCTTACTTGACGCGCAATTTCTCTGACTCTTTTGCGTACGCGGCACGTGGAAATCAGAATAATCACTCGCAACAGGTTAGTGACATGTTTTATTACATAAAACGATGAACATTTTACGGTACGCAATGTTTGGCTCTATGTGATGATGAGAAAAAATAATAAATAAGAAAATATAAATAAGATAAAATAGGGAAAGCAAAAAGATAGAAAAGAAAGAAGAGTTGTATGCAATGTATTTAAAAAGAATTTTGTTTAAAATAGTATACAAATTTATTTGTTTTTCCTTTTATTTCAAAGTTATTTAGCTTGGAAATTCAATTCAAAATCGAAATGCATTGATCATTGATTAGCCGTTACACAATTATACTATATTCTTGGTGATATAATTATGTACTGCCGAGAGTAAAGTACTTTAAAACTATCATCAACTAAACATACCATTCTTTAAAATATTCTTATATTCGATAAAAAAATTTGCCAATAATTATTTCTTTCAAAAAGCTTTTATTCTCCAACTTTTAAATGTTTTATTTATCTTTTAGTGAAAATGCTCAATTATTATATTTAAATTTAACCTTTGTTAAAAATATTTTTAAAAACTGTTTTACTAACAGAAAGAAAACATTTATGACGTTTTTAATAGCATATAGTAAATATTTATGTATTTAGATAAAGAAAAATTTTTTTTATTATAATTAAATGTGTTTTAATTTTCAGGCCATAGTGTGTATGTATGATAAGTAACTGTATAAGAAAATATCATATAATTAAACAATGATTCTCCCGAAATCACACAAAGAAACATATATAAATATATTTCTATATAAATTTATTGAAAATATCTTTTATAAATGAAATATATGTATAATAAATTTTTCATTTGAGTAATATATTTATTTTAATAGTATTTTAGAACAAAAAAGAAAAAGCAAATTTCTTAATTTTGGATGAATTAAAATAATTTATATTTATATTACATTCTATCTTAAATAAATTCTGTTTTTTATTACATTAAATATTTTGTTTAAATCTAAGACTTTTAGTATATTGTTAAATGATTATAATGGATAAAATAAGTAGTCTCACTAGAATATTAGGATGATCGTAATATAATTTCAAAAAAGTTAAATAATAAATTTTTTATATATTTAGATTATAATATTTATAATTTACATCCGCTTATAAATTACATTTAATTATTAAACACAAGATTTTTTAATTTTAAGCCAATATACAAGCAATATACAAGCAATAACGAAAATAGAGAAAGGAAGAAAAGAGATAAGAGGTAGATAGACGGAGATAGATCGCGCATAAAAAAGGTGTATCAGATAAAAGATACGAGACATGAGAACGAAGTCTTGCCATATGATTAGCTTGCTACTTTCACTTTGTACTTTGTTCTTTGTTCATTAAGATCTATAGGATAATCAAATCACATGTCAATACAAGTGTTGTTTTCTTAAAATACTAATATATGCAAAATATTTATCTTTGTTACGTATTCGTTTGACATCATCTGTCTTGTATAATGATATAATTTTTTCTTTTTAATTACACACGAGTTTTCCATGCTTCTATTTATAGCTTAAACGAGAGATGAATTCTGTTTCTCATCGATTTACGTATTATTTTATTAAGATTATTTTATGAACTTCCAACTCACAATATATTAACCGAACTTATATTTAAAATTAGTTATTTTCATTTACTTTAATAAATCGATTAAGAATTACCCTATTCAAATCTATTTTACTACGTAATATTTATAATAATAATAATAGTAATAATAAGTTAATAATAAATAGCTGGCATTAAAAGAATTGGGAATATTTGGGTTTCAGATTTAAATCACTGCTTCTGAGTCTTAAATTATAAATATATATCATATTATATGCTATAATAAAATATATTCCGTATAAGCGATACATGGTTAACAAACTTTCAACGCATCTAAATCAAAACATTTTTACCGTATATAACTACCATCTGAATCATCTTATAATAATAATTTTAAGAATTACTTGATGTGTTTTTTCTGTTTTTTCTTTGTTTAACGTTATGAAAATCAGTACGGATTTATGAAATTGTTTAAAATCTAGTAATTGGTAGGTCGACGCTGCTTATACAATCAGGACCAGTGCGGTTATATGATAAATAACAAAACGAAAGGAAAAATGAAAAAAACGAAGGCAAGTATATCTAGCCAAAGTAGATAATAAATAAGAATATATGTTTAAAAATTAAGAAGTGTTGATGTAAAGAATATCTTAATGTTTTTTTTTGTAAAATTATTATTTCTAGTAGTAGAGAGTTATTTTTTACTGATAAAGTGCAATTTAATTTCATAAATATTCGGTACTTGTATTATTAAATTTTTATAAAGAATAATTTAATAGTATCGAAAATCTCTCATGAAACTGAAAATATTAAATTTTTAATTACATTTGCCAAATTACATAAGGTTATTTACGTTTAAAACAAATATAATTTGCAATTTAAACTATATATAGTACTGGATCTATTTTCGCATAACAAGATACACGCATACACTCAAAAGCATTTTGCATTTATCGATACGTACACAAACTAACGCTCAATTTTTCTGAGATCCGCGATTCGCAATACCCAACCCCTCCGCGTGTGCACAACCACGCGCGCGCGCGCATACACACAATCTCATACAATACATATTTCGTATTACATTACGTGCTTCTCGACAGCTGCTTGCTCTTCGGGCCTCTGTATCAAGGTTATCGGGTCTCGGGACTTACGACGCTCGTATGAACCCTTTGCGTGTCGTCTATCATATAGATCAGCATATCAGCAAACGTTCGCCGCGCGCTCTTTACGCACCAATGAAAGCATTAGAGAAAGAGAGTTGCACAAGCTTCGCTGAGCGACACCGTTAGGTTTTAAGTTTCAAATGGGACACGCGCCGTCTCCATGTGTGCGTGTTTGCACGGGTGCGTGTGTATCCCTGCGCGCCTGCACATAACAGGTTCGATCACCTTAGTTCGACTCCAAGGGTTCAATGAACTTGCTTGCAGGAGCGAGGTGGACGAACGCCATGCGCTCTCGTTCTTCTGTCCAGACGTGGGATTAATTTCTCGAGAACATCACCCCTTGATTTCTCTCGTTCCATTTTTCGTTCTCTTTCTGACGGTCTGCAAGAATGCCAAGGTGAAATAGCCCCTCTTAAATGCTCTATATCGCGTAATGGAAATGATATAGAGTTTTCTTACGCATATTAATTTGAAGATGCAAAAATTGCACAGATTTTCGCCTTACGATAATTTTATAATAATTTTATCTTATTTTTATTTTGATTATATAAAATTAGATGTAACCAACATTTAGTTCAATAAATAAAGTGATTATATTTCAGTTGTTATGAAGTTATCGGTAGCTTAATGTAAGGGATTAAAAAACACGATATTACTAATTAAAACACTTTTATGATAAGAATAAAAATCATTTAATTATTTAACCGAAATTCTCTCAATCTGAGTAACATAGTCGATTGAGTAAATTCGTGAATACGTATGCGCAAGCTACTACTGGCATTCACTACATTTCTTGTATATACCGCTTGTGTACAAAAGTAAAATGATCACAGAACATCTGCAAAAGTTGTCCTCTGTACGTAGCTTCCATTCGCATGGTGACCTAGGAGATGGTGTACCGAATGAGAATAGATGCTAGAAGATATGTATCTGAAAATAAAGTACGTGAAGTGCATAAGAGCTTTGAGATGTGATGCAAGAAGGACAGCTAACTAGCGCCCAGGAGTAACTAAAAAGAAAACGTAAATGAAGATACACTTTAGGAGATCGCATACGTTGACCAGTTTCTTGATACAGCTCATGCGTAATTGTTATAACCTGTCTCTTCTTGTAAATACATTTGATGCTTCTTTAATTTCAAAAATTTCTTTATTTAGATTGTTCTAGTTAAAGACTTCTATGAATTATCGTGACATACTTTTAAAAACGAGAACAACATTTATTGGCGACTTCATAATCAATCACTGCGACATCAAAACTAATTATTATGTCAGTGAAAATCATATATTTCTACATTTCTGAGTGTAGAAATTCTAAGTATGACAAAATTAAAAGAAAGTTTTGAAAAGTTCATAAATGAAAATTGTAAATTTGAATACATACTGAAACTTAGCAAACATCTTCAAGTGTTTGAATAACAATTAGACAAATAAATACATTTTATTAAAATTTAGTAAAGTATAAATTAATGTATGTATAATTTAGTATTTTATATAATATGTATAATTTGAAAAATATCGTTATCACACCGTTGTTAAATTTTCTTAAAAATCATTATACATTAACAACCATTATAAAGAATATTATATTTGTAGATTTTATGAATTTTAAAAATATTGAATAATATTTCTCATGATTGAGTGCTTTTTATATTTGCAATTTACTTGAGCGAAAAAAATGTAAAGAAATATGTTATGCAAGCAAAGCTATTCTTGTTGATTTTTCACAATTTTAACAGTAACATATTGCTTAGTATGACAAATATAAGGAAAATGCAACTTATGCAAATCAATATGTCAAACATTTTAGTATTTTATATTTTTGAAAATTTTCACTAGGGACTTTGACGAGGGAATTGTTCTAAAAAAGCAATTTTTCAAATTACAAAATCATTATTTGAAAGAAGTTCAAAATTAATTTAGTAAAAATTGCATTATGAATAATTTATTAGATTTAATACGTTTAATTTGTTCATTTACACAATTTTTTAAATATCATCACTTTTTCATAATTCTCCTTATTATTGAAAAATTAATAAAATTGTCAATTTTCAATGATTTTTTTTTAAATTTTAGACAATTGAATTATACAAGAAAAACTTTTCCCTTTTTGATGAGAAACTTGTTAAACCTTGATATTATATTAAATTTCTATATATTAAGAATATAGATAGTTAATTAATACTTATAAAAATGGATTCGCATAATTTTTGTCTTTACGTTACACTTGTAAATGTAAATAATATAAATTTATACTGTTACTTCTTTATCATAGTATAGTAATAAAAGTATAAAATATTTTTATATAATATCATACTTATTTTTCTTAAAGCCTTACGTATTATTTAAAAGGCGATAAAACGTTTAAATCAATAGAGACCAAAAAATTAAATCAGATAATATTAATACTCGAACAAAATTAATTGTTTCATGTTACTTGATATACAGATCGGATAGCAGATATTTTATTTTTATGTTATTGATATATCCAATATTCACTTTCATTAAAGTTGTTTTAAATTCAACTTTATAAATATATACCCATATCTCATTTATGCTTTGCAAACTTTAACTTTTGTCATAAAATTTATATAAATCTAGGTTTTTATTATTAAAATAATTTAAAATTTTATTTGAAAAAAATACTTTAATAATGAAAGAGTATTTTATATAAAGAGAAGAAATCGAAGTCTATTAGGTTAATTATTGAATTTATTTTGTGAGAAACAATAAACAAACTTCATTATTCATTCAAAAAAGTTTCGAATATTTAAATGAAGGTAAAGGCATTTTTTAATAACCCTTTCGCGATTATTATTTTGTGTGTATGTGTGTGTGTTTGTGCGTTCACGCGTACATCTTTTATTCACTGCAAGCCTCACTTTAAAAACAGCACTTAATTAAATAGATTATAAATAACCATTTTCTCTCTTGATATTATTAACTTTTTTTATTCTTTTTCAATTTAAACTTTAAAAAAAAATATTGTTTTAAAAACATTAATAAATAAAAATTTTATTGTATTTTTAGTTTTTTAGTTGAATTTTCAAAATTAAATTAAGATATTTTTTTCATAATAAATAAGTGAAATTTTAAATTAGTCATAAATATTTTAAAATGAAAATAAACAAAATAAGCAAAATTTACTTAAAATTATTATTATTATAGAAATTTTAAATTTTTAAAATATATTATTCATTATTTAAAAAAAATATAATCAATATATTACATTTAATTTGTGTAAATATTCGTACTTTTACATATTAACTATATCTATTCCATTCTAAATTATCGAAATATATATTAACTCAATATATTCTTATCAGAAAGTTTTCTCGACAGGCTTATACTTTAAATTATAAAATAGAATTCAGCGTGAAATAATTTATTATTCGCTATTTGAGAAAGTACGTTAGTGGCTATAATATATGTACACAAATACAGATGGTGTTTTGTTACTACTATCGATGGAAATTGCGTAGAGTTTCCTGGATACGAGGACACCTTTAAATTACGTAAAAGTATTTTTATAATTTCAAATTATTAATTACTCATTTGTAGTTATTCGTTAGTATATTATTTTAAATATTTAAAAACATTACTTTTATAATGACTTACGTAATTAAATTAGTACATCTTAAAACACGAATATGATTACATTTCGCAACTTAAATATAACTATAAACTTACATATTATACTTTTACATTTTTTATCATTTATTACCTTATGATTTAATTCTTAACTTTTTATATATATATAAACTTTTCATGTAACTTCTATTATTCGCACATATTTTTTTATTTATATCAGTATTATTATTATTCTTTTCTTAAACAGCATATTTTTATAATTATTTCATATCTATAATATAATTTCATAATTATTTTTGACTCGTATACACTTCTTTTAAAACTTTTAAAATTTTATATTTCAATAAATGTAATATTTCTTGAACTTATCTTGGATTGTTTTCCTTCTATTTCTTGTTCTCGTCCATTGGATTTTATAAAGTCGGCTTATATCTTTGAAAAAAAGAAATAATATCATATAAATTATTCCATAACTATTTATTTACTTTCATCAAGTACATTAATATAATAATAAAATAAATCTTAATCATTTTTTCATAAAAAAATGCAAATAATCATTTGTAGCTTCGAAATATTTTGTGTTTTATTTAAAAGAAAATTCAAGTTTTAAATAATTAGTTTTTAAACAGATTTTTATTAATTTAATTATTTATTAATCAATGAATACTAAATATAAGATTGCACAAATTCGTTGTATTCTTTGTTTTTCAAAATTGAATGGTATTTAAGTAGAAAACTTTATGAAAATTATAGTTACAATAATCATGAATAATAAAAAAATAAAATGATCGTGACACTCGATCTCTTGTGAGAAAATATAAAAAAGGTCCAGACAAAGCCCAACCCTTGTCTCCTAAAATGTTACGTGGCTACGACGACACATATTAAGAAGATAATCTATAGGTTTCATTTAATGACAGAGTACAGAAGGCGCCGGAGGTTCAACGAACCTCGGATGACGTGATATCGCTGCATGCTGGGAATTTATTATGTTAGTCTTTTTCTTTCTTTTTTCTTTCCTACTTCTTTTACCCATGCTTTCACCAATGCATCCGATTTGTAAATAAACGTGATCGCGAGAATGAACAAGTTTCCTGAAGTCGACCTTTCCATGAATTTTTTCTAATAGCATTTCATGGTTTATATGTTTCACTTATGTTTTTAGCAGTATAAAACGATAAGTAATAAAAGTAGGTTTCTATTTCAATTTTTAATTATTTTCATTTGACTTTTAAACTTTTCTTTCAATTCTTCTCTATGTATAACATTAATTAGATTATATAATATCCTCAAATTTATATAAGCTATGATATTATAATAACAACTTACGGTTTGAAATATATTTTTTAGTGTACACTGTTACAACTTTTTGTAATAAATCATAACTTATCAATTTTTTCTAATTAATTTTTTACTCTCGATAATTTTACATAATTACATTTTTGGGTATTATTTCAAATAATTTAATGTGGTTTAAGTTTTGAATGATTATTATTTTTTATATTTGTACTGCAAATTCAACTATATCCGAAGTAATTGTAAATATCAATCAATTTATATATAATTAAAATTTTATAGCTACAATTATTCCAGATAAATTTTTATACTTCTTACAAAAATTTTACGTTTAACTATTTTTTTATTTTTAATAATCTGATATTCTGAGAACATATTTAATGAAACAGATAATTGCAATTTCAGAAACTGTTGATGTTTATACATCAAGAAATAAAGTTTGTTTGGAATTGGAAAAATATTGTTTGGAAAAAGTTTTTTAAAATTATTTATTAAAATATACTTTTAAAATTGAATTTCATATTCGTCTGAAACTTTTATTTATTGTTGAATAAAAAATGAATAGAGCTAAAAATCCTTATCAGTTGTAATTTTTTTTTACACATATAATCCAGAATTTGTAAAAGAATTAATAAAACTTTTTATAATTTAAAATATTAAAAAATCTTTTTTTCATTGGTTATAATTATAAAATAAAAATTAAATATTTGTAATCAAAATAGTTTTAATTTATACAGATTTTATTATAATCTTGTATAATGTTGCAAATCTTTTTATATTTGGTTGTCATAAACCCATAAATAAAAATAATGCTTGTTTAAAGAATTAAACTTATATAAATTAGGTAAAAAACATTCGGACAAATGAAGTTTTAAAGATTTAAATTTTTATTTTTTAAACAATAGATAATTATCAATAATAAATTTCATATTATTATTTTTAAAGCTATACTATATACACTATATTGTAAAATCTACATTAATATTTTTAAAAATTTGATAAAATAAGTACTTACATAATTTTAACCTAAATATAATTTCTTATATACTTTTAAACGTTACCATTCTTACTAAAATAATATTTATAAATTCAGATTTTAGTACTAAACCAAAATTAACTAGTTAACTAACTAATTAACTAACTGATTAGTCAAAGATTAAACAGCAAATTTTTAATATTTCATACAAAATTTTACCTTGATATATATTATATACATTATAAAATTTTAAACTATTTTTTGATTTATTAATTTACTTTAAACAGAATATATATAATATATATAATAATACATAATTGATGAAGCGTTTATTTACAATTAATATATCTCGTACCTTCCTTGTTAAACTGGTATTGCATCATGTAGATTGTTTAAACGTTAGTAAAGACAAAATTTAATAAATAATTACTTACTCAGAGCAATAAAATTTATAAAAAAACTTAGCATGATTAAGATACTAAAGCTATTGATCATTTTTTTTAATTGTAAAAATCATTATAAAAATTATATCTAAGTTATTAAATTTTATTACAAAATAATATTTTTTTAGATAAGATTGTTGTATTCTACCTTTATTCGAGAGAAATCTCATTGCAAAAAAATTTATGTCTTAATACGTATTTATGACGTGAAAATTTTACAAAAAATAAGAAATTTTTTTTTATTATTCCTCGTTATTGAAACAATTTTTGTCATTTGTGCTTGCTACAAAATGAAATTATTCTGCGAAAGATAAATATTATAAGAAATTTACAAGAGGGATGAAGTACGCAGTCATTCATTAAAAAAGTAAAGAAACTTGCGCCTTAGAAAGAAAATTCTTTGCCTCACCTCTCCTTTGCGATTAAGGGAATTTCTCGATTTCCCGATTCTTCGAAATCCAGGCTGATGAACAACTCGAGAGATTCACTTGCCTTTTTCCTCCCGTCTCTCTCTCTCTCTCACTCTCTTTATATTTCTATCTTTTTATCTGTCTTTATTTATCTTTTTCTCTTTCTCATCGACTTTTTTATATATACCATCATAGCAACCGGCTTTCGTTAGAAAGTTAAGAGCGCGCGGTCACTCTTTGGAGAT
This sequence comes from Platyscapa corneri, assembly GCA_018907185.1. Taxonomy (NCBI): domain Eukaryota; kingdom Metazoa; phylum Arthropoda; class Insecta; order Hymenoptera; family Agaonidae; genus Platyscapa; species Platyscapa corneri. The sequence goes on from JACCHW010000072.1 coordinate 903,373, forward strand.
GGCTCATACAGCAGGGGATGTGTATATACTCCGATGATCGCGAAATTGTTCCACTAAGCGACCAGTCAAGCCTCTTTTCGCGCACACGACCTTGGACGGACGTTTTCACGCCGAGCGCGACATACTCATTCCTTGCTTTCCATCGTCTGTCATTTTGACGGGCGCTTTCCGATTGCACGCACTTTATATTTTTTCCTTGCTTCAGTGGAGCTCTTCTTCTCGTGTATTATGTCAAGCACCTTTTCTCTTGTTACGCGAGTTGTTGATTTGTCAACTCTGCATTAGAAAACCCGTTCTATAGGACTTGAGAGTGAATAGTCAGTCGACTTATTTCTCCCCGAGTTTATTGGTGCTGCTTTGCTTCCTTCCAAAATTCAAACTATTGATTATGTGATGCTTCTTTAGTCTCTATTTTTATTGTAAACTTAAATTAGTAATGTGTTTATTAAGTCAATTTTTTTATTTTTTATTTAATATATTTTTTAGGAAGCATTAATATTTAAAATCTTAAAAATGAATATCAATCAAGCAAAATAATTAATTTATAATGTTTATGAAATTATATGTACAAAATGTAATTGGAATCATTATAAGAACAAATTTGAATATGAGTTGTTCGTATAATTAATAAAATATGTTTTACTCTTTGATATTAACCGGATGAGTTGATTACCATAAAAACATTTTCTATTCATGCATTAATTTTTTAAAGTACTCTTAATATATTATGTGATTGGTATATTATCGTAGTAATTAAGTGAATTAACATACATTTAATTAAAATTAATGATAAAATGAATGGTAGTTTGAAGAATAAAAATATAATAAGTAATATTAATGAATAATAAGCTTTATTAATTTTCATATTGTATTATTCTGAAAAATTTAAAGAAAATAATAAAAGCATTTCTTATCGGTTTTTATTATAAAAAATTTTTTAAATAAATTAAAAATATTATATTATTTCAGATGTTAATTATAATTTAATACGATTTCATTATAAATGTATAATTTGGTTATCCTATAATGAGATGCGCATATAAAGGAGTGAAAAATTTATGAGTATAATTTATGAAAAGAATATTAAATTACATTGAATGGTGTTAAAAAATTTATACATATAATTACATTTACTGTATTAAACAATTATCGTGGTTCATAAATTACTAAATGATAAAAATTGAGATGTATAATTAATGTTTCTGAGTAACGAAGAACGATTTAATTGAAAATATTATGAAAACATCGTATTGAAATTACAAGTTTTAAGAAATTTCAAAAATATTATGTATCGTAGAAAATAAAAAAATTTTAATTCTAAAGATACTGATGAATTAATTAAAAATTTTGTTTTAAGCGTATGTCCATCAATAATTAATTACACTTTCTTATTAAACTAAAAACAATTTCTAAATTATCTACAATGTATTTATTAAGGTTAATCCATCACCCCTACATTCGTGTATTTATGACTAAGCTGTGAACGTATAATAATATTAAAAAATTTGTTGTTATAGAGTGGAAAGTTCAGCACTACAATTAGTATGTCCGCTGGATTCTCGTCCGGTGCAATTAGTCTTCCGAAATCTACAAGTCGTAAAGGAGAAGCGATCTCTTTTACGCGATGTTTCCGGTATCGTTAAGCCGGGTGAACTTCTAGCTGTCATGGGACCCTCAGGTATATAATTTCTTGTTTTTATAAATTTTTATGGATCAGTATACTTTTTTAATAATAGGCTATGAAATTAGTTTTCGAACTATGATTTATAAAAGATTAATATAAAAGCTTCTCTCGTATTAACCTGTATTACAAACTTTTACTTCAAAGAATAACCTTTCTTTCAGAAGACATTAAAATTTTAATAAACCTGCAAAACTTAAACACGCGAAACATTTTAATTTGTAATACTGGATACTATTATAAAATTTAACATGTATAACGGTAAAGATATTAAAAGCTAAGGCAATCTGATGGATTATCTTTGCTTCGTTTGGATACGTATTTTAGTTATTATGATGTATTTTTAGATAATAACAACCATCTTATCCTTTTTCTCTAAAAGGCTGCGGTAAATCTACATTATTGAATTGCCTATCCGGACGAATCGGTTTGGACGGTGGTGAGATTTGGCTAAACCGAGAGAGGCTTACTAAAAGATGGCGACGAAGAATCTGTTATGTTCAACAGCAAGATGTTTTTTTTCCCGATCTCACACTCAGACAGACACTAGAGGTAGAATTTTATTATTAAATTTTATTAAACAATGAATTACGTATAGTAATAAATATTGTAAAATTAAAAGTTTTGTGGTTGTGTGACGACTAGAATACATACGTTTGAAATTATCTTAGATTGTAAACTATTATAACTACAATTATGTCGAAGTACTTACAAATCTGATTAAATTAATGATCAATTATTTAAAATGATGTAAAATATTCAGTCACGTATAATTAAGTAAAATTTTTATATTTACATAAAAAGTCAAGCACAAAATTTTATTGGTTACACCACAATGATAATGAATCAATAATAAATTATTGCAATATCTTGTTATTATTTAACAGATATTAAAATAGATTTTAATTTTATGCTACACTGGTTAATATATATGTTAATAAATAATTTTCAAATCTATTGATAATAGATAAATATAATTTTAATCAATCGATGTTATGCAAATTTTTCGATCTGCTCTTTTATAAAAGTTTAAAAATTGAATAAATTTATGTTTAATTTTTGAAAAACAAATATATATTTGTTTATCATACTTTCGTCTTGACTTACTTCTTAGTTATTACTCTTATAATTTACTGTGCCAAAGAATATTATTCACGAATTTGATTATCTATCATATGAAATCACTATTTTTAATCATTTTAAAGTAACAAATAAATTTTAGGCATTTATTGTAAAAATCATAAATGAACAAATTTCATGAATATTTTCCACATGATCAATTTCTTTGTACCGTTTATAGATCAGAGGGATGACGATTATTAAGAAAATAAACAATACTGATATTATAGAAAAAAGAAAGAGAATCACATTCATGTAATCTTCTAGCTTACTCGTATTTTCTCGGAATTATCGTTGAATAAGGCGATTACGGAATATAAGACACAGATATATGATACTTTCATAGCAACGCAACAAAGAATTTCTTTCATCGTAATTGGAGTGGGTTAGACTACCCTAGTAAGCTTTTCATCCTTGATATGGGAATGTTTTCTTCATTGGTATTATGTGATGTTTCTGATAATGGAATGTGATTTTTAAGAACGATATATTATAAGAGAATATGTCAAAAATATCTATTGGATAATTTTAAGTGATCTGTATACATTTAGAAACAAAGAATGTGTTGAGATATATTTTTCCGTAAATTATGTTATCTAATGAAATACAGTTACATGCCGAAATAAATCTTAAAATACAAGTATGAATTATTTTTTTAATTTGTATAAATTGCATAATAACTTTATTGAAGTAAAATTTACGTGGTTGTATATAAATATTGAGCACATTTTGGCTACATTTTCACTTCCTATTGAGTATTTGGGCTTAGAAATTTCTTCTTAATTCCGACTAAAATTATAACCGCCATAAGATATCATCATTATCTAATGATACCTACTTTAAGACTTTAAAAATATGGAATATTTGCAAAAATTAGTATGCTATTCAAATAAAATAAAAATAGTCTTGCCGACGACTCTTTTACCACATTGAGTAAATAAATTGACAAAAATGATGATTCCGTTTATTTTTAACAACGCGATAAAAAGATATTTCTTACATCTACATAACAGAAACGTACAATCTACAACTTCTCTTTTATTGTAAATTTCAATATTTTGCATTATCGTATTTCGTATTTACCTACCAGCGACGATTTTAAGTTAACCTTATTATGCCCATTGTCCGGCGACTTATCGCAGTAAATTCGATGCGTGAAAGCGTAGCGAGACTTCGATGGAGTCGTACACAAGGAAGTTGATTAACTTACTTAATTCGGTATAAATCATCAACAGGACACGCGGACGCACAGATATCCTATGACCTATAGCGCACTTGTACATAACTTGTAAATGCTAAGCGAACGCTTATCTGGTGAAATTCGCATGAGTAACAATTTTCTCTCTAAGAGGTGAGATATGTTGTCGCATACTTCACCAAACCTCTGTATTTGTTAACAGTTACGTGACATGATTTAATTAATGGTGTAAGTACAATTACTACGATCGGCGTGTCCATCGGAACTTTTTATATAATGATAGTGATGATAAAGATTATTTCGTCGATGATAATGCTAACGCTATTGTTATTGTTATCGCTGTTAACGGGTGACGACTTTCATTACACCCAGATGAGAATCTTTACAAATTTGTGCATATAATATATATTTTATAAATTTTAGATTTTTGTTGAAACTGAGTCACGTAACATAGGTAAATATTGATAGAGTACTTTGTATAATGAAACACAGATTCTTTTAAGTATTTATCGTACTTTACTAAAACGTTTTTACTCCCTTTAAAATGACAGTTCAATTATGCCGTTATATTTTCAGCAATAACTGATTTAGTATAAAATTCTTTGAAAATTGAATCACTAAAATTTACTTAATGAATCGTAGTCCACTAAACTCAAATAAAGAACATTTAAAACTTTTAAAAATTGTAATTAAAAAATAGGATTAATTAACAATTTATTTAAAAAGTAAAAAATACGAAGCTCTATCTAATAATGTTGTTATAAGATAAATATAAATATTAAAAATAAATTAATAGAATGCTAATTAATTATCTATTTAGACATTCTGTAGAAATATAAAAGAACTAATAACAGAAAATTATATTCTTCAAAAGTTTTTAGGTCACTGACAACTTTCAATCAATTCACGCGAACAATCTGGAAGCATTTTTGCATAGTCGGCAAGATCCTAACATTCGAATCTATAAACTCCACGCTCCAGTTTCAGAGCTCTCGGCATCCCTAATAGAAAGCGTAAGGTTCCAAGAAAAAAAGACGCCTATACATTTTCGAATAAACCATTAAAAGATGAAAGGCTTGTTCCTTTCAAGTACCATCAAACCGCAAAAGTTAAAAAGAAGAATTGCGAATTTTAGGGACAAAGCGAACGTCAATAAAAAGACAGGCGTTTTCTGCGTTCTCGTGCATCTGCCCACACAAGCAAGTGACTGTTGAAAACCAACAAAAACTCCCAGCAAACAGCATATAAATGATCGAGTTAATGCGACGAATAAGAAAGAGGGACAGCACGTGAGAAATTACGGTCACTGTTACATTTTTTATACCTCCCGCTTCCTTTTTTGCCCTCATCTGTTCGCTTTTATTTTTTCAATTTGACCGAACTGGTTTCGGCTATACCGTTCGAAGTTAAACGCGCGTTCGCTCGCAGCTCCGACCTTGAATTCCTTGAATTTCAAGAAGGTCGAAGTAGACGCATCCCGTTATATTTGGAGGTGTCCCGCACCTCTTTGCACGTATAGCTGACGCACGCGTGCGTGCGTATGGGTATTATAATACGAGGCGTCGGGCGTCTGCCGTACATCGTTCCGCGTAAAAGCGCAACAGAAAGACGAAAAGAAAAAAAGACTGGAGGCGGGGCCCCCCTTCTCACGAGTTCCTCGCTCTGTCCTTTTCGTTAACGGCTCTTTTTAGGTGGCCGCGTGTGATGCTTTTTGAGAGATCACGCGGCGCGAGGTCCGGAATACGGTTTGGCTTCGATCGGTTCATTGTTTCTTGAACAAGGACTTTTTTTATTCGCTGTTCGCCTTTTTCTACGTTCTTCTTTTTATTGACAAACGTACAAAAGTGAAGAATCAAATGCTCATAATTTTGTTTGGAATCGGATCACTTATGTTATTTAGGAAAGCCGTTATTAATTTTTTAATTACTGACTTTAAGTTTATCATATAAAAAAAGTTATTTTCTAAAAATTTCGTTCATAAAATTGTTCAATAATAAAATAATTTTTCCCAATTTTCATCTTATAAATATATTCTACATTTATATGAAAGTACTTCTAACGTTTTATTTTATACGTATATTCGACGCACATACGCACACTTATAATATTATCGATCATTTAGATGATAATAAATTAAAACAATAAAGTATGAATAAAGAAAACTAATAAATTATTGTCGTATTATTAAAAATGTACATTTCTTTAACTGGAATCTGCTTTTGTCTTAAATATCGATTATAATAAACGAATTATCTTAGTACTAGTTTGTATAGTTGAGATGTAACATCATAGCATGTAACAATATTGTAATATGCTATATAGAAACATAATTTTTTAAATAAATTCACTCATTTGTACTAAACTTTTTATTACGCACTTTTAATAAAAATAAAAGTATATAAAAATATAATAAATATAATAAAAAAACAACAATATAAATATAGATTTCACTTCTGTGTAAATCGTTTTTTCATGAAAATGTGTTCAAGACAATTCTTCGGTTGATAGCACTTTCTCCCTCTCCCTTTGTCTCGCTCTCTCTCTCTCTCTCTTTCTTTCTCTTTCTCTTTTTGTATAATATTTTTTTTTGCTATAGGAAAAGACGTGGTCATACTAACATTTCAATACATATATGCATATAAATGCACATAAACACGTACACAACTCGAAAACGGCGACGTGTTCGAGCAACATATAGAGTAGGAAAAAAATAACGTGACAGAGAGAGAGTGAGAATAAAGGCGCCGAATGTTTTTTAAAACACGTAAGAGCTAGCCGTGCGGTTCACTAACCGAGTTATGACGTCATACGATGTATGTACACACGGTGGATTCACTTAGCTCGCGCATACATATATGTAACAGAAAGTGAATGTATGTGTGATATCCCGTCCCCAGTATTATTTGCATGTTCTGTCGAGAAAATGCGTACTCCCGAATTTTGCCTGTCTGATGGTCTCATTTTCTATTCATGAAACGATAAAGCAGACGATTCAATAATATAACATCAAACATGCACTAAGATATAACATTATTGATTCTTTACATTGAAGGAAAAAATGGATATTAAAGATATTACTGTTTTTAATCTTATTTATGCTAAACAACACACATATAAATTATATTGAAGTACGACTACATTTATGTGATGATAGAATAGGTTTTTTAAAAGTTATTATTAATTAATATCATTTAATATTTATTAATTTAGTATTATTAATAATTTAATTATTAATAATTAATAATTTAAGGTATTATTAAAAATTTACAATTTATTTTTATTTTGAAATTTACTTTACAAATATAATTCTCTACCGTATAAACGTAACAATGATTAATAATTTTGTTTTCTTGTTTAGAAGATTCTTATTTAATTAAAAAATTTATTATTATTATCTAATTTATATTTTGTGTTTCTTGAAAAAATATTTCTGATAAACACTTATCACCTACCTTTGTTCGCAAGAACGACATTGTACTACTTACAATTTAACAGATTAAAACAACATTAATCAAATAATCTAAAAAAAATTTTATTCTTCTTTATAATTTATTTTTCAGTATCGCGAACTGGATTTCAAAGGTCATTTGCTTTTTTCCGTAAATTATTGATCAATTTTCAGTCCAATATTTAATGATCGACCTTTTAACTTACCTGAATATTTTAAAAGTAAATTTTATAAATAATAATTTGAATGGATAAGAAATATTCTTGAATTATAATATTGATTGTAATTACTATCGTATTTTTTTATCATATATTTCATACATATACTCGTGTATAGAGTTTGTAGTGTAATTTATTTAAATTTAATACTAAGTTAGTAATGGAATAAAATTTTCAAATAAATTTTCTTATTTGACTATATTATAATTAAATATAATACATAATAAAAATTATAATTAAAGAATGATTAAATTGTACAAATTATAATGTTTTTATTTATATTCTTAATTTGAAATTATAACATTAAGATATCGTGTGAAATAGAAACTTATATATCAAATATAATATGTATCAAATATCGTATTATCACACGCCATCTTACTACTCTCTAGCATAAAAATACACAAAGATTCGTTTTGAAATTATGAAAATATAATTATTACTCTTTAACGAACTAAATAATTTTTTGAAAATGTTATAAACTAATATTTATAAATTCAATTAATAAGTTTACATATATTGATTTTCGAATTGACTTGAAAGGATAGAATGGCTAATAAACTTAAAAGTCAACGCAATTACGAAACAAAGAAATACGCTCATTTTAAACACGTAAAAGCGTATATAATGGGCTGATTCGTGACCCTGAGCGATAAAAAGCATGCGCTCCTTTGAAAAAATTTTCTTCCCTTTGTCATTATAAATAAACCATAAAATTTAATTTTTATTCTTCAATCAAGAGTTTAACTAAAATTTAATTCTTTAAATATGAAATTAAAAAATTTATAAAATTATAAATTAAATAAATTAGAAATTTTAATAGTGCATTTATTAAATTATTAAAAATTAAATAAAAGTATAGTTTTAAATTTATAGAAATTACAATTTTATAAAAAAAAAATAATTAATGACCTACATTATATAAATTTCAAACGTAGAAATTTCAAATCATTATATGTTAAAGAATACAATAAAAATATCGTAATCGATTTTAAAATATAATTTTTGTATATTTTTTAATATACCACTTAAATAAATTAAAAGAAAATATTAAAAATACAAATAAAAGATATTGAACAGAAATAGAAATCTGTTGAATAACAATATATACGCATTTGCGTTACTTTCTTTTATAATCTCCCTACTTGAAAATAAAATTCATTAAATATTATTTGACTGAATTAATATTTATTTTATATTATACATTCTTCCATTAATATTTAGTTGCTCTGAATTTGTATATAATTTAATTATTAATTATAAAGGTCACAGTCGCTATAAATTATAAAATAAAATTTCAGTAATAGTATTTATCGTTAAAATACAAATATAAATGCTGCTAACAACTTATTTATAAAAACTAAATTAATTAGTTAATGATACGTATCGGTGTAATAAATATGAATAGTGTATAGCAAAAGTTTTTCAGTGCACTTGTATTGCAGAAACGACCTAAATAAAGAGTCCTAGTGATATTTCATTATCAACTGTTTCAATAGTTTTTTATAAGTTATTCAAAATTTGTAAGTAGAGATATAAGAAACATTTTTCATCTTTTCATTTTGTAAAACAATAAAACATATGTTTCGATTATTATATATACTTTATAGTATTTTAGCTTTAATAAGAAAGTTGTATATTATGGTATTTTGACGTTTAACTTACATTTAGTAACATACAAATTTGAATATCATGTTTTTTAAGGACTTTAGCTAAAATAAAATTATTTTCATAGGCTATTGTTTTTCTGAAGTTATAGTAATATTCTAATTGTCTTAACCTCCTTTTACTGCCTTTAAAATATATGTACGTAACCTTTATGTTATTATAAATCATTTGTGGCAATAGTCTGAAAATCGTAAAATTCTGAGTTGCGGTTACTCCATTCAATTATGCATTTATGGTTTTCAAAATTCAATTCTATCTGCCTTTCAATATATATTCGTTATGATGCTTTCATTTCTTAAAAAAATGGAAAAAGAAAAAAAAAATTAAAACTCATTGAAACTTTTATGGTACATGATTGTACAGAGCCTTATATTAGCCGGGCCTGTTCGTGTTTGGTGCACTCGACGCGTAATTAGGCTCAGTACTGTTTTTCTGTTCCTTCTTTCACTCTCGCTCTGTCTCTCTTTCTCTTTTTTCTGTTATTCTCTCTTCTTCTATGTATTTTCTTCCCTTTTTCTTTCCCGTATTCGTAATACAATTCGTCGTACGGGATATTGCGTAGCAGAGAGGCAGGTAACGGGACGCATTCATTTTCGTTGCTGTCGGGGCCTTTTCAAAGAGCTCTCTTAAAGGGCCTTTCACACTGTCGTAACTGAACATAACAGCTGTGCGTGCTAGCAATCTCCTGATGTCCCGTTTTTCTCAGAATCGGTGATAGTTTCTTCGTTTTGCTCCTCACCTTAGTTCATTACTCGGATTTAGCCTTCCAGGAACTTGTTCATTATAAAGATTTCATTTGTTTATATGCGAATTTTTTATATGATCTTTTTTGTCTTAATTATTTTCTTAATTTGAAGGATTGTGTAGTTGGTCTAATTAAGTAAACAAGTAAGATTTCGGTTAAATGTTGCACGATAAATTATTTAAAATTTCAACCATTTATATCTTGTTAGTTCCCATAATGTAATATAAATAATTAAAAAATAATTGTATTAATATTTATAACTGAAAACTAATACGAAATTCTAAAACTTAATTATATTTTCACTCTCATAATATTATCACATATTGATATTTATATTCAGAAAAATAATAGTAATAATTACACTACAAGTATAAAGCAATATATACGAACCAATTATTATTAGTATTATTAATACAAACAATAATATAAATTATAATATAAATTAATAATAATAATAATAAACTAATAATAATAATAATAATATTATTTAAACAATTAAAAACTTTTTTATATACTTATAATTCATTGTTCAAGAAATCGTAAATTACATTGTAAAAGAAACAAAATATACCTAAGTATGTAGTGAACTGACTTTTAAAATCACAACGAGCGATTTGCCATCCTCGACACGTCCGTAACGATACACGTACAGTACACAGAATATTTAGAACTAAGCATAGAAAGTGAGAGTATCTAATCAAGTAGTATAGTTTTTAATTCACTTAATACCTCTTTAAGACTAAATTACAATTTTAATTCGAATTTTTATTTGTTAACTCTTTTAAATATAGTGGTCATTTTTGATAAAATAAAAATGTTGAGAAATATACCTTTCATTTTTTTTTTATGAAGTTTTTTAATATTTTGATTTTAATTGCTCATTATAAAATATTATACAAACAAATTTTAATAAATCATTATAACTAATAAAACTAAGGAAAAAATAATAAAATAGAGAAAAGAAATATTTAAACGCACACATCGATGTAATAGAGACGTGTTGAATAAAGGGCCATTGTAGCCGTACGCCTAACACTTACATTAGAAATAACTGCTTTAACTATTTGACGCGCCTATGACATCACTCAACGGTTTTTCGGTTCCTTGTAATGGCTCTAAGATTGCAGTCACATAAATATATATTATACAATATAATGTTTTTAAACAATAATGGAATGAGTGTACTTGGACTGCAAGACATCGTTTTTCCTTCACTTACAGAGTCAGTAGTCTACAAGCCGTGAGATAATACAATCATACTAAAGGCGTGCGTTTTTACTTTTATTTTCATATAAATAAATTCAATATATTATTAATAATAAGTGTTTGCTCGATTTATAATCATTTTCTATTGGCACTGCGTACTTTGTATTTTTTGTGTTACTACATATTTGTGTGATATTAATAAATAAAGTTTTCTATTAAATATACAAGTGCGTTTAGCTCCTTAATAAACAACAGTTTAAATATTTAAACGTACTTTATTAATTTTTTGAACTATTTTTATCGATATTGATATTTTTATGAAAACTAGAAATTTTATTTTATTAAAATGTAGAATCAATTTTTTGATGAATTGAAATTGTACAGAGCAATATAGAATATTTATTATTATATAGTAAATACTTCTAATATACGTTGGAAAAACATTTTTTAAATATTCTAAATCTTCTTTTTTAATCTCGTCCGATTTTTCAGTAGTCTCATTGAGTTAAAATCCAATTTTGCAATTGTTGTTTAATCTTGACTATCTACGCAAGAATTTCTGCAAGACAATCTTATCTTAATCAAAAAGGCTGATGTATAAAAGATTAAGTAATTTACGACATTAATATACTAAGCATTCTAGAACTGGTTTACCATTCGTAATAAGAAGTACCGTGTAATAGTCAATAATGATTGTTTTTTGAAACTGAGAGTTTATAAAAAATGAGCTTTCAAAGACAGTTTGAACAAAGTGATTGATAGAGAAAATTTTAAGCAACTAAAATTAAATGTATTTATTTATTTTTGAGATCATTCATTTATTGGTATTTATTAAACAATTATTGATAATGAAAAATTATGAACGATAAAAAATATTCATCACAAATAAGTAATTATGAATATAATTATATATTTTTATAAATCTATTAGCATATAATATGATAAAATTATTGCAATGAGTAATATGTAGCACAGTTATTTATTAATGCACGCACCTTTGTTCGGAATTAGTTTACTGGATCTATCGGTTAAGATGTAAACAAAGCTTATTTTACATACAAAGAGTGAATATGCAGAAGCTGCAAAAGTCGTTTCATGGTGGTAGTATCTTTGTACTTGGTTAAATAATATGACATTATTATTAAGTCTTACAAATTTTTTAAATAATCTATATGATATTATATTATTATTATTATTATTAATTTACAGAATAATATAATATATTGTTATAATGATTTAAACAATTAAACTCCTACAAATTATACTTTTAAATTTTTTATTCTTTATTACCTTATAATTAAATTCCTAACTTATACACATACTTATATAACCTTTTTGTGTAACTTCTACTATTCGCATATAATTTTTACTCACTATTATGTTATTATTGTTTTTTCAAAAACATATTTTATATAATATCTTACAATTTACGTTTATATATTTTTATAACATAATTATATTTGACACATTCACTCTTCGTTTAAAACTACACTCACATTTTTTAATTACACTTTTATCTATAAATTAAAAGTTTCTATTTCATAACTCTAATGTTTCTTTTTTATCTCGGATTGCTTTCTTTCTCTTTCTTCTTTCTTGCTCTAGTCCATTGGATTTCATAAAGTCGGCTTATATCTTTTTTGTTACCTTTCAAACATTTTTCCCGATTACATACCTTTATTGCTAATACCTTGCACTCTTCAAACATATGTTGTAACGTCTCTTTTTTTTCTCCTCATAATGTACAACTTTTTCCCTTTGCTTTTATCCATGATTTGTTAACGTAATTCTCATTGCCCATCTTAAGTCTTGCCAAAATTTTAAATCTTTTCCTTAATTTCTCCCCTTCCTTTTTAATGATAAATGCAAACTTCTTTTTTCATATTCTCTAATATTATGTTTTTTATTTCCTTGTTTATAATTGTATAGCTCATCATCCTGTCTTATTATTGAATGTGTATGCGCTATCTTCGTCTCTCCTTTTCCCGTTTAGGAAGAAAAAACCTTTTTTTCCATCCATTCTATCAATTTTATACCTTCTGTATTTATTGTTTTATTCATTGAGGTTTTAAACGTTCCCTACCATAATTATCTATTCAACCCTCTTTATGTCTAGTCCTGGCATTATAATTGTCGCATATAATACACGCTTCCCCCAAATTTTTTTCACAAAATTTAACCAAAAAATCAAAGTTCTCCTTTATTTTTCTGGCTATATACACTACCGCTATATTAACGTTTTTTCCCTCCATTTTTATTTTTCTCCTGGCTCTTCCTTTTTTAAATTCTTTTGTCGCATCGTTTAATTTATATTCGTAATTTTTTAGTTTTTCCCTGATAAATCTACTCTTTTTTTCTTCTACCCAAGTCTCCACCAAACCTTGATGTTCCAACACTGTATCACCTTCCATCCTTTTTTACCAAAATTTTTTAAACCTGCGATGTTCCAACAACCCAAACAACGCATCTTACTACTTTCTCTTTTTCTTGTGCTTTATTCTTTCTTTATTGGATTCTTGTTTCTCTATACGTGTCTCTCCGAAATCAATGCATTTTATTTCATGGAATATCCAAATCTCCTCTTCTCCTATTATTTTATTGATATTATAAAAACAATTTTTACCTCCTTTCCTTAACTCTCTATATTTTTCTTTTATTTTTCGTCTCTTTTCTCTGTCTAAATAGGTTTTGTCATTGTTGATATATATATGGGCTACACGGATTTTTTTTACATTATCATCTGTATATTTTCAACTATGTACAAAGCTACTCCCCACCACTCTATATTCTCTTTACCTATTTGCCATACTTTCTTCACTTTTATATTAATGTTTACATTTTTACTTATCCATTTATTTATCCCTTCCTCTTTGTAAATTACTCCTTTTCTCAACTCTGAAAGGCTATATTATTTTTTCTTTTCTCTTTTTCTCTCTTTCTTCCAACATCCATTCTAATTTTTCTTTATTAATTTCCTTAATGTTGATTATTTTCTTTTCCTCCTCTCTCTTCTTTCCCATATCTCTATACTCTATTGCATTAATTTTTTTCTTAATCTCTTCTAATTCTAATTCCAAGTTACCTATCTTTTTTTATTCTCTCCTTTCCTCCTCACTACCTTTTATTTTCTGGTTCGTTTTAAAACTCTCTTTTTCTTTTGAATTAATTTTATCTTGCAAATTAATTATATTTTCCTCATATACTTTCTCTTTTTTCTGCGTTCTCTCTTATTTTTTCTTTATCAGTCTCATTGTTTTTCATTCTTTCTATTAAGCTCTCTATTATTTTTCTATCTTTATTCAATTTTTCTTTTATTGTTTCGCTCACATTAACAGTTATTTCACTAATTATTTTTTTTGTCTCGTTCCAAATCTCCTTCATTAAATTCCTCACTCTCTCTTATTATTTCACTCATATTGTTTTCCCATTTTTTCCTCACGTCTTCATACCATTTTTTATATATTTATTATGTTTTACTGGCTTTCTTCTGATACTGTTTCTTTGACAACTTTTCTAATTTTTTTGTCTGATTCTGTTTTTTCTGCATTTATATCTGTAAAATCTCAACGGCTCTTCAAGACTTGGCCGAAAATTCAAAAACCTTTAAACGTAATTCGATCTGAGAAAAAAAATCTGTAAATAATTATGTGCGAGCGATGATGTTTTGTTTAATGTGCGCTAGCCCGTCACTTATGGACAGTTCACAAATTCTTTCTTCTTTCTAAATGAGATTATTCTTTCTTCACTTTTTTTCTATAGTTTTTACTAGTGCATGCGCAAATCTTAATGCTTTTATTTATTCACGAGCTTACATAACTGCATTTTCCGTCTATATTTAATTTCTCTGTTATTTCTTTTAATGTTTTACACTTCTATTTTACTTCAATGTTTTAACTTCTTCACTATTTTACCTCTCTTTTTCGATCACTTTTTCTTTATATTTATTTTTTAAACTCATTTTTTATCACTTATTTTGCACTATTTCACTAACCTTCCTTCTGATACAAATTCCAATCATCATTCGTCAATTTATGTGTTATTTAATAATATGATTCATCTTTTTTTTTTAATACGTATAACAAATGTGATCATTATCTATTGAATAAATTTTTACTTATTTATTAGCCAAATTGATTAGTAAATATTTTTTATAGAATGAATGTTTTAAAATTTATGTAAATGTTATAAAATGGATTAAATTATAAGACATTTATTTGTTATATATGTTGGAAATTATGTATCTTTTCTTCTATCTAAACGTAAAGTCTGTATTCATTTACTGTTTAAATACTTCGACTTTTAATTTAACTATTTGTTAACGTAAAATGGCTATTAACATAAAATATTATTTCTAAATGTACAATTAAATTATTAAATAAAATTACTGATATAAGAGGTGTTGTATTACATTTTATTGTTTATTTTGGAAAAAAATCAATGAATTAATAAAATTATGAATAATGAATATAAATGATCTTATATAAATTATTATTATGTATAAAAGTAAACTAAAATTATATTTATTCGTCAATACTCACTAGTGTTAATAAGATCCAAGATAGATACTATAATTAAAAATGTAATTTATTACGTACTCTTCGACAACTAATTACAATAAGTAATGACACTATTCTCGTACAAAATGTATGTAAATAACGTGATTAAAGATTTTTTGATCAAATAGTTTAAAATTTTTCAAAATAATTACCACGAAACTGTGTTTTTTTGCTTATTAGTTTTATGATAAAAATCCTTAATATTTACATGAAAACTTGTTATTTTGCTTTAATAAATGAATAAAAATAGAATTATCACTTACAATATAATATTTAGGATTTTATTTCGAATAATTTCATATAAATTTATTTTAATTGTAAATATCTAAATTATTTTGATTATTTGAATAATAACGATGTTACTTAGTCATCGCATCAAAGTTAAAATTTTACATTAATCTAATAATCAGGAATTATTTAAAGCTTTTTTCATTCTTTTTTTTTGAATTCTTCATAAATATTTTATAAAAAATATATAAAGAGTATTGTAATCATTGATTACTTAAAAAAAATTTGTTACAGTCCATTTATACTTCAGTAAAAACATAATATCTTGATGTAAATACGTTTCTAATTTGACAAAAAAGTTCTAAAAGAAGGGTTTGGAAATGAAAGTGGAAAATATAGTTTTCATTATATGCTCATAAGGTTTATATTAAAATATGTCATTTTATTTCCTTATTGCCTTTTGAAATTCAAGACGTATGTTTAAATTTACCACGAGCCCCAAAAACGCGATAAAAGAAAGGAACTTTTTGGATCTGCAGACGATATAAGAACGGTCATGTACATGTTCTCAAAGTACCGAGGGCAACAAAAATACAACAAAATAAGGACCAAGTAATACTTTCGAAATTTAATGAGAACCTGGGTGTAGCCCGTTGTTCGATCGTAATTGAACGAAAGAGGAAGTCAGAGTGGTATAATAAGAAGAAAAGAAATGACGATGCATCTTTTGTGCTCTTGTTTTAGTACCAGGCACGTCTCAGACTTCCGGATACACTTTCCCATTCGCAGAAGATGCAGTGCGTGGATCATATCATCGAGGTTCTCGACCTCGGGGCTTGCCAGGACACAAGTAAGTACCAATATATGTCTGAATACGTGTAACTGCACGCGAATGTACGATACTACAAGTATATGGTGAAAAAAGGGGGTATCAAGGAGCAAATGATGATCAGTCGTAGCATCACGCCCTCATTCTATTCTTGGAGAAGTCTTTTATGATTATCGGCGTGGCTCCTGTGATGTAACAAAATACTGTACTTAACCATTTGAAATTTTTTCGCATTCTTTTTTTTATTCATTCTCGATGCTTTCATTTTCAAAGAATTTATTGCCATTTACAATTAAATAAAAGTAATTTATATGTAAATATTTTATGAATAATTAACTTTTTTAATTTTTTAGTTGTTGGAGACTATACGAAGCGAGGACTGTCAGGAGGAGAGAAAAAAAGGACGAGTATAGCCTGCGAATTGCTTACGAATCCTTCATTGATGTTACTAGATGTAAGAATCTTTTTATTCATCAAATTTATATTGACAATTATTATAAGGAAGATTTAAACCATTATTATATTGTTAAAGAAATATTAATTTACTAAAACAATAATCAAGTCTATATTAAAAAAGGTCATGTAAAGCTGCATGGAAACTTTAAATCTAGTTACAATATCAAACTATTACAATTATTAAAAACATATAAAGCGAAACATATAATAATAAATTTGAAGTAAAATCTCTGAATAAAATTTCGACTAATTTAAATACACTTTATTACTAATTATCTACTTACTGATAAATAATAAATACCTATAATATTGTATAATATTTTGTTATATATTATTTCATTAATGATTATTTCATCTTATTCGTAATTTATATGCACTAAATTCATAAATATGAAATAAAATTCGACTTTACTATTGCTTTAAATATTTTATTTAAAAATGTATAAAAAAATTTTTAAAATATCTGTTCCATTATGTACTTTTCATTCACGAAACGAGTTTCATTTAAAAACAGCCGGTATTTTAAGTTAATTTTAATATTTTTAATTAAAATTTAATTCTTTAATTCGCCTTTAATCGTATTTATTAAAAATTTATAATTCAACGATTAATTGCAAAAAAAGTTTTAATTGATTTTAGAATTCAATTTATTTAAATTTATACTGGGGTATAATAATTAAATTAATTTTTTTTTAAAAAAAAAATATCTCAAATAGCTACAACATAAGAAGTTAAATACATGGAAGAATAATTGTTTACAAAGAAAAAATTTACATTTAAGTTTTACTTGAATTTTTTAGAAAATTTACTTTCACGATTTATGAAGTCGTGAAAGTAATTTAAAATATAAATAAATAAATGTTTTAGTTTGTTTTAAAATAAAAAAATAATATTGTATAATATTGGATTAAATTCATAGTTTTCGAACACGTAAAATTATAATTTCGAATATATAATCGATAATTTCTATTATTTATTTGCAAATGAGAAGATTAAGTAACTAACAAAAATATGATCGCTTTGTATTAGGAGCCAACAAGTGGGTTGGACTCGCATTCTGCTCAGGCCCTGATATCCCGGTTGAAAAAATATGCCGAGCAGGAAGGCAAAAGCATCGTAGTGACGGTGCACCAGCCAAGCTCACGCATGTTCCATAGCTTCAACAAACTATTGCTTCTCAGCAGGGGCCAAGTCGCTTATTACGGCTCGACCGCGAACATTGGCAGGTTTTTCTCTACCATTGGCCTGACCCTTCTACCTCACTATAATCCCGCTGACTTGATACGTAAGTATAAAGCTTAAAATTTTATAATTCCACCACCTACGCTAATAGGAAACAAATGAATCAGTTTTTATTTTAGGAAATTATATAAAATTTTTTTCGATGTAATAAGCGTTGCAAATATTTTTAAAAGCATCTGATGTTTTTACAATTATGTGTTTCGAAATATCTATTTCACCTGTGATTACCGTTACATTTTAAAGTTTTTATCAATTTTTCCTTACTTCGCTTTTAATACTATATCTTATTCTTATTATTTTATACGTATATTATATATGAATTGATTACAACTATTCAGTAATACATCTTATAAATTTGAATATTCATTGAATTATATGCAGATTATATACAGATTATTTGTAATGGATATTATAAAAATATTAATTATTATAAGAGTATATACTTCAACTCTCAAAAAATGATGTATGACACTACTGATAAAAGATATTGAGGCATATTTTAATTACGTCAATTACATATATTGATTACGTATTTCATATTATGAATACATAAATCACAATACCTTTTTGAAACGAATTGTTTGAGACAAATACTGTTTTTAATAAGTTATATATAATAAAAATAGAATTTTATTATAATGAACGATTGAGCAAAGATAACGACATTCATTTCAGTGGAACAAATTAAGGGCCCAGAGGAAGTGAGGGAGCGCATCGTGGCTGCTGCTCGGGCCGCAAGACAGGGACCTGACTGCCCTCCAGAACTTCGCCCAGAGTTCAATCCCAGCCAACACCCGCTTTGCGACCATCTCATTCATTATCACGAGCATCATATTACTCATAGCGGTATGTAACTGCACTATAAGCGCACAACATTGCACATACATTTTGTCGTATCTCCTATTTTGAACTTATTTTGAAGTCGTTGCTTTTATCATATTTGAAAATTTCTTATTTCTACATTCGAGGGCATACATTTATGACTTGGTTCGTATATATTTTAGAAAAAATATAAAATTGATTAATATTGTATAAAAAAATTATTTAATAACATACTTTCTTAAATAATATTGACTCTTTTCTAAAAAATAAAATTTATAAATGGTTTATGCATCATCGGTAAGCGATGATATTATTAGTGAAAATTTTGACAATTTTGGTAGACGTATTTTCTTTTATCCATCAGCTTGATATTTTAAATGTCTGGGCTTAATTTAAAAACCATCTTTTTAATACTTTTCCAAAAATAAAAATATTGTGATGTTTAAATAAATTTAAATTGACACGATCGTTTTGAGTACTTTATTGCAAGAGAATAAATACATATATACCAAAAATATAAAATACCGTAAACAAAAAAAAAATGAATAATAATCAGTAAAAAATTGAATCATGTCAACTTTCTTATTTGCCCATTCTTTGCTTTTTTTACTTACACTTTGTTTTTCTCATTTTATTCTCTTTCAATCTAGTATTTCTCTTTTAGTTATTCATTATGATTTCTTTTATCTTTTTTTTCTTACACTTTCTTTCTTACTCTTTCTCACCAAGTTTACGTATTTATGTTTGCGTTTTCGACGCTACCGAAAACGTTTACAGTTCTGCTGTTATAGATGATGTCGGTAACAACAATAGCATGGAAAAATGAATAAATCGAAGCGCTATTACTATTAGTTTCGTATTTCTCTCTCTCTCTCTCTTTCTCTTTTTCACGCGTACATACACATAAAACCCTCTTGTATCATCTATTTGTCTTTCTCTTTCCTGCCTGTTTACTCAAGTCACAAATAAACCTAGAAGTTAAGGTTAAATTTCCTAATACCTCAGTTCAGAGATAACTTTTAGGACAGAATACAAAATTTGATTCTTACAAATGTCATTCATTTTATTCGTCTAGATGTTCGATTTTATGATGTGAAAAAGAAAAACAACGAAAATAGCTCGGATTGAAGATAAATTTTAAATATATATCCATAAATTATTAAAATTACTAGTATTTAGATTATTACTTTAATATACAAAATTAGAATATTTATGGAAAAGAATAAGACTGAACTGAGAAAGAAGAAAAAGAATTTGTCTAAAGAGAAATTTTATCGTTTTCAACGTAAAATGAAACAAATTGGGTTTTATTTTTTAATATTCAGAAATATATTTTAATGTGTTGCTCAAACGTTACTAAAACGAATGTGCTATTTTTCAAAAAAAGCTAGTAATTAAGAGAAATTTCACCACAATAGAACAACGTTTATTTTTATCATTAAATGTATGAAAGACGGAAAAGAGATCATATGTTATAAACATTTTTATATAATAATAAAGAAAAAATATCTATTGAATGAAGAAAAAATTAATAAAGCATTATAATGAATCTTTTAATAAATTAATTATAAAAGCATGAATACTTTTACTTTATTTCAATTCGGCACTTTTGAAATGATATTTAAGTTTTTTATTATTTTTTGAACGTTAATGACTTTCCTAAGAATAAATTATTAACAGACAAGAGAGAAGATTAAACACACTAGATATAACAAAATATCAAATTACAATATTTTTATTTGATATTTAAATAAATTAAAGACTAATTTCACCGTTATTACAAACCATTAAGAATTTCTGAAAATTGTCAAACGCTTGAAAAAGTTCTGAAATAATAACACGAAAGAATTTTAAATGACGATGTAAGTGTTAAAACTTAATATATAATAATCTTTATCTTAATAAAAAATAATTATTATAAGATTCATTAAAAGCAGCAGATCAATTGCGAAATAAATTATTACTACATCATTGAATATAATCTCTCAATGGCTCATTCATTCCAAACAAATAGTGTCAAACAATACGCCTACTAGATTTTGAGAAAAATATTGAAAAAAGACAAAAAAGCCGCGTTGACCTGAAAACGTGACCCATCTTTCTTTTTCCTTTTGACCGCACGTTAGCCGAATCAATCCTAAAACAATGTATTGTAACAATCATAGTCAGTCTTCTTATAACGACTTGATATATTTTTTATTCTTGCCACACTCTCTCGCTCCCGTTGACATCTGGTTGATGATGTTACGAACAGCCAAGGAAGATGAGGGACGTACACTATGGCTGGACACGCAGAGTCACGCTAGCAGCAATGCCAGCTCTGCGGACGACGACTACAGCTGGCAGTGGCCCACGAGCTTCTGGTCTCAATTTAAAGTGAGTACCGTGTTTTTTCTACTCGTTACTTTTAGGCCAATAATGCTTTTATCGTTCAATTGATCAAATTAACGGTAACAAAAACTATAGCCGCAACTCCCATTTCGTTTATTCGGATTTAAAAACAAAATCCGCATTTACTTATTGCAACTATAAGTAATGTCGATAATTTTATCAAACTATAATATTTTTAATTAAATTTTTTAATCTTGATTCTTTTTAAAGGTAGTACTTTTACTCATATTTATTTATTTAGTGACTGAAGTTTTTTATTTTCTGCAAAAAATCATCCTCGTAACATAATAATTAATTTTAAAGATTCATACTAACTTATATGCATTTAAAAGTTAATAAATAATACTTAACGCAAGAAATTTATAAATCATGTATGCAACATATTTCGTATAATATCTTTACTCGTAAATTATAAAAGATTTTTAATTCAATTTACTCTAAAAAAAATTAAATTTTAAACTAAAAAACTTAGTTATCATGCTCTTTAAAAAATTTCTATTTAAATAAGTATTTTTATCTGAAATCCGATTAAAAAACATTTTTTAATCATATACCTTGAAATTTTTTTAATAATCTCTGTTGCATAAACGCAAACATATAATTAAAGATCACATGTTTGAAAATGGAAACAGAATTAATCTTTGATAAATTTTCAATATTTTATTTTTTCCTCGTATTACGTATAAAAACACAGAATGCAATAGAACCACATAGTCTAAAAAATTTCTTATAATATATATATATATATATATATTAAAATTATAATATATAATAATTATTATTATTAATTATTATATAATTAATAATAAATTATAATAAATTATAATAAATAAATAAATTATAATAAAAGTTATATAATTAACATTATTAATATATATATATATATATTAATAAATATTTTCATTCAAAATTAATTTTAGCTATATAAATCTTCCATTTTAGATTACTTCCAAGGAAGCATCATATGTAAAATTTTGAAGATTATAAATTATTTTTTAAATAAAATTATATCTTGATATTTTAAGCATCAGATTTAAATTTATATTCGCAAAGGTGAATATTATTTTTGCACTGATGGAAAATATGTTAATACGTAACATGTATTAATTTTCTTTTATTTAAATGCAAAAAGTTTCTTTCAAGGATTTTCAATTTTTTTAAAAATTAGTTTCAGAAACCACGAAGATCATAAATTAAAGTTTTGAAATTGTTGGTATAATTGCAGAAGTTGCATATTTTATGTTAAACATATTTCATATTATAAAACCTTTAAACAAGTATTTAAAAATGATTTGATAAAACAACCAATACGATACATTTACCATGAATAAAAAATTGTTTAAATTTAATTAAATATTCTAATAGTAATAAAAATATAGCATAAAACATTTTTTTATAAGAAGTTTCAATCTTTATTAAAATCTTAAAAACATTTTTATTCAAAGATTTCGAAAAAAATGAAAAGTGTGAGCTCAAATTAAAGTTATATATTTTTACATCTGTATTTCCACGTAAATTTTTTGTACACTGTAATTGTAATCGTACATTGTAATCGTTGTTAAAAATTATTTGAGTGCGTGCCCTTTAGCAAATGATAAGATTTTGTAGGCCATCGGTATTTATCGTTTGTTTTATTTCCCTCAACAGGTATTATCGGAGAGGAATTTCCAAGAAGCGCGACCTCGAATGCTGTCGCGCCTCAATTGGCTGCAGACTATAGCGCTAGGTCTGTTAGCTGGGCTACTGTGGTTCAGATTGCCCAGAACAGAGGCAGCTCTCCACGATATTCAGGGCTGGATGTTTTTCAGCACAACGTATTGGATGCTTTTCGCACACTTCGGTGCCCTCTCGAGCTGTAAGTTCTCGTAAAAAAGCCTGTACTTTCCCTTTCGAGAACGATAAAAATGAGTATGCGTAATGCCGATGGAAAAGTAGCACGAATTTTGCCGTAAAATAAGTGACTGTTACTTCAATGATTAAAGTATTAAATAAGTTGTAATTTATATTTATAATGGAGTATTTTTGAAACGTATTCGAAATTTTTAATTCAAGTTTGGGCACTTGGCTTAACACAGATTACCAGCATTTACTATAAACTCTTGCATCAGTCGTCGTATATAATAAGTATGAGAGAACGATCAAAACGACTACTGGCAAATGTGTAATAAAATAATACCGGAACCGCAAACATACAATAGGCAGAGGCGTACAAACATATAAAAATGACTAGTAGCCATCAACTTTCAAAGAATACAGAAAAGAAGAAATGAAAGCGGAAGCCCTTGCGTATTATGGTATCTGTTTTTCATCACCAGTGGTGAAATTTATATATTTCTTTATTCTCGTAATTACAGTTCCGCCGGAACGGGAGGTCATCAATAAGGAACGGTTGTCGGGCTCGTATCGTCTTTCAGCCTACTACCTCGCAAAGATGGTTGGCGAGCTACCGTTGACAATTACCCTTCCTGCGGTTTACCACATAATCAGTTATCCCATGCTTGGCTTTCACAGCCTAGCCGTTTTTGTCACGTTACTGGCGTTTTTACTTCTCAATACAATAGTAGCACAGGTACGATCATTTCTATAATATTCTTCTTCAATTTTAATATTCTTAAAGTCCTAGGAATGGCAATCATTTTTTAATTAAATATTTCCAGTAGAATGGACAAAAGCATACGTTGCATTTTGTTTCGGAAGAGTAAAGGTCGGTTTGTTGTGTTGCTCGGATATCTTAAAGAAAAGTTATTATATATTATTTACGAAGTTTTTGAGTACCGATAAGAGTATTCAGAACGTAATGAAAAATAATTGTCATCTCAATAATTTAAGTTATTATTTGTAGGTAATATAAGTACCTCAGATAATTAAATATTATAACTGATCACGTTTATCAGAATATTATTCAAAAAAATTTGTATCAACCTATGTTCTTACTATTATTTTAATCATTTGTAATTTCTTTTTACCTTTTTCACTTATCATTGTTAACTAAAATATAATTAAAAATTTTTAATTACATTAACTATAAAGTGAATTCTAGTGATAAAGTGATAAAGTGAATTACTAATTATTAATCCTTTCTTAGTTGTGAAATTAAATTAACAAAAAAAATGAATTGATAACTGGAATTAATTTCATGTTAAAAATTGTGTGTATATATATATACACACACACATATATATATACGTATATATCATTTTATTATACTTGAAATTTTTGCAACATAATAAAGTGAAGTCAAAAATTACTGATGTTTTATTTATTGTTTTATGACATAAAAAGTTTACAACTTCCATACAGGTAGATATTTAAAAAGAAAGATAGGCCAATAGTATTTAATGGATTTAAAATTAGGATTGCCATAATGATATTGTAAAACTTAGTGTACGTGTAAAATGGACGCAGGTGATTATAATGTATTATCGCTCAAATTATTTGTACTATATTTATTTGTCAAAAGGTTTATCGCCATAACTACTTATAGGACAAGGCTATTAGAGATAAAATAACATGTATACATCAATTTCAGAGTGTTGGGTTCTTCGTTGGAGCTTGTTGTCTTGATCTGCAGGTGAGCATCACTGCCTCCGCGCTGTACACGCTGGCGACGCAACTACTGGGAGGTTACTTGGCTACCGCAGTACCACCATGGCTAGCTTGGGCGCGCTATGCCAGTATGGTACATTACGCCTATCAGAACATGCAAATTTTAGAATTTGGCGTCGGTGAGCCCATTACGTAAGTTTTACTACCACATTAAAGTATTTTAATGCATAATGTTTAGGGAATGAATAATACCGGCATCGATCGTACGAATGAAAGTACTAATTGTATATTACTAATTAATATATTATTGTCTCAGATTATTAAAAAATCTCTTAATTGCTTCTATAAATTTCGATAATGTATCATTTTAATATTCTTTCTTAAAATCTTATTATAAAATAGTAAAAGTATATTATTGTTTGATGGAATTTGATAAAAATTTGACGGACCACGAGTAGTTTTTAAAATCAAAGATTTTTTATATTGTCGTTTAAACATTTGTGATACCGTTTTATTTTCATATTCTTCAAGTTATTTTACATACTAAAGAAACGTCTATAATTTGGTTAATTTAAAATTTTTTCTTCGTAATTATTTTTACACATAATACTTGTACATATATATCGTATATATATACAGAATTTTTTATATAAAAATATATACATATATTTAATTATTATATCATTAAATTTTCTATTAGGTTAATCAATGCTTCTATATTTTCTAAACAATTAAATTCTAATAATAAGAAACTAAACTATTTTTCAATTTTTAATAGTTTAAATGAAAAACAAAATATTAGACTATATAATTCAAGATTAAAGTAGCCATTAACTCAGATTGAAATTTAAATATATATATATATTTACAAGTGTTTGTATTCTATTTTTTTACAAAACGAATAAATAAAAAAACTTATTTATCCCCGACAGTATTGAAAGTAAAAAAATCCTTAGCCAAACTTTGACTTATATATGTATAATCCAGTAACGGCTAACTGATCTATAATATATCTATTGCCTGCAGGTGTTCGCAGCCGAGCAAATTTGCCGAATGTAAGAATGGCACGACGATACCGGTGACCGCAATTCTCGAAAGTCAGGGTGGCGCTAAAAGTTACGGTCTGCCCTTGTGGGCCAACACGGCCGTATTGCTCGCCTTCCTTGTCATTTTCAGGACGATGGGTTATCTTGTGCTGCGCTATTATCGCGTGCCTAAGTGAACTGACGCCGCCATCGCCATCGTCACTTTCACAATTTTAAATTGATGAAAGAATTAGCGAGCGAAAGAGAGGGGGAGGAAGAATCACCAAGACCACGTAGTATGCAATTTTATACACAAAATACAAAAAATACAAATACACATGTACAAGTATAACGATCTATCCGTCACAGGTACAATATTTACATATGCAAAACAAAAACATTTTTTTACACACATGCACACCACGACTACTTTGTTCACGAATCTTTATTTTTTATTTGCTACCCTTAATTGTTAATTAATACTATAATAATTATTATAACTATTATTATTTTACGAATATATTATTATTAAGTAAATTTATTGTTAATTGAGATAAAATGCAATTGTTACATCGTGAGAACACGAACCGCTAGTCGTTCAGCGATGTTGTCTCAATGAGCTTTTTGTGAATTTTATGAATTTTGTAAGACATAATAAAAGACATTTACGCACACAGTGTACACAGAAACGAGGTGTAATCGTGGAATAACATGTCGGCGATTCGCGCAGTTATTCGATCAACGGTGAGCCACCAATTGTATAATAATAATGAGTTAAGCGAGACTAAGAGACTTGGCGGAGAAGACTACATTGTAAAATTTTGTTACGAGATCGAAAAAAAAGTGGAAACACACATCCAGAGTAAATGAGTGAGCAAACGATTTAATGAATGCAAGCAATCGTTCGTGAAAATAAATGATATGAATGTGTTTAAATAGAAAATAGGTCGAAAATCGAGGTCATTTGTGCATCTTAAATTTTAGGTGCATGACTTTGACAGAATTTTCTTTTTTTATTTTTATTAAGCGCAGATCTTTAAATATATATTACATACTTTAAGAAAATGACATTAGTACAGAAGCTTTGACAAACAACTAGAAGTCGTTTAACTGTAACAGCTTTTACAAAATATTGAAAATAGTAAAAATAAAAGTGACGAAAAATTCTGCGCACAGTTGAAAAAATATAGCAAACGTGTTCGAGAGTAAAATGCCTCGAATCGGAAATTCGATAGTGAGATAAGTGATATACGATTTTCTATTATAATATCAGTTTTTCCATTGCGGTAAGAAGGGTATGTGAGGGATGCGATTTGAAATCAACATCCGACGATTAATTACTGAATCAAATCGACTGAAAATCATTTGAATATAATCCAACCTTAGGTTAGACAAAAATTTTAGAGATAAAACTACAAGTCAAGCGAGCACATTGTTCACTTTGTTTTTTAATAGCAATTTTCTATGTTAAATAACTCGCTGCTGTAGTTGTTATTCAAACAAGCATACATAAACCTACACATACAATTACGCACACAAAACATATGCAGTTACATATACGTCCATCCACACGCATACACACAAATTATATATAAAAAATATTCATGCATTTTTTGTGTGCATGAAAGGGCAAAGAAGGAAAATACGAATAAGAAACATAATAAGAAGAACAAGAAGAAAAGATGTGATCGAAAAATGAAATCCGTTAGAAAAAACGCTATTACTGCCATTTATAATTTAGAAAACCATGTTAAGAAGTGTACGTGTAAAGATAATAAGAAAGAATTGTGTATCGAATTGCAGAAGAGAATAATTAAAATAATTTTCTGCGTGATAAAGCAACATCTATGACGAAATTTTAACGTTCAATATTTATACGCTGAAAGCACGAAAAATTACTAAAACTGCCAAATAAATTCTGCTCTTTAGAAGCAGCTTTAGTCGTCAAAAAAAAATCAGGTTGTTAAGAAAAATAATAAATAGATGTGCCCATTTTTTCTTGCGACCACATGTACACATGCTCTGTACATTATTAGACTATTCTTTATTAGATATACCTTTATATGCGTGTTATAAGCCGTAAAAAAGGCGATTGTTTTTGTCGCTCAAACGTTTAACGATGACGAATGTTAATCGATTAGCAAAAGAATTAATAATTAAAAATTAATAAAAATGATGCAAAACGTGTACGCGGTGAATTAAGAGAAATGAAAAATAGAAAAGATAGGTATTAACAAGGATGTAGTGAAGACATATGTCGCAGATTCTTTTGTTAACACTTCCTGGAAAAAGAATTGTAAGTGAATAATTATGTATTCTCATATGCAATAGTAATTAATTTGATATAATAATAATTTATTTAAATTAAACGAATAGCGTATTATTTAAAAGAAAAATTGAATACTGTAGAATTAATTTCAAGTTTTCTCAATATAATATACATAACCAACAAGTAATAATTTTATAATTTGTTTTTTTCATAGGGATAAAGATTCATTAGGCTTAAATAAGATTTATTTATTATAATAATTATTATAGTTTTCTTTTTAATGTTCAGTTATTAATTGAATTATATAAATTTATACATTACCAGATCTAATCACTTCTAATTATAGGAAATTCCGTATGATTCTTTTTCCGGGTCCTTTTCTCTTCTAAGTTATAAAGAAATGAAGGGATAAAAAGGAGATTCGATGTTTGTTGCATAAAATAGATATTTGTACTATTGCAATTATTTAATGAGGGTTGTATCAATCGCAGTTGATTATGCTGTATTTGACAATGGAAACCGTGACCGTTATATCACTCATATAGACGTTCATAGCCAGGTAAGCTGCAAATTTCTCTTCAAAAATATCTTTCGACTTGGAAATTCAATATTTAAAATTGTCGTTAATGAATTCGTTTTACATGGGTAAATAAACGTTAAATAGTATAAACTAAACTGCATAGTTAAATTAAACTGAAAAATATTATGGTCATGTATTTGTGGATGAATAATTGTGTTATTTAAAGAAAAAATTTTGATATATCGTCACATTTGCCCAAAAATCGTTGCAAAAAGTATTTATGAAAAGTTAATATTATGGAAAAGATCATTTGTAGCTTACCTTACGTTATCTGTAATTGATAGATCCACCAAGTGTTCAATAGAGTACGAAGTGATAACAAAAAGGAAAGAGAAACTGTCAACGAATCAATCTTCTTAAGATTGCGTTGTAAAAGACTCGAAATTAAAAGAAAACGGAGGACAAATGAAGCGATGTATATAAAATGGAGGGTATCTGTAAAACGTAACGCTAACGTCTAAAGTTTAAGAAAAAGACCGCCATGAAAAAAGAATGAGGAGAACCATCGTGAGTAAACAATGTTTTTAAACAAAGATTTGGCTGTGTTAAAGTCGTAAATACTATTGATTTTTATCACTTTTTTTACTTAAATATTTAGAAAAAGCGAAGTTTAATAAGAATAGTGAGAGTTTTAAAAAAATAAATACTAATATATGTTGCGTTCGAAAGTGAGTGTGAGAGGAAAACAAGAGTGTGTGAATTAAAAAGAAGTGTAAGGATCTAGGAGTGGCATCAAATAATAGATTGCATTTCTTTTTAAAATGGTAAAAAACCATTAATGAAAATAATTAAAAAATTATACCAACCAGATGAATAAAGAATAAATTCAATGGGGAAATGAAGGAACACCGTATACACGATAAAATACATTTATAAACAATCGACAGTTGTCTGATGAAGCTAGTACAATTGTGCTCCTAAAGCTTTTTTACTATGTGCGAAGTATAACGAATGTCAATTTTTTTAATTATTTATCCTAGAAGAAAAAACACGCGTGGAAATACTTCATGAAACTTAGCGAAACCTTTTCTAATTTCTTATACAAGTAAAATAACTTATATTCATACAATATACAACTGCAAACGCTTAAAATAAATAAGAATAAATAATATAACAAACGACAGAAGAAAAAACTAACATCAGGTAGAAATAACTGACATACGTACCTACACGCATGTGCATATGTGCATACGATTGTGTGCATACGCGGGCGCTCACGCATTTATATCGCATAAGCAGAGCGTAGTACGCGCGTGTTCCAATATGCATGCATAGATGTATACGCATATACCGATTCATCATTTACTTGGCATCTTCAACTTTGTACACTGTGCATTAAATTTAATAATAAAAAGGGAAAAGGGAAAAGGGAAAATATGTAAAATCCAAAAAAATACAGATAGATCTAGTCTCTCAGACCGAGCAAAACGTGTCTCTTCGTCTGTATTGACGGGTTAAAAAATGGACTGCCACGCGTCAAAATAGCAGTTTTCTTCTATAAAAATAAAAATTTTGATATTTGCGTCTTGCGCGTTTGTACGTTTTTACAGACTTTTACAGCCAAACTTTTACACTACCAGAGGCTTACTAATGTAGAATTTTCTATATCGATGATCCATCGTGTCAGAGCAATCATACCTTTATCCGAATCATCGGCTTCAATCGCACCGAAGGGCCTCTTACACTTTAAAAATTAATAAGAGGCAGCATTAACGCAATTTCTTTAATTAACGCAAAAATTCTTAAAACTATAAATAAAATAATTTTGTTATTAAATTAACGAAAATATTTATAGGTTAAAATTGAAACTATTTTAATTTTTTCGATTACTATGAAATTTATAGTATGAAAAAAACTAAAAAGCAATTATAATTTAATTTTTCAAATGTATGTGATACCACAAAACTTTATATTATAACACAATATAGTATGCAGATAGTGATCTTTTCTTTCGACACGTTTAATTTTACTTTTATTTATATTATTATTATATTTCAAACATCATTTATCTATTCTTACATTATGACGTTTCCGATAATTTTTACTCTTTAATTTAAGTCACTTTTTGAAATTAGTTTTATACTCAAATTACACGATTAAAAACCAAAACACCGTATTAGATGAAAATGATCGATCTTATGATTGTACCAACTTTAGTTTAATTTAATTATAATTTTAATTAAAAATTTTTATTAGAGAGAAAATGAAAATTTTAGAATATAAATATTGTTTAATCGAGTATAATTATTAATTAATAGATACTATACTTATTTTTATAAAATAACTTTTAAGTAAATTACTGTGTATTACATTATAATAATTATGAAATATTTTCATTAAATGTATTCAAAAAATTTATGAAAAATAAATTTTTTCGTTAATTTAGTTACGAAATTATAAGTTTCTTAGAGGACCATGTAATTTCAAAAAATTAGAAAAAGACAAATTAAAAAGACTAATTTCAAGTAAATAAAAGTGTCGCGCAATAACAAAGCATATTCAATTTTGGGAATGACGTTGGTATTGTCACGCACCTTAAAAGTTCATATAATATATACATATGTCATTAAAAAAGAATCAATAAGAAATTATGTTATTAAAAATTAAAAAAGTACTACAAAAGACTATACAATTTATTATAAAAAGAAAAATCGAATTAAGAAAAAGTAGTAGTCTCGTTTGAAGCTGTTATACCTAGACAAGGGAGAAAAATCTCATGCTTCCGGTTTTGGAAAAAATTATACATAAGATACATAATATTAATTAACTGTATCTTTCATATAGAAATTCTTGTTAATTGTGCCAATCCGAATTAGAGGAAGTGTAGGAGGGAAGATAGAAGGGAAATATGTAATAAATATGCTGAACTCCAGGTCTGACTTTCACATTCGATTTTTGTATGTGGGATCCTGTTAGTTCTTATACAGTCCAAAACTAATAGAGCACTTATAAACAGCTCCTGGAGTTTTTATTTTAGGGACCATTTGGCTTCATTGCTTATTCAGACCGAGCTCTTGCAAGCATTCCTTCGATCTTATCTCTGATAACATTATTTAAATACTTATTGTGTAGTACAGTTGATATTATCTAAACCTCATTTGTTAGGTTGCACTTTAGAGATGTTAAAGCCTTTCTCAAATATTTAAAATTATAGATTAATAGTAGATAATGATAAAAAGTGCAATTTAACATAGTTTTTAGATGGATCCTGTACTTATAGGTCTATAAATTACTCTCGTCACATTATTTGATTCCTTTTCTTGAGTTATCTTTACTAGAGCTGGGTCTGTGGGGTTCGCCTTTGCATGACCTATGTATCTTAAAATGAGACATTATGCTCATATCTTCAATGCTTCATGTCCTAATTTTGCTTATTAAGCAAGTTTTCCATATACATTCATACAATTTACATCTAATACTTCCGTCTTGACATCTTTCAAATAACTTATACCTTACTCATCTCAGTTTCTCTCTCTCTCTCTCTCTCTCTCTCTCTCTCTCTCTCTCTCACTCTCTTACTCTCTTTATTGACAGAATTCTGACTATACGCTTCATATACACGTGATTAACTTCTTCATACAATTTTGTATAACAGTTATTTAATTTACATTGTAGGTCTATTAATTTTGTAAGTTATTTTGCCAAATTATTGAAAATGACTGTCAAACGTCAGATTAGTCCCATTCAAATTTTCTTTATATTTTCATTTATGATTATCTAAATTCTCTCTTATATGACTAGTTCTGCATTCGTTTTGCCTACCAAAAATATTCATATTTTAAAAAATTAATAAATAATACTATGCTAAAATAAATTTTTAAATATTTTAATAAATTGATAACATAAGAGCTCAAAGATCTATATATACAGAAGCATTTTTCCACATACAGTTAGGTAAATATTTCAGTACTCTTCCTTACATTAATACCAACTCTTCCTTTAGAAAAATAATAATGAACCATTTTTTATCAAATCAAATTTTTATAATTGGTTTTAAATATATTTAGATATGCAAATAAGTAAAAGTTCTTTTAGTGAAACCAAGAGAGATACATAGAGAAAATTATAAAGAGAGATCAGAAGTGAATGACGGAGGGGTTCATGAGGAGATATTTCTAATAAACAATGCTATTATACTAAATAAAAGAAATAATAAAGTATTTACGAATGTCAAAAATAATTAAAACTAAATACAAGAAAATACAACGTAAATTTGATTAAAATGTTTATTTAAGTACTTGAAAACTAAATTAAAATTTGTAAGTTTTTTGAAAAGATTATTTACGAATATTCTAATTACTCGTACAATTAAATTATATTGTCTACCAATAGTAATTGATTTTGTAAGAATTTTATTCAGTGTTCATTCAGAAACTAGCGACTTAGAGAATTTTATCAAGTGTTCGTTGTTTCTTTTAAATATACGATTAATTTATTTATCAATTTACAAAATTTAATCATATGATTTTTATATTAAATATATATTATTATATATTTATTTTATGTGAAAAATTATAAACAATCATAGTCAATGTGTTCCCATTATATGATTTCCTCAGAACATAAATTTACAACTGAACATAATAAATTATTATAGATAGGATTAAATATTAATATTGCAAATAATCTTAAATAAATTTTTTGTAATAATAAATCAAGTGATAAAATCTTCTCCTCGTGCAACAAAAAATAGTAAATAAGTCAAGGAAAAGTCGAGCGAAGAAAATTAGTTTTTAAAGAGACAAGAAATCAAGAACAATAATGGACAGATCGACTAAGCAAGATAAAAGAAAAACAGCAAGAGAGAGAGAGAGAGAGAGATAGAAAGGAAGGAAGTTTGAGTAGTTAGTAAAATTGAAAGCAAAAAATTAAAAATGAGAATATATTGAAAAAGATAAAATTCAATGTACATATCGTAAGGCGCGAGAAAAAAAGGATATGAACTGTCAATAATAGGGACGCGTGAGCGTAAGCAGCACTAATACTTGAGTATTTAACAAAGTGCACAGCGAATCGAAACAATGCTGAGATCAAAGCGTCAAATTCCATCGTTTTTTTCTTTTTATTTATTTTTTTATGTGGACTCGTCCTGGAGAAAATGTTTTAATAACAAATTTATACCTTTATATTTAACAATTTAATGTTGTTTTTTTATTGAAATTACTCTCCGAATTTTGTTTCAATCGAAAAAATAACTATTAAACAAATAAATCACGTTTTTTAACAAAATAATTATTGTCATTGAAATTAACATAGTACAAAAATATTTTCTTCAGGAACAAATGTAAGCATTAAACACGTATATACACAGAAAACATTGCATATACATATACCGTCATCGGCGTCATGGAACTATTTATTATTTATTTTTGAAACTGCCTATCTAAAGCCCAACTCCTTTTCTTTTTATATACATATACATATACACATACATACATACATACATACATACATACATACATACATATATATATATAAACGCGCTTTGCATCTACACTCTTATCTTCTAATCTTTTCCATCTTCGTCTATAATTTATGCGTTAACTGTATTTATATACCTTTTATCTTCCTGACTATTGTTCTAAGGACAGTGATTTGTATAGAGGATTTCTTTCTCTTTTTTGTATGTCATTTGTATAAGGTAACTTCCTAAAGTGAAGTAACTCTCGATTTTCTTTGTATAAAAATCTTTTTCCGTAACTGCCTTGTATAAAACCATTCAAATAAAAAGATACTATCTTATACTTCAGTTCAAAGTTTGAAAAAATTATTCAATCCCTCCCTTCATTCATGATAAAAAAAATTTTCTTTACCAAAACTAATCTTAGTAAATTTAAACTACATTTTTAATTTCTTTTAATTAACGATCTTATTTTATTTAAAATGATTCCTGTTTACGTGAATCAATTAAAATAAAATAAGCATTATTATAATTAGATTATTTTCAAAATACAAAGTATAAATATTCGTAGAATATTTCAAATTATTATTCAATAAATATTTTATAAACTTTTTTGTTACTTTTTAGATTTATAGAGTTACAAATATCTTAGATAGTCCTTAGAGCAATTTATAATTACTTATAAGAGGAAAAGAATTTTTATTTTTTTAAATTAGTCCTACTATTTATTACAATAATTAATCTTTAACGAATAAAATTAACAACACATAAATCATAAATAATTACATACTTAAACCTACTGGGAAATATTAATATAAAAAACATAATTAAAGCAAAAAATTTTTGAATAATACTTCTATTATATTTTATTTTATTTTGATTCAATCATATTAAATGTAATTGTTTATTTAAATGATATAACTTTTTATTTATTAAGATTAAATTATGATATACACCGGTATGATAACATAATAATATTTTAAGACTAATATTTTCAGAACTGTTTTCAACAGAATGGTTTTTTATTATATTATATTATAATAAAAAACACCATTTCAACCAGAATATATTTTAATGGAGAATATTAGTGATGATCTCAATAAGTAACATAAAATAAAAAGCGTTTTTCTTTGAGTATATCTTTCTTTTAAGTCAAGGATTCATAGTAAAATAACTGTAAACGTTATTAATACTAAAAAATTAAAAAAATTCTAAAAATATTATCAACACCCATCGACTACTAATTATAGATATATATATATATATACTTGTACATTTATACCCAGCGATAATGTTTATAAAATAAAAATAACTACAAATAATTTTTAGATTTAATCTCTTATTAACAAAATGGGAATTCTTAGGAAAATAATTTTTTTTCATGATTTCATTAAAATTAGTTAATATAACATTAAAATTTGCAAATCTGTATTTTATACTTTCAATTATACAAAGTTTTTATTTTGAAATAATTTCATTTTATATTTATAAATTTAATATTAATATAAAAAATATTTCTAAAATGATTTTTACAATACCTTATACTTCTATAAAAATAACTAAGCATGTTTTCGTTTACAAAAAGGATATAATAAATTTTTATTATTAGTATCATATAAAATATGTACATTTTTTATTTGAATACTATCTTTAAATTTCATTATGCACTACGCGTAACTAAAAATTGAAAAAATCACTAAGTAAATTATAATTTATTTAATTAAATTTAATAATAACATACTTATAAAAATTAAGAAAGGTATTATAATGATTTAATAAGTTATTTTATTTTAATAAGTTCTTCTTTTAATTAATTACTTTATTAAATATGAGTTTTTTCAACGATCATCACTTAACAAAACAAAATTATAAAAATATGCAGAATGTATCTATAAGCACATAATATATGTATATGAATATTCATTAGAAAATATTGATTCGATTATTCATATTTTTTTAAATATAAATTTTGTAAATAATGTAAAGAGAATCTTAGAGTTAATAAAAACCATTGTAAATTAATTATTATGTTTTATTATTAAAGTAGTAATTAATGCACTGCTAGTTGTAGTAATATTACCATCATCGTACCACTTACCCATCCCCCCTTTTTGCCTGTGCGAGCGTTGAACTCTCCCCTTATTATTATTTTCTCTTTGGCTTTCTTCTATCAACATTCATTAAAGTTTTCTTCTATTTAACTTCTCGTGTAAACTACTGCTATGTTGTATATTGATTCCCTTATTTTTATCTTTGCCTTTACTAACTCTTTTGTAACTGTATCTATACTTATAATTTTTATATTTTTGTTTTTTCTGATTGCTAATATCATCCCCCTTGCCCTTCCTTTGTTTTTCTCTTTTTCCGCATGACTAAATCCTATTTCACAATCTGTTAAATTCTTCTTTATTATTTCTGTTTTTTTTTGTAATCATTTTTCTTCATTTCCTATTATATTCCAACTTTTTATTACTTCCCACCCCTTGCTATCAATTTTATATAACCCGGCTACGTTGCAAAAACCAATTTTATTCCTCCATTCTTTTCATATATCTTCTGTTTTTTACTGTTTTCTGTTTAAATCTTGTTGTTTGTGAATTTCCGAAACCAATCTTCCTTGTTTTAACTATAAATTCAGTATTCATCTTTGCCTATTATTCTGTTTCCTTTTTGTACCAACTGTTTCCCCCTTTTTTAATGTTTTGTATTTTTCTCTTACTTTCCTTCTATTTTCTCTTTCTTGAAAAGTTAAATCCTCGTTTATGTAAACTTTTGAACCTTTAAGTAGATTTTTCTTCTTCATTACCGTGTTTACGTCATCTCCATTTTCTAAAGTAACCCCTCTCCCACCATTTTAAGCTTTTTCAATTCCCTTCCATATTTTTTTTATTCCTACCTTAATCTTTAACTCCTTCTCCAACCAACTCTTCATATCACTTTTTATTTTAATTTCATTTTCCTCTAAGCCTAAGATTATAATATTATTTTTCTTACTTTCTCTCTTTCTTGTTTCCGATCTCCACTCTCTGTTTTTGATTTCTTGTTCTTCTCTCTCTTGCTTTTTTATATCTATGTTGTTGTTTATCTCCTCTATTTGCCTCTCCTTTACTCTTTTTACTACTTAAGACCATTCTTTCATGATTTCTTCCGTTTCTGTCATTCCTCTCTCCCATAGTCCCCATATCTCCCATTCATAGTATTTTTTTTTTCTATTTTCTCAATTCTATTAATGTCACTTTCTAACTTATTATTTTTCTCTTCCCATTCCTTCTGCCATTTTTTTTATTTCTGTTCTCCACTCCAAGTTTTTTTTGTATTCTTGTAGTTCGCGTATAATTATTTCTATACTTTTATCACTTTCACTTTTCTTTATTTTTTTCGATGTTACCAGTATTTTTTTTCCTATAACCTTTTTTTTGCTTGCTATTTTCTTTTACTTTTATTTCCATTGGTGATATTATTTTTCTTTATTGTCCCCTCTCCATTATGAAATTTTCTATTTTCTTCGTATTTCCCTCTTTATTCTTCTACTTTTCCCTGTTTATTATCTTTGCGCCTGTGCCGTATTACTCTCTCGTGCAATCACCATCTCTTTTGATTTTGCGCTTGCGCTACCTCTCTCCTGATGTTTTTGGCTTTTTTACGTTTACCGGCTTTCCCCTTACTTCTGCTGCTTCCCTCCAGGCGTCTTCACTTGATTTACTATTTTTTTTCTTATCGTTTCTTCAATTCTACATGATTTTTCCCAACCTCACTTATTTTTCACTTATTTTATTTTGTATTTTTTAATTTTATCACTTTTATCTTAACTACTTCTAACAAACTTTCATTCACAATATACTTCTGCACTACTTACATTTACACTTTTACAATTTACCGTAACTTTAAACACTAATAATTTGATTTTCACTCGCTTGATACTTTCTTCCCTCCTTTTTTTAACCTTCTCTTTTATATATTCTTGAAAATTAAGTATAAAAAGTTTGATTTAAAATTTATCAAAAACTCTAAATTGGAAATAATAGAAATATAATTCGATAAATGTCGATTGAAAAAAAGTTTAAACATACGAAGTTAAAATAATGATAGTTCAGCCTTTTATTCATACATAACTCGTTAATATACCAAAAATAATTTTATAATAATTTATACTAAAATAGTTCAAGCTACTTCAATTAATAATAAAAAAACTTTTAAACAGAGTTTTTAATAAAAAATACTGATAAAAGTCGTTGAATTAGCTTTAAATTATTCAAATTAAGCAATTGATACAAAGCAAACATGTTAATTGATCAAACATCAATTTTGGACTTATATTCTATATTTTACATTATAACGTTAATCACTGCTGAACATTAATTATTATATTTATTATTTAAGTATTAGATGCTGACCTCTTTAATAAATAACTAATAAGAATCGTAAGGAATTTTTCCCTTTAATATCTCTTTATCTAATTCATTGTTTAAACTTATTTTACCTAATAAATATATAAATATTTTTTAATGTATAGATAAGATTTAAACGATCAAATATTTTATGTATCTAATTTATAAATTTTTCTGAAACATTATGTACATAAAACATATAAGTATGTATAAAAATTAATAATAATACGGAATAAATCGTATTTTACTATTATATAAACATGTTAATAATAATCCTAATTTTAAGATTTTAATTCCGAGATTATTGATATCAGATAGTTCGATTAATTATTTTTGAATATCTATGATGTTTAAAAAAAATCAGTTTTTTAATGTAGATTGTAACATTGCATAAATTTATAATTAAATAATCAACATCTTTATAAATGTAGCATCTATTAATATTTGCAAAAAATAATTTCGTTATATTTAAAAGTATTTCTATGAGTTTTTATATTGATATTGTAATTTATAATACTTGAAGCTGATTTGACAAAAAAATAGGCAGATGTAGACGGCTTCAATAAATAATTATTAAATAAAGACGAAAAACTAGAAATATTATCAATAGAGAAAATTAAAATTAAATATCCTTTTTCTTTTAACTATAAAATATAATAACTAAAAAACTTTAAATGTCAATATAAATTTAATTTACAATCATAAGTTTACGTATTTGAATATTATAATAAACTCTAAATACTAGTAATACTTAAAAGTCCAAAGAAAGTCGAGTGGTGTTTGGAACTGAATAAAAACAATCCAGACAGCGTGTTAATGTTGGAGATTAACAGATGCAAAATTGAAACAAAATCTGTAAGGAGAGCGATAAAATATGAGAATAAAATCCTGACTAAAGGAATGTATGAAATACAGAATAGAAAGAGGAAGATTAATAGATAAAAACAAATTAATAAATAAAGGAAGATAAAAAATTGACAGCAATTAGGATAAAATTCTGGAAAAATATAGGATCGTCAGGACTGGTGCAGAGGTAGAAAGCACAGAATATGGATCAGCTAATAGAGGAAGTGATGAACATAAGGATCGGCCAGAAAAAACAAATTTCAATAAATCAGCCACATTCAAGTATCGGAATACACA
This sequence comes from Platyscapa corneri, assembly GCA_018907185.1. NCBI lineage: Eukaryota > Metazoa > Arthropoda > Insecta > Hymenoptera > Agaonidae > Platyscapa > Platyscapa corneri. The sequence continues at coordinate 943,532 of JACCHW010000072.1, forward strand.
AGTGAAATAAAAAACATAATATTAGAGAATATGGAAAAAGAAGTTTGCATTTATCATTAAAAAGAAGGGGAGAATTAAGGAAAAGATTTAAAATTTTGGCAAGACTTAAGATGGGCAATGAGAATTACGTCAACAAATCATGGATAAAAGCAAAGGAAAAGTTGTAGATTATGAGGAGAAAAACGAGACGTTAAACATAATAGTTTGAAGAGTGCAGGTATTAGCAATAAAGGTATGTAATCGGGAAAACTGTTTGAAAGGTAACAAAAAGATATAAGCCGACTTTATGAAATCCAATGGAATAGAGCAGAAAGAAGAAGAGAAAGAAAGCATCCGAGATAAAAAAGAAACATCTAGAGTTATGAAATAGAAACTTTTTAATTTATAGATAAAAGTGTAATTAAAAAATGTGAGTGTAGTTTTAAACGAAGAGTGAATGTGTCAAATATAATTATGTTATAAAAATATATAAACGTAAATTGTAAGATATTATATAAAATCTGCTGTTTAAAAAAAGAATAATAATAATAATCATAATAATAATAGTAAATACTGATAATTGTAAATAATAATAAATGTATACATTTGTCATATTACCATTGATTCTAATTAATAAAAACCAGTGATGGTGAATTGATTAATCTTGGTATTCCGTAGTTTTACATAATATTTGTACTATTCCTATTATTGTACAATTTAAATTTAACTATGTGTTTCAATTAAAGAATAAATCATTCCTTATTTAATTTTAAATAGTTTATTATGCTTAATACAACCATATATTCATAAAAACCACTTCTTATAAATTGCAATATTTGGATTTATTTATGTATTTAATATTAGACGTTTTATACAGAGCTTTAAAGAATTAAAAGTTATTAAACCTCAATGTTAACTGAACAATTAGTAAGAAAAATATTATGTTAATAAATTCATAGCAGTGACAATTATGCACACTTACCAACAAATGTTAAGTATTTTCTTATTTATATAATATCATATAAATATAAATTTTAATAATTATAGCTGATTCAATTTACATTATTAATAAATAAAAAAATTCATAAGCTCAAATAATTTTTTAATCTCATGGAATTAAAATTAGAAAATAATTACTATAAAAATAAATATTAATATAGTATTTTCTTTATATACTTAATAATTACTTTTGTTTTATTAAATAATCCTGTTGTTAATGGGTTAGTAAAATTTTCCTTCTTATTTATTCCTGATGTACATAAATTTTATTACCATTATAATAATTATATAATATAATATATCATCATATATAATCAATATAATAAATAATATTTTTTGCACATTAGTCAAATTTTATTGAAAATTTTTGTTTATGCTTTTTTCACAATGTTCTAGAAAATCATTGACAATATTAAAAAATATACTGTGTAACTATACACTTTCTTCTTCTTTTCGATAATTTGTTAAAAAACGGTTTTCTTCATTCTCTTGTTTATATAAATTCTGAACCTGTTCGTATGCACCTGTTTTAAGAAAGGAATATTAATGGAATTATTCTGAATATTTTTTAGTTAAAAATTAAAATGCAATCCAAGTAAAGCATAAATTTGATATTATTATAAAATAAAAATTTTTATACGAAAAAATATAATAGAAAGAAATGAAAAAAAAATTATTAATATAGCTAATAATTGCAGAATTATACATAAATATATATTTGTTTCGATGATAAACATCAAAGTGACATATTTTTTTTCGTTTAATTTTCTTTATACGATTTTAAAGAGATATTTCGCTTTGTGATTGAAAAAATCATGTATTTTATAAAATAATATATATGTATGAATTTTATAATTTTAATCATAGAATATAAAAAATAATACTATCAAAAGCGAATATAAAGTGATATAGCGAAAATCAATTGCTATACCTATAGTGTTTTAAATTTATAACACTACTTTATAACTTCATATATTCAATATAATAGAAAAATAATACTGTAACAGCTATTAACTCAATCATTTATATACATTCATATGCAACGTATTTGTAAAATGCGATATTTTTTTTAGTTTCATAAAAATAAGAAATAATATTATATATACTATTTTCATTGAAATACATGAAATAATAAAATTTATTGATATTACAGGAATCTGCTTTAATATATCAACACTAATTATTTTCCTTTGCTTAATAATTCATACAATGGATTTAATTATGAACTTAATATTCGAGAAATATAATTATTTTTATTATGTACAGTAGCTTTATTAATGAAAATACTATCCATGAAAAAACATGTACAATATAAAAAGGAAATATTATCTATTAAAATATTATATCCTTATTTTCTCAGCCCTTATAATGATTCTTACACATTTATTTAAGTTAATATTCATTCTATATCTACCATTTTTAATATAAGCTGGAATTAACTAAAATGATCTAAAATGCTTTTCTTTTCACAGTAATTAACCTTACATATGCAATTTTCTACAAAATCATTATAAGTTGAATATTACAAAATTTTTATTTTAAATTTAATAGTCATAAAAATGAACTAATATAAAATACACTATTCACTTTTTTTAATATTTTAAGGAATATAAGAAATATCTTATGTAACGGTCCTATAATCTAAATTCTATTATTAAAAAATGGATACATATAAAAAAATATAAAGTTTATTCTTCATATACTTAAAAACCATACTTAAATTTAATTTCAAATTATGATTAAATATAAGTTATAGCTTTATTAACAAATGTATTTATTTTATTTATGATATAATTTTGTTTAGTTCATTTTTTTTTAATTATTTTACTGAATGAAAATTTATTGCTGATAAATATTCAACGGTTTTTAATGTATTATGTTTAATTCATTATATTTAATGTAATATTTTTAATCTAGTAATATAAAAGAATATATATTTATTATAATATTTTAAAAATAATATAATACTTTTACATTAAATTTTTATTACTTACTAAATTTTGCTATTCATTGCACGAAATAAATCATTCTATAAAAAATATAATTAACTGCTATTTCAAGGTGAAAGGGTTAGATATAAGTAATACATAATAATATAAAATAAGACAGTAAAAAGGAAATAATTATAAAATACGATACAAAACTAATAAATTAATTATTTGTTATATTAAATAATGTAATTATTAAAGATGATATTATTAATATTAAATAAATTTCAATATATCTTCAATTGAATATTTTTAAATATAAGCAGATAAAATAATTTTTGTAAAAATATTCCTAAATTTACAATCATTTAAAATTATAATGTGTAATTTTAATATAAAAGCTTAATAGATATTAGATCGGTGGAGATATAATAGTTCTAAGCTACACTATAATCGTAATGCACTTCTGTTTTAGTATTTTTAAATGCATATTTTTATATGCATCGATAAATTCATCATATAAAAATATCAAAGTTTAAATCATTATACACATGTAATAAATAAATTTTACATTCAATAAACTCAATAATCTTTATTTACAAATCAAAAACTTTGATTTTTAATAACCTTAATATTATTAGGCGAGGATTAATTGAGAAAATAACTTCTGTTAATGCTGGCCAATAATAATTATTAGTCTTTCAAATATTTTAATATATTTTAATTTACAATAAATATTATATATTCACATATATATGGTAAATAAATATCGTAAAACATCTCTATCAACTCTCAATCTTCATAAAAATATTTCGGTTCATCTTAAATTGCGGTATACAAACATTTTTACAAGAAAAAATTTATAAAGCAGGCTTGTTAATTATTTCCCACTAATTTGTAAATAAAAAATCAGAACTTTGTAGATGCTAAAAGACTTAAAATTACATCACATTAATCAAGGATGTTGAGTTTGCTATTAGTTTTACGAAGTTGTGCTCGCCACGGAATAATATGCACACTTTCGGAATCATCATTTGCATCGATTCTCTTCTCTTCTTGTTGAACTACTTTAGAGTCATTGCCATTGTTAAGTTTTGATGGCCCTGTTGATATCAGAAATATACTAGTCGTTGATGGTACAATATCAACAATAGTTTCCTTTTTCGAAATGATTGGTGCCTCGATTTTCGACGAAGTAACTGTTATGGAAACATTAGACTGCACTAGATTAGTCCTGTGTTAGAAATTCATTTGATTAATATATATTGTTTAGATAAGAAATGTATTATAAAACTATTAAAATTTGCCTAACTGATTATTCTTTTTATTTACAATTTAATAATGTATATTTGTATTTTAATAATCCTTTGTTTTCCTAAAATGTATCTATGTTGTATTATTAACAAGCTTCAAACATTATTTAAGCCAGAACGATAAAATATTTTTAAAAATTTCACTTTTAATATATTGAATTAAGGCAATTAAAATTATAGTGTTAATTACTTTATTTAAATCGCTGCAATATTATTTTCAAAAATATTGTAATTAGAGCGTTTGTTTACAATAGAAAATTTGTAATTACATATGTAGTAATTTTATTCTGTATTTAAAAGGAAATATATTGCATACAAAATTGTAATTTGGAACAATAACCTTATTTAATTCATGAGGTTTAAATATAAAAATTTATTATTAATGAAATTATCAATTAATATTATACGTTGTTATTGATCATAATATTATTACTGATAAAGAGATATACTATCTGTACAAACTTTCTCTTACTATAATTTGATTATTTTTTACGATATTACTTAGTTGAATATATACTTCAGAATTTATATTAAATAAAAAAGAAGTATGAAATATATTATAGTAAAAAATGCTTTTGTTAAATAAAATATAAAATGAATAAAAATATTTTAATGACTTTAAGTGAAAACTAAATATTTCAAATAGAAATTAATGATAATAAATATACATTAGAAAGTATAGTAAACTGTTTTGTATGTGCTACTATTTTATATAAATTTAATTCCAGAATAAATAATGAAATTTAAATAATAAACAATATATTTAAAATGTTTAAAAATTACTATTTATAAGTTTTATTTCTTGTATGCTGTTTAATTAAAGTTAATGAATATCATTTTCGTACAATAATATTAACGTGATTTAAAAAATAAATAAATAGCCTATATGTTTTTAGTTAAATATTTAATAAATTTCGGTGTATTTCAATTCTTCATTAATTATAGCATATACATATGTTACTTAAATATTTTTCTGACATCATTATCAGAATTGTTTTATAATTTCTTTTTCTAAAATATAATTAAATACTATAAATATTTCCTATAATAAATTATATTATTTTCTGTATAAAAATATATTATAACTCACGCTACACTTTTAATTTCACCGTCTTTTTTAGCGAGTAACTGCCTTTTCCACGGTGGTATTGCTTGTTGTCTTTTTTCTTCATTTTCACGTGCGATTTGTTCTTCTAATTCTTTTTTAGCACGATCAGCTGCTTTTCTTGCTAACATTTGCCTCTTCCAAATAGGAATAACGTTTCCAGCATTATCTATTTCTGGAATCTAGGAAATAATGTGTTAAAGTTTATTCAAATATTTTACTAAAACATATTACATTAAAATTAATCGATGCAAAAATGAACGTAATTTTATTACTGACTTGATCTACAAAATTAGAAATGCTGAATGCTCTACTAATTTCTGAAATAAGATTTTGTTCTTGTGATTTTTCAACTTGTGCACGTTGTACTTTTAATTTTTTTATTCCAGGAATATCTTTTGTTTTCTTTAGCTCTGCGATTAAATCTGTCTTCTGAACAAAAAATGGTTCAGAAACTGCAAAATAACAAAAGAATATAATTAAATGACATGTAGCATTGCATAAGTAAATACTATGTTATATTATATTTATGAATTATAAATAAAATGATTGTTAAAATTTTAATTTTTATTTTTTAATATTTTAAATACAGCATATACATATTTAATTACTGCTTATATTAAAATTCATTAATTTATAAATAAATTATATTAACTACTTCATATATATATATATACTATAAACTAATCCACAAATTTTTAAAAGTTGTTATATTTTTAATTAACTGTTATTGTTATTAAAAAAAAAATTATTATTAAAATAAACATTGTATAAAAAAGCATCAAAAGGGATTTATAAATTCGAATTATTTTAGAAAATATATTTACTTTTTTTAAACATAAGATGTTTTATACTGCATGAGTCATAGTTTATTTAAGTCGAAAATAAAATAATGTATTAATATTTTGATACTCAATAAATCAATCTAAATCATATCTAATCAGAAAAAGTTTAGCTATCGAAATTATATGATATTCTCTTATATTCATTATGTGACATTAGAAGATGTCATAAAATTAATTGTTAGATAACTTTGGATGGCTGCTTAAAAATGTTTTTATTTTACTATATAAAATAAGTGCTACCATGGACCATAATTATAAGTTCTTCCAAATTTTTTATGATACAATCGTATACCGACCATTGGTCATAGAAACGCTGCGATTAGGTGGCGCAGAAAATGTCTTTGTAGCATGCATCTTTACGTTGGTACGTCTCAGCTGAACGCTCGTAAGATCCTGAATACTTATTGTAGCTAGCGGCTGCTGTTGCAGTGGTTGTTGTTGTTGGTTCTGTTTTACCGAAGGTTCACTTTCTGTGTTAGAACTCGCTAACACGGGTGAAGTGATACCGTTAACTGGGGGCGGTGGTAGTGGTGGTGGTGGTGGACCTCTCGATTCACTTCGAATCCACTCTGCGTCGTTGTTGCTCACTCGCGGATGCTCGTCGTTCCCGCGAGAATGGATATCCAAATTGTCCACCGATCTATTCAAGAAATTTATTTGGTATAATGCTTTGTTATTGCAATTTTATATGTACATATTTCTACATTTTATTCTTTTACATTTGCACGTATCCGTATTTTATACCGTGTTATATCGATCTCTGCAGTTATTTATGTATATAAATTTCTACAGTTACCTATTTATTATTTTATCATCATCAGTATTGAAATTAATAATAAGTAGATTGTACTCTATTCGTGTAAAAATTAGGAATACATTAAATGATATGGACAAGAATCTTATTGCGTTTTATTGTGTATTTCGCACTATTATAGTTTCTTGTAATTTAATCTATTAAGTTAATTTTGTTTATTAGTAGAGAATTACAATACTTGAACTAACTTACTTATGGAAAACTACAAATATTTTTTAAAACAATCTTTTTAATGTAATATCTAATTAACTAAAAGATTTTTATGCATAACAAAAGATAATTTTCAATTCAAGCATAAAAAATTATTTAAAGACCCGATTTTTTATTCTTCAAAGCAAAATATAAATGTTTGATTATTATGATTATTAAATCTCCAAAATCTCTAATATAGTTCAGATTACTATAAAGTACTTCAATAAAAATAAAATGTTTAATTTTGAAATCAAAGAAGATTTTTTATCTTCGCCAACGAGTACGATTATTCAAAGTAAATTAAATCATCTTTGTAACATACAATATTTTTGGAAAGTATTAACACATTTTATTTTTAATACAGATTTAACAATATAAAATTATTATAATTCAATTAATTTTTTATTAAATTTATATTTATAATTATATTTCAATAAAAATAAATACTATATGGTAGGTAACGTAATTTTTATTTTATCTTTAGTCAAATACATAAAATGTATTATAATTCATATAATATAACAACTTCATTTCTTTAATATATACGTAAATTAAAGAACTAATAAATTAGAAAATTTCTTGTTCTAGATTTTATGGCATGATGCACAGAAAATATAAAAGAATACTGGTTGAAGACAGAAATATTTTCGTTTACTTACAATTGACATGTATAAATACCTTATTGTAATAGGATAAAATTATTAAATTATAAATGATTAAAATATTTATTAACTATATATAATAATTGGACTTTATTGATTATATAAAGATAATTTTTTAAATTTAATTAAATCGAAAATTTGTACAATAATACAAAAGCATTTTACAAATGAATACTTATTTACGAAATCATTTAGGTATATCGGATTATAAATTAAAATTATAAATTAAATAGGATTATAAATAGAGAAAAAACTGATAAAAAGTGTGGGATATAACTAAAAGAGTAAAAAGACAATATATAACGAAATATTTAATATTATATTAAAATCACAGATAAAGTGATTTTTACGTTAGTCCATACAATAAGAATTTATGATCCACTTTCAGATTGTAATTGTAAAAACTACATTATGGATAAATGGTTCATTAAATTATATTGAGTATGACTTTAATTTCATTCTGTAACGAAAATTTTAATACAATATTTTTTAACTGTATACTAAACCAATTAAAGTATACTAAATTAAAAATTTTTATATACTTTTTAGAAATTTATTTAAATGTTTAATTCGTTCCATTAACATGTAAAAAATTATAAAGTTAATAAAAATAAAAAAAAATAAATGTGCAGAAAAATAACAATTGTAAATAAAAAGCTTTTTCATAAACAGCAATACATATATTTTCAAAATACGTTTTAATATCAAAGTATAAAAATTAATTTTTTCAAAATACAATAATTTTAAATTATAACGTTAAACATTTTTATTAATGTATTTATAATTAAAATATTAGAATAAAAATAAAATATTTACTTGAATTAATAAGTTCTAATGCTCTAATGTCGAAGATTATCTAAAAATTCATTTTACGACTAGCATTATATACTATAGACCACCATTTCAACAGAAAGACTCGATTCATAAAAACTTTTTAATTAATTTAATAATTAAATATATTAAAAATATATTGAAATCATAATATATTTATATTATATTTTAAATATTTGTAATAATATTAATTCTAAACAATATCAATTTTAGTTAAATTATCTTGTTATATCACTGTTATTAATTTTTGCTTAGAAATTCATTCAGTGTTAATTCATTTATAATATAATAATTAATATAGCATTCAAACAAACATTGTATTAAAGCTAAGGGTAAAAATCAATAAAATTGGGAATGATTTGTATATTTAGAATTGTGTATTTGACATTATAGTTTAGATTTGATTTAGGATGGTTAAATGGTTAACGTCAAACGTTAAATGAAAAACAATAAAGTCATTCTTACAAACGTTTCAACTCAAAATACTCGTTGAATTTTTAATTATAAATCACAGTCCGAGCGTCATTTAACGCGGGCTAAGAAAAAAACAACTGGCTCAATTCATTCTGCAATATAAGTAATTTAGAAACAAGCCAACACGGAACTTAGGATTAGAAATTGTTAGTAAATTAGAAATCCGCAATTATAATTTATTAGCTGCATCTTAAAAAGATAAAGATGTATTCGGACGCACCTCGCCTTGGAAAGGCTATTGGTTGATCCGGCTGCAGTTCCCTTGCAGATGCTCCTTAGGTATTCGGAGGGTTTAAGGAGGCTCTCCGAATCGGCGGCTTGGTTTGCGAACTTTGGTGGTATGAAGGGCAACACCATGTGTTTACTAATTAGGTGTGATGAGGGTTGGCAGTTCGTCAGGACTCGTGGGTCCTCTTCGGCGCTGGTGGTCGAACTGCCGTTGTCAATAGGCAGCTGAACCAAGTCGCCGACGCCCCGGTGGGTCGTCCTGATCGCCGCCGTAGTATTGTCCTCGTCAGTGGACTTGCCAGCTACTGCCACGCCGGCCAAGCAAAACCGGAAGAAACAATGGAGGGGAGGGAGGAACCCCTTTATTATTGCAATACGTGGCTGCATACGCGAGAGGAGGAAACTCGAGCACTTAGGTGAAATCTAGGTAAGTGTATTATATGCCCGCACGAGTACCATGGTCTAGTAATGGCCGTACACATCCATAATCGCGAGCGCGTGCACTCGGCCCAATTAAAACCGCTTTGAAAAGGTACCTGACTCTTCGCATCTGTTTCTTTCTTTCTTATTTTTCCTATCTTACGATATTCTTGTATATGAAGGTTCTTTGTCGAGTAGCGAGCATTAATTGCCATACGCACACATGACGAACATGTGCTCCTACGCGCTCTAATAATGCAAAGTATACCTTTATACAGATTAGTTGTAGCAAATTTAAAATTAAAAACTTTTCTATATTATATCACTTACTATCACGGTTTTTGTAAAATTAAAAATGTAATTTTATTCTATACCAAGAATCTTCTTTATTTATATATTAAAAATGTAGAGTATATTTGTTTGACAGGAGGTCAATAATAATTTTAATTGTATACAGATGAAATTTTTTAATATGTTGTGATAATGCTGTATTGCTTGATTTCAATTAAATTGTTTATTTATTTATTATCTTTTAACGATATTTATTAATAACTGCATAAATGTATAAGACTATAGATAAAATGAAGTAATAATGCATTTATCAATATTTTATTCTTTATTTTATAAATTTTCTGAAAAACAAAAACATTTTCTAGATTAAAAAGATATTTATTGAAGTCTCGTTTGTAATATGCAATTTTTTATTACGAATTTATTTCCTTGTATTTATAATATAATTAATATCTAATGATTATTAATATATACATATATATATATATAATTTATTATTTTCTGTACATTAAATCAATTGTATAGTTTATACAAAAATATCATACATCACAAAATACTCTTTAAATTTCATACGTGAATTAAAAGTTCAATAAGAAATTTTTCTATTCTTATAAAATTTGTATTATTTAAAAACATACAATTAACATTTAATATTTTTGAAAACTTTTAAGATCATCAAATATTTTATTACGATACAAGCATATAATACAACAGAATCAGAACTTTAGGGTACAATGCCAATAATATTTTTATAAGACAAAAAATATTTTTACCCGAAATGGTTGTGATATTAGACTCGAGGTTTTTCTCTTGTGTAAACAGCTGATTTCCATCATTCTTCTCATCTTTGACGATATTCTCAATTTTAGGAGTCAAAATCACTATCTCTTCGATTTCTGGAGGTGGTGGTGGTGGTGGTGGTGGTGGTGGTGGTGGTGGCGGTGGAGACGGCCTAAATATGCTGATAACATACAGTATTATATTCAACTTTTTAAAATATCTGTTTAATTTTTCAAAATGTTTACTTTTTTATATACTCTATTTACTTCAACGTCGATTACTAACTCTCCTAACTGAATTGATTAATCTTAATAAGAACAAAGATTAATCAAAGTCATTCTTGTTTATAAAATCTTTTTTGTATAATTTGAAATATTATTGTTGTAACATATAACCATAATAATTTTATGATCACTTAATTTACCATAAATAATCATAGAAATTTTGTTAAATTGATTTGAAAATTAAAAATTAGATTCTTTAATACACAATATACCGATAATATATTTTTATTTTATTTTATACTTTGTTTTACTTATAAAAAAAAAGTTATTAAAATATCAAAAATATTTTTTCAAATTATATTTTTAATAAATTTTATAGAACAATAAAGTTCTTATAGTTGTAGAATAAATTAAATTTTAAATTATATAAAAAAATATTCATGATTAGCTTCACAAGAATTAAATTTTAAATTGAATCAAAATATGTGTAGTAAATAAAGTATTAAAAATATATGTAAAAATGAATATTTATAAAAGTATGTAGCCATAATTTTTATATCCAATGTTGATTTTATTGTAACTTTATTATAATATAATACATTATAATACATCATAAAGATATCATTAAAATTGTTACAATAAAAAAGTGGTGATGGATTATTTTTCAATTGTAATTAATCTTAAATGAAAGAATGCAATGTAATATTTACACTCGATAATAATTGAATATTTACGAAAGATTGCGTTTTTTATTATTATATCATAACATTTTATCCTATATAATTAATTTTGTAATGAAATTTAACTAATTATATTTATTCATCTATAACTAAATATTTAGTATAAAATACTTTCTAATCGTGTTAATCTATTACAGCTAAAATTGTAACGGGAATTTTTAAGGTTTAATTGTAGTATGTAAATTTTTATAAAAATTATATTTTGTAAGCAGTGTCAATAAAATAGTTATTTATAAATTTAATATTTTAATTTTAAAAAATAATTTACAAGACTAGGTCGATATTTACATATTTCTCTTGTAGTAATTATTTTTAAAATACTTATGAAATGAACAATATGGTCAGATAAACCTTTAGAAAAATCTTATTTATATATAATTTTGTATGTATTATGCGAATTTATCATTTAGATTAATAAAATTTACATTTGTTGAATGTACTGGTGATAGCAAGAATATTTAGACATAATTAATATTTTAGACCTTAAATAATATTTTTAGTAATTGCAAATACAAACACCGAAAAATATTATAATAAAATAAAAAATCACTAAAACAAATAATACATCACTAGATAATGTTTAAAATTGGTAAATATTGATAATTATCAACATGTGTTAATTTACCTTTTTTTATTTCAATGACATTCTTAGATAATTATTTTTTCATTAAAGCTTTATCGAACTCTCGATCTTTTTTTCACACTTGATTAATTTGACCTACTTACCTGGGTCCAGAGATCGTTGTCTTTGTTTCCTTTTCACTTTCTGTCCTTGTTAAGCTCGTCGTCGAGTTTTTTCTTTCTAAAAATTTGTATATTTATACTATATAATTAGCAATATTCTTCAAAACATTAATTATGTTATATTAGTTCATATCTTTAGATATTAAATATTACTATAAAAGATAAAGAGATTATTATATAATATAAAAGTGTATTAAATATTATTAATGATTTTATAATTACATATAATACACGTGTATGATTTTTTATAATTATGAATTAAAAACTAACTAATATTATTTTTTTTGTTTCATAATCTTTAAAGTGCTATTAATTTTAACCATGATTTTATTTCAATTTTTTAAATTAATTTTTAAAACGTAATCGAAATGAATAATTTAAAAAATAATATTTCATAAATTGAAATTATAAAGTACTAGAATCTGATGTGTATGTGTATTTGTAATCTAAACTTAAAACTTAACGTCAATAAAAATATCTATTCCTACGTAAGTTCTACCTGTAATAAATTTATTAAAGAGAAATATTGTTAATTTTTTAGTTCCTTAAAACAAAAAATTAATGTCTTCTAATAATTGAAACACAATTATTTATTTTATTTTTACATGAAAATATTACGTAATATAAATTAAATAGTCTTATGATGCATATGTATAAAATAATGAATACCTATCAATGCTTCTACAGCCTTTGGACTCTTGCTCATTCTCTCATTGCTACTGTTACGGGAAAGTGACGGTGTTGATGCCGTAGAAGAATAACAGTGAACTTCACTACTCACGTTAGACGATTCACTAGCACTGCTACTTCTGCTATATCGATGATTCATTTTGCGAGATCGACTGCCAATGAAAACAATGTTTTAAGTAATCTATCGTAACATTTTTGTAACAAATAACGAGTTTTTTATAATATAGAAAAATAAAATTATAAATAAGAAAGATGTTTTAATGGTAATAAAATAGATAAAAATAAGTGAAACAAAATAAGAAGGAAACACGGAAATTATATAGTACTACTAAAAGAGTAGACAATTTTATAAATTATTGTAAATAACATATTAGAATATCATACGTGAGCAAACTCAATACTTTTAATAGATATTTAATGAGAATTTATCTCGAGAAATAATTGAGTTGTGGATAATAAAATTTTTTACTTTTAATATCGCCATATCTTTAATTTAAAAAATTCATAATTCTGTAATAAATGTTCTCAAATAAATAAAAAATACAAGTTTAGTAGGTGTATGATGGCTTGTTGAAATTTCGTGATTATTCCATCAATAGTTCCGAGTCATTCTGACGATCTTTTTACAAAACATAAAGGAAATAAAAGAAGAAAGTTTCGCAGAGTAAGCATCACCTGCCATCGGAAGCATTTTCGGATAGCTTTTTGCTTGTCACAGGATATTTGGGGCCTCCCTGCTCTTCCTGCCCAATGAAAATCTGCTCATAGGCATGTTCACTACCGCTGTCCTTGGCTAGTTCAGACTTCAAAGTATTCGCGCTTCCATTGCCTATTGAATTCAACATGCTACTGTTGACGTGTACGTCTACTTTCACTATGAAATGAATAGTACGTAAATTAGTTTCAGGTGACCTTTCTATCCTATGTATCTTGATCTTACACCGAGTGTTAAGAGCATCGAAAAGTTTATCTCATCACTTTTTTCTGCGTATAATTAACTAATTAAGCAAGTTATCACGTTTAAAAATTATCATAAAAAAATTACAATGATGTTTAAATTAAATTAAATAAAATTATTAAAATAAATAATTGAAAATATTTGGAAAGTAAAATAAATAAATATTTGCATATGTATCAAAAAGAAAGAGTTATACTTTGTTAGTAGAAATTTTAACGGGATAAATATGTGTCATCAATGCAACTGTCTTTATAGAAAGTAAGTCTATATAAAATAAGAAATACTAACTTCAATTGGGTAAAATGATAAATTCTTTATTTTCCTCAAAGAACGTGTTTTACTTAATATGAATACCATTGTATATTTAACATCAATTTTAGTGAATGTTTAATAAAAAATAACTTGAGAACAATAAAATGTTTCGAAATGAAATTCTTAAAATTAATTCTAATTTATAACATATGTAGCAGATAACTTTATAGCCTTTTATAAAATATGAAACATTATTTAAATAATAAGAAATAAAATATTCATTTTTTGCAACAAATAAAATACTTTATTAAAAACTATATTTATTGATTGTATATGAATTATCAATATTTTCTTTTATACGCACGTATTTTTAAAATTAAATCATCATATATTTCTTACGAGTTACATACTTCAATTTTATATTTTTATCTAAGTTTATAACAAATAATATTTATACTACGCTTCAAGTATTATATATTATTTGTAATACTATGAAAATAGCGCAGTAATACCGTGATATCCTCAATATATAAAATTTTGAACTTTCTCATTTCATACAACGGTCAATTTATTTTTAATTAAAAGCTTGTTACATTTTAAGCAATAGAACGGGTTTCGTACATTTCTCCTTTAAATCAAATGTTTTCACCGTTAGTAATAGCCTTCTCTTTTCCGAAATAGATTATAGTAATACCCGTTTAAAATCCATTAAAGTTTAATATATAATTAGTTAATAGAGAAATTTATGTGTACACTGAAAATATGAAAGACGTTTTGTTTAACAATGGAATATTTAAATTTTTAATATATTTCATTTTAGCACATAAAATGAATATCATAGTATAAATCTAAGTTTCTTTAATGTATAAATTTAGACTTTTCTTGTATTAAAATTCTTGATTTTACTGTTTTTTATTAAATCTCAAATATCATCATAAAATGAAACGCAAAATAGAACCTTTTGTAAAAGAAGATCAAATTTTAAAGAATACAACAAATTAATTAGATTAACAACATTAAAGATTTTATCAAATATTCTTAATATATGGAATGAAACTTTTCAAAATCTATATTAATTTATATAAAAAATATTTATAAAAATATGAGCGCAAAAAAAATTATAAACAATTATATAAAATTATCTTCAAAAGATATAACAATTTTTTGGGTATTTACAATAATATCTAATTTAAATTTTTAAAATTTATAAATTATATGTGACTTGATTAAATATCAAATATAATAACCATATATATAAGTTATAATATACATATATTAATTTAGAATGATAATACAATTTAAATAAAGTATATTTCAAAATCGAAAAAAAAACATTATAATAAAACAACGTAAGGAACTAAAATAAAATTTAATTAAAAACAAATTTAAGTTAACTATTTAAAAAAATTCTTTAATATTTTGTATTCATTTAAGATTACATTACTATTTAAGATTTCGTTACTAAAAAATATGATGTAATATTTGATAAATTATTTGATATTATTGAGAAATATTAAGTTATTTATTTTACGAATTATTAATAAATTTTATTCTTATTATTCTACGAATTATTTAGATTATTTATTAAATATTTTTTATCTCTGATTTTTTATTTGACTTTTAATCAATCGATTTTCTCTTAAAATTAAAGATTTTGTAATGTTTAAGTAATTATTCCTCAAATACATGTTTATAAGTTAAATATATATTAAAGATATGTTTTTGACATTATTTTAGTGTATATAAATTAAAATACATATAAATATATATGTAATGATTAAATTTATACTGGTTTTTAATAAGTTCTATTTTTCAATCTTTACCAGGAATTGTTGAGTGAGAATTGTTAATCTTTATTAAGGATAATTTTAAAAAAATGATACAAAACAGATTTTTCACGATTAAAACGACTTTTATGTGCAAGATTATTCATATGAAATTCTCAATGATAAAAATCTAACAGACTATTGGTAAACTATGTTAATAATCGAATTATTATTTTTGATATGCTATTATATTTTATAGAATTTTTATAAAAAGATTTTCCGAATATCTATTCTCTGCGTAAAGAAAATATTATTCTTGTTTTTTTAATCGTTGTTAAATAATAGCTTTAAGAATACTAAATATTATTATTAGAAAAAATGATTATACATTAATTATAGATAACTTTATTTTATTTATGTAATAATATAACTCAAAATTAATTTTTTATACAATTGCGAAAAACATTACTTTATATAATTTTTAAATATCGATTACAAATTTTACTATTATTGCAAGTCGATTGAAAATTGTACATTGATTTGTTTGAAATATTATTCCCTTTTTATGTTATAAATTAATATAAAATATAAAACATAATAAAAATATAATTAAAAAAATTTATACTTCCAAGTAAATTATTAATCGATCTTGCTATAAGACCTCATTTAAACAAATCTTTTTTAGAAAACAGTTTTAGGTAAAACTTGTTGTGTGTCTAATAATGCCAAGAAAATTATGCACTGTAAATATTTTTCAAAATTTTAAGTTACCTATTTAAAAAAATCTTTAATTATCAAAACTAAAAACAATCATTCAATTATAATTAGTTTGTTGCACAGAATTTCACAGTTTGCGAATCTGCAACAGTTGATTAAAAATGTAACAAACGCACTCCCATTATTCATGAAATTTAATTTAATTTCAGTTTTATATAATTTATTTGGTATTAAAAACGGTTTAAATTAATTTAATACTCCATCACTTCGATAAAGAGCTTCTCATGCAATTTCAAAATTTAGTTTGTCCTTGTTGTATTCGGAAGACATTATACTTTCGCATCGATGATCAGAGCGTCTTAACAACCTAGAGACAACATTAAATCCGGGTCACTCACAGGGACTATCTCTGCACTCTCTCTCCTTATACCTCTTTCACTCGCGCGAGCGATGAGATAATGTGGGACACGCCACACTTACCAGTTAAAGTATCTTCCTTCCTCTCGTTCAACGAACGACTGCTGACGATGCTTTGCTCGGCATTGCTGCCACCATCCTCAAACAGGTGAGTGATCCGCGTATACACGAGATCGTCCGGGCTGTGCAAATAAAATGATTCGGAACCATTGCTGGGACTGTCTTTTTGTCGATTAGCTTGGAAATGTGAATTCATAGGATTTATATAGAGACCATCCCGGGTCCTAGATCCTGGCGGATGCAAGAAGAACGGCTCCTGAAACATGCTGTCACAACCTCGCACTGAGCACTGCGACAGCGGTAAAGCCTGCTGTTTTCAAAATGATTTACGAGCTTGGGATTTTTCTATTCTACATTCTTCGATGTATTTAAAATAAAATTTTTTTAATTGCAACTATTTTAAAATAAGTATCTCATATTATCATTTATTTGGCGTAAAACTAAATAGATTAAATGATAAGCTTTTCAATTCATTCTCAGTTACTTTAATTTTAAATAAATCTATACAATTTATATATGTATATATATATAGTATTATTTCATTTTAATGTTTTGATAAAATATATTACCTTTTTTGTGCACATTGTTCGAATTAACATTTAGTTTTTGCTTGCAATGAACAATAATAAAAATTACATAACTAGTAATCATTTTTTAGAACAGATTAAAAATTAACCCTATAATTTGAATGGAAATATGAACAAAATTAGTAAATGCAATATACAATGTATATTTTCATTATGTTTTTCTATTATTATTATTATTATGCAAACCTAATTCCGCTCTTGTAAGTTGTATAAAAAGCATTAACATTTGTATAAATTTCTGTAATTATATAAAAGATACAAATTAATCATACTTCAAACATTTTTTTAAATAAAAAAATATTTTTTAATTTACATTTACACAAATGTTTTTATTTAATATAATTTGACATTTAGCAATTTCGACAATACGTAGAGTATTACTAAAGTTTTATATAAGATCTCAGATATATTTTATCATGAATTTCAGAAAAAATTATTTTATTATTAAATAAAATTTTGTATTAAAAAATATTTGATATTTATACATTTTATTAATATTTAATAATTAAAATTTACGACTTTTATTTGATTATATAAAGATAAATATTCTTAAAGTATTTTGCATTTTTTAGTTTCTAAATAATCAATACAATATGGAATAGGTTTTTCATTATTGTTACTGGTAAACATTATTTTTATCTTATATAAATAAATTTACCTGTTTTTATAACTGTTTAAAATTTCATTACATACTAATAAATTTAATGTATTCGTTTACTAAAATTAAAAAAGCTTTTATATACTATTATCGTTTTTCTAATATATTTTATATTTCTCCATAAAATTTTTAGCATAAATTTATTCTAAATGATATGGTATTAACTTATTTTTGATATTTTTAAATAGATTTTAAAAAGTTTAAAAAATATATTAGAATTAGAATTTTATGCTCTTTCATTAACGAAAAAGTATTAAATATATAAGAACATGCGTTATTTTTCGGTAAAAATTGAGTAGATTTTTAGTAATTTTTTCTAGTGAATACTTAAACCTCAACATAATTGTATATTTATTTTGCACATTTTATTCATTAAAAGCAATAGGGTATAAGTACTTGACTATTTTATACGTTGAAAATATTAATAAAATGGTCATATATATAATATCAAAAGAAATTCTTGGAATATAATTGAATTTTTTCTAAATAAAAATATTTTATAATATAATCATAAACATTTTTCCTTCATCTAGCAATTAAAAGTATGAAAAAACCCATTTTATTGAGTCTGAAAAATTATTCATTTCTTATAGCTTAGTATACATCAAATCTTCAACAATTTGATGTTTGTCTTCATAAAATCTTAATATATAAATATTATCAATAAATTACCATAATCTTCTTTAGTCTTTCAAATTTGATATAGTTTTTTAAATAATAATTTTAAAGTAATTTAAACTTTTAATAATACAAAATAATAATTTTTAGCAATAATAGATTATTAAATGGAATCTAAACCAATTTATACTTGATTATATGTTAAAATCTCTTTTAAACAAAACATTATATAATACTATAAAATGATTACTGCTATTTTAAATTATTATATATATTTCAAATAAATTAGGACTTGGGACTGTTTATTTAAAATATTATTACTAAATATTTAAAAGAGTAAAAATTGACGATAAAAAATATATCTGAAAACATATGTTTCTTATAAAATAAATTTTTTATTACCTTATCGATGCAGCTAGTCATACAACTACATGTTGTCACATCGCTTATATTCTCTGAATAATCTGAAGTTAGTCTATCTCTAGCCATTGCAATCTGACATTGAAAGGCACTTTCTTCTAACTCATTCTAAAAATAAGAAACACAATTATTTTACTCAGTCATTAATAAATTTATTATAATAATAATACACGTAATTAAAATTTTATTTATCGAATAATTTTCATCAGTAAAAAATACGTAGAAAAAGAGTAATTTTAAATGTACCTGCATAAAATGATAGATAAATAAATTTCAAAAAATGGTTAGTAGTAAAAATTACATATATTCGATCTTTTAAATAAATTGCTGATTTTTTCTCTTTTTACATATGTTAAAATAGTGATTTAAGTTTTTTCTAAAGTTTCTTTAGATTTTGCTTATATTAATTTCAATTAATATCTATATTCAACCAGATAATCTAATAGTCTTTTATTAAATTTTATAGTTTCGTCGATTTAAGTAATTATTAGAAATATTTTTATTATTTACTTATTTGCCGAATTAATTTAAAATTAATATTTCTTATTAGGTATTGTATACATACATTTCATGTTATAAATATAATGATAATAGAAATCTTTAGAATTAAAAATATAAATATTTCTTAATATTTAACTTTAAGTTTAAATAATGTAAAATAATTGTATATTTAAATTAATAGTATATTTGTTTAATTTGATAAGGTATTTAAATTTGACAATATTACACTGTAAGAGTAGTTGATTCAGCTTTTAAATTTATTAATAAATATGATACTATACAAACTTTATTGTATGAAATGAAGAAAAAGGGAATTCGCTTCTCTCAGAAATTTAATTCGTGTCACTGCACACAGAGTGATGTGGTAATAGTTACAATTGATAAATGATCGCTTATATTCCTTTCAACTTATATATCTAACTTAATATTAATAATGATGATGATAAGACTAGTGCTCAGCAACTAATGCAATTTCTTTGTACATTTTCAATACTTTCGTTAACATAAAGAATTTCGTAGAACTTCCGTTCACGGTTCAGAGAGGGAAGAATAACCGATTAGTGGACTCGTCATATTTACGATTCACTTGTGTATTCCTTACGGTGAGCTATTACATTGAATAATTGCGCGATTTGCAATGGCTACTAATGTGACCAGAGGCATCGTTTTTTAACTTGTCTTATGTATGCCAGTGCATGTCTTTTCTAATGAGAAAACCGTTATACCTGTAAATTATGTAAGAATTCATTTTGAAGTGAATGGTGCATTATCTAATAATTGATTCTTAATATTCAGAACTTGTAATTATTTTATTTTACTTAATACAGAACATGTAATTCAGAATTTGTAAATTAAATAAGATTCACATTGCAACAATGTTGTACTGGACTTTTTCGAGACATTGTTAAATATTCAAAAGTTTAAACAGCAATTTAAATAAAAATTTTAGTTTATCCAGATTTAAAAAATTTTGAATTAATTAGCTATATAAAAAGAATTGTTTTTAATTGATTTAAAAAATAAATAATCTAAATAGAAATTAAACTTTAATTGAAACCACATTCGCTCTTCGAGAATCTTTTTAAGAAAAATAAATCTATGCGATACAAAAAAAATAAAAAAGTTCAATTATGAAATATAAATTTTAATATAAAAATTCTTGTAAACTAATAAAATTAACACAATTGAATATTAAATCATATACAATTTAATGGAAATTTTATTTCTGTTAACGAAAAAATGTTATTTATATCATTTTATCGATAATCTATTTTTATTTAATTAAATTAATCTTTTATATCTCTTTAAATTTTTTATACAAAAAAAGATATACAAAATTTAAAGAACACAACTAAAAACTTAAATGTAATAATAAGCATTTAAATTAAATAAATTATATTATTACTTATATTATATATATATATTCCATTTACTTTCGTAAATACTGTCAAGAATTATTATTAAGTATATTATCATAGTATTATGTCCAAGTTAATCTTAATATAATATTTATGAATTAAAATATATTGATTTATATGCAAGCTTATAAAACAGATTTGTTTAAACATATTTTATTTGTGATAATGTATATTCGTAAACAAACTTGTAAAATTTTTTAAATAATATTCATAATTATTTTCAAGTATTATAAATAATTCATATTAGTTAATTTAAAAAAAAATGAAGAGAGAAATAGTTAGAATAAAAAATAAAGAACATGTGTAAGAAAAAAAGATTAAAAGAAATAGAAAAAGAGTAAATGAAGTAAATAAACGAAAATACTTAGTTTTAAACTTAATATTAAAACATTTCTATTAAGTGTGAATAGAATATGATATAAAAATACTTATATACAAAAGATATTCCATTTATAAAAGAAAATATATTGTTATAAATCAAATAAAAAATTAATTACAAATTATTTCAGATTTGTATAAATAAAAATTATGCAGTATTATACTTAAGAACAATAATTTTTCAACATTTTCTAAATTTTATGATTTGAATATTATCAAAATATAGATTTTCTTTTCATGATTTGAAACTTTAATTTTTGGATTACTCTCTTTATATGTTTCTTTGCAAATATCAAATTTAGATATATTCTACATTTATATAGCAGGTCATCAAGTAATTGAGTCTATACACTGATAGACAACAAATAGTATTAGTATATGTTTAGTAAAAAAGTCAGCCTTTCGTTCTCTCTCTCTCTCTCTCTCTTACCGAGTAAAGTGATATTGATTCTGCAGAGCGTTATTAACAAATTCAGTAGACCAGTAAGAACCAAAGTTTTTACAAATTTTTACATGAATTTCAAAATTATTCCTTACTTTCACATAAAAAAATGAACAAGTGACAATATGTATAATTCATAATTCGAATTCGGAACAGTCAATAAGTTTCCGACTTTATTAAGTGCACTTTATTCCAGAATCATAAAAAAATGTAATTTTTTTAACTAGACTTTGCAGACTGGTTAATATCCCTTTATGTCTCTGTTCATCATATATAATTTTATTACATTAACTGCTCTATGCTATTTAATCTTTCTCCTTAGAAATATACTTTCTGTTCGTGCAATATTCATTAAAGATTATTTCCCGTGGCACTCAATGTTCTGGCCTCTTTTTGTATTTCTCTTTCTGTTTTGTATTTCCTTGCATTGAGGTGAATTTAATCGACCACAAAATTATAATAAGTATTTAATTTTAGATAATAATATATATTTTCACAAATAACATCTAATTATATAATTCTTACTGAGATAAAATACATCGATATGATTTTAACTATCCGTTAATTTTATAAAACAATTATGTGTACATTTTTAATTAAAATGCTTCTTTAGATTTTTCTTTTTTAATAGATATATTATTCATAATTACATTGTAAAATTAAGTAACAAATAATACATTTAATACATCACAAGATTTTTCCTAAAATGTTCTTTCAGATTTTACTTGGAACATTAAATAATAAAAATTAGTTTACGATTGTATATAATATTTTTTAAAGATTATTATATTAAATAAATATCTGTGAATTAACTTTCAAAATATATACTTATCTTGCGTATATATACTTACATTGCGTAGAAAAATATCTTTTAGCAAGTTTCTTCATAATATATAATATTGTATTATACATTTATTAATAAATTAATTTTTTAAACATTATTGCATTAAAATTTTATTGCTCAGAAAAATCTATAAATATTAATAAATATTGAAAAATAGAATTTTTAATCTAATATGAAATAAAATATTAATTTCAAACAAACTCGTATGGAAAATCATAGTATTTCACACAAGATACAGGTTATGCAATTTGAAAAATGTTAATAATGAATATTAAAGACTAATTTTAAGAGTAACAAACTTGAAGAATATTTAAGAAAACGATTAACACATATTTTGTAATGCAAATTTTATTGGCTAAAATAATAACTATTAACTACCTCAAAAATTTTGCTTCTTTTGTATACAAATCGAGATTATATTATTAACATAATACAATAAATGTTTATGATTGTTATATAATTCTAGATTCATCTATTTATGTGTGTGTATGTGGATGTGTATATGTATATGCATACGTCTACTATTTGTACCTATTAGACAATGATGATATCATTATTCTTCGAAAGCCGTAGATAGTATTGAGCTGTTTTTAAATAAAGTAGTAGCTACTTTTTTTCTACAAAATCTTATACATTGTAATGACTTTCTCTTCTCAATAATAAATACATTTAAAACTAAAATTTAAATAACACAACCAGAGAACAAATACAAGTATGTATGTCATAATCATAACCAAAGATATTTCATATAATCGAAAAATACTTTAAACATTTTAAAATAAATTATGTATTATAATACAAGTTTTTAGTGTCAATATATAACAGATTATATCGTTGAACTTATAAATTATTTATTTAATAAAATTAAGTGTATAGTTTATTTAGCAATGGTAATTATTGTTATTTAACTTATTTATAAAATTAAGAGTTAAAACTTATTAAAATTCATATTTTAATATTTTTATTATAATTATAATATATTGTTTTCTTGTTTTTAGAAAAATGAAGTATATAAACCAAGAAAGCTTGTTTTTCTAGAGATCGATTTTATGAAAAATTTTTACGTTCACACGAATATAGCATTTATTAATTTACATGAGTTTTCACGGTTATTGGTATTGAAAACCTAATGACCTCCTGCGTATAGAAAGTCAAGGTAGAATGCTCACTTTCGATTCGCGAAAGTATCTACTACACCAGGTACTTATACGCGTATAAAGTACATTGATAAAATTTATAATAAAAATATATTTTACGTAAAATACATTTACTTAAAAAATGAAATAATACATTTATATAAAATAAGAATTATTATTAAAGAAATAAACTTAGTCCATTACATATTTTCATTTACATTTATTGAATTAATGTCTGGAGCCAAAAAACTTTTAATTATCTAGTTAATTTATAATTTTTTAAATTTCAACAAATATTCTATTATAATTTTTTACAATGTATAAATTTATCTACGTAATTTTTTTAGTTTCATAAAAATCAAGCTTATTCTATTAATAATTATAAAAAATTAATTTTTTTAGTATTTGAAGCTACTGAGTAATGTTTTTTCTGATTACCCATAAATTTATGCATTACAATCATACACGAAATCATCGAGTTAAGATTTAATTATCATATAGACACAGTTTTATTTATATTAAATTCAAAAGTAAAATTAATTGTTTAAACTTCTATATGCTTGTACTTCTATAAAAATTGTATAAATTTTAGTTATTATGTCAAAGATACCTCAAAATAAATAATTTTTCTTTTAAGTCATTTGTATCTATTATTTTTTATCGTTTGAAAAATTGTAAATTTTGAATTTATTACATTCATTCTATTTCTTAAATATTGTACAATAATCAGTTCATTTTATTAAAAAATAAAATTTCTATAATAATAAAATTGAAAAACTATTTGACTTTATTTTAATAATATTTTATAAGTAAAAAGTGTAAAAAAATCCAGTTAATTGGTGCATCTAACTGATCATTATATGTATAAAAGTCTAAATGTAGTTACTAAAGTTGATTTTTAATGTATGTATAAAAGTCTTAAAAAGTATTTTTCATTAATAATAACCTAAATTATAAGATTTGGCATTGCCTTTGTATAGTTATTTAAGATTTTTATAATTTATTATCATTTATATTAACTTTTTTCAGCAATATTTTTATAAATTATATTATTTAGTATTTAAATCATTTCTAGAATAAACAGTAAAATTTTATACGTTAACAGGCTTATTGTACTCTAAAAATTTTACTAAATTATTTAAGTTATAAAAGCTTTTTAATTTTGATATTTAAAAGTAGATTTATTTTCAATGAAGGTTTTTAAAGTATAAAAAGTAATTTTAAAACATTATCCATAATTTTTTTTCTTTATGAAGATTCATAAAGCTATCTTAAATCTGTTATCGAAAGCTTTTATAAATCAAAATCTTTAATTAATAGAATATAAATTTATATATAGAATATAGTTTATTATAAAGCAAAATATTAAATGACGCTTTAATATATAGCATTCAAAGTATAAAATTTTTTTACAAAATAAATTTATTTTTTAATTGTCATTAGAATTGTGTTCGTACTTTAACAAGTTATTAACTTGATATCATAATTATAAGTATTATAAATGTAGTGAGAAAACTAAAATTTTAATATTTAAAGTTTTTGTAAAATTAAGAATCTTAATTCGACTCGGAATTAATATTTTCACCTGCTTAATTCATATGAAGGATAAGCATACATATACTCGTGTGTAGATTTAAATACGTACGACGGTAATTAAACTGTACCGCAAGAACGGCGTAGCTCATAATTCCCTTCCTACACTGGTGCCTAATTCAGAACCGTAAGAGAAAGATGAAGAAAAACAGAAAAAAGATGCACAATGTCGACTATATAACTAGTATAGATTATGTCCTGCAGTGAAGTGTGTTGGCGACCTGAGAAGAATAAGACTCTGCTTATTCTAGCGTTCAAAAGGACGTTGCACGGCTAACGGATCGAGTCGCGCTTGAGGGCTGTACTTCCATACGTATGCTGAATGAAATCTTTAGTTCAGTTAACTGTATTTGAATTTGTCGACGTAAACATTTATCGATCATTCTCCTCGTACATTTTCTGCATTTAATGATCAGATGGCCAAAAAGATTCAGAAGAATCAATTAAGTTATATGACATTTTTTTTCATGTATTTATAATTTTTGGAAAATATATTTATTGTAGTATTTACAAAAATTATTTTATAATAAAGTAATTGTAGCCATGATTATTATAAATAATAAAACGCAAAAGTTATTATTACAGTAATGGTAGCTAAATTAATTGTGATATATTAATTGAAATAACTAGTCAAATTCTGAAGGATAATAATTTGTTAACATGTAATTATGGTAACAATGTATCAATTGTCACATTTTAGGAATGACTTTTTTTGTCTTAGAAAAAATTAAATACATTTTTTATATTTTTTAAATTCAATAATTAATATTTACAATGCCTTGTATAAATTTTTACATATACGAATGAATAAATTATAATATCGCGTATGTTGGTAATGTATTAATCATTGAGGGATGATTCGACTCTACCTCGTATCGATGCACTGCACATCTATAAAAAATTGATTGATAATACATAGATGATTTCCTTGAACTTTGGATTTTACTTTTAGCTTTAGCACAATTGTTTCCTCTTCTATATATGACACTTGTATGTTTCGGAAATGTACTTTCGAATACATTTTCAAATCTTTACGATAATTCAGTTATCTCAAATGTCGAGTACACAAATGATCAGATTTCCATAAGGCCTATGTATGCACAATACTATATTATATATTACATATATACGTTTTTCTGATTTTTAAACGATTATATAAAACAATAACTACGCATAAGTATTTAAAAATATTATTTTCAAAGTTTATTTATAATAGATGCTGAAATTTGCTTTTTGTCAATGTCAAATTTATAAAGTATATAAAATCATAAACTAGAAAAGAAATAAATATCCTCTTTAATCTTTTAAAATTTTAATAAATAATAATTTTTAAAATAAATAGTTTCTAGTTCTTACAAACTATTGATATTTCCATTTTGTTAATTATTTTTATTATTTGAATATTATGTGTAAAAAATATATTACACAACGCAAGTAAAATTATTTTATTTTGATTTCATTAATAATTTATTTCTTTATTAGAAACAAATATGTTTATTTAATTTTTTATGAAACCACCTGATCAACATATTAAAAGTGAAAATATTTCAGGTGCAATAATTACTATTTTAACTCGTAATCAATTTTTTTGTATAACATAATATTCTACTTCGAATTTTTCACGAATAGGATGAAAAATTGATAAATTTATATGATTAATGATTAATAAAAATTTATATGATAAATTTGAGCTTTCAATAGAATTATGAAAATACAATTTAATGTGTACAGTTGATAATCCTGTTTTCGACATAAAATATACATACGCCTTCTGCATTTTACGTGTTTCTCATTTCTTCACTATCTTGTCCTTGTTGAAATAATATCATCACGATTAAATTTTCTAAGCTATAGTTAAATGCTTACATTAAGTTAAAAGTTTTTATTTTTTATGTAACTGTATAAAATGCTAGTTTGCCATTGTGCAAATTTCATAGGAAACATAATATACATTCAAAAAGATTAAAAAAAATGTTTTATTAACATGAATCCACTTTTTCTGACAATAAAAATTAATAATACATTAATTTGCCGTCGGGAACTGGCTGGAAAACTAAACAAGTTTCTTTAATCGCACGTGCGCGTAAACAATTTGCAACTGTTTTATCTTTTTACAATTAAAGGGCCGTCGAGGGTCCCTATATAAAGTTGTGTAAATGCAACTAAAAAGCAGCAGAAGCTCACGAACAACGAAGCTCGCCGACGGGTGGATACTCTTAGCGTAGCTACAGAAGCGCCTCCACGGGCGAAGGACCACATCCCGGGAGCTGAAAAGACATCTTTACGCCACCCTGCAGTATCGTCTCACCTTGTCGAAGTATAAAACACGTAATTTTGTTATAATTATTTCCAACCTATCCACCAATCCTTGACAACATCTTCAGGAGGAGCCGACGTTGTCAGATTAATAACTGATATTAAAATTCTATTTATTTATGGTAAATATTTTTTTATTTTTAAGATTTTCTTGTTTTTATATAATTTTACTTTATAATATTATTTTATTAATTATTATTATTAGTTGTTTAGAACTATATCAATGATTTCTCATTATTTTTATTAGTAAAGTATCAATTTAAAATATAAATTGAAAATCTTTTTTGTTTTAATATTAGGAGTTTAGCTATCTTGCTTTACACACTGAACCGATTAAATTGTAATGAGAAAGTGAAATTATTTAATTTTTCAAAATATCTCGACTATTTTTGTAAATTTCTAGTTTAGTGTTAATATATATATATAACAAGTGAGTTTCACGACAAGACACTACAACGCGCTCGACTGAAGTGAGATGATTTTTATGGAACAGATGGCGAAAGTTGATGTAATTACCTAGTATTATTCACTTGTATTGTACTTCAGACTATAATTAACTGTTTACAATGTCAATATGTAAAAATAGAGTAATATAGACAAAAGAGAGAACATTATGTTTTTTTTATTACAACTTAATACTAAATTATAAACAATATTGAACTGAGAATAAGGTGTTAATGTAGTTCAAATATATGAATATACTCAAGTAATTATACCACAATATTAATAAGTAAATTGGATCAATATAGTGAAAAATTTTTTATCCTTTTAGTTTTTAATAGAAACTGTCTAGTATGAATTAAAATGAAAAATTGCTTTTTATACTAAATTAATATAGTAAATGCTTATTATTAATATTTATTATAAATAAATATTTATTTTACATAAATTATAATGAATTTTATAAAAGTATATTTATCAAATAGAAGATACTTTTTTAAATGGCTAAGATTTATTAACAACAAAATACTTCACGAGTTAAACAACATTAATCTTTTATTAATGAAATATATTTTAGAAAATCATTCGAGTTTATAAAAAAATTGCTAATAGTTTATTTATGAATACTTTATGTAAATTCTATTTCTCCTTTTAATAAGTTAATCTTAATTTTTTTTATTAATATTTTTAAATTAATTATTGCATAGTTTCAATTTCAAAGATGAAAATAAATTTATTAAAAAAAAAGAAATCTTCGACAATCTATTTTTAATTATTTTAATATCTAAAATAAAACAACGTAATGTAAAAAATGATTAAATTTAATTTTAAACACAAATATTTAAATCTTAATATATAATACGTCATACACACACACATATATATATATATATATATATATATATTCAGAATAGACCAGATTATTATTCAAATATGACTTTATTTTTTTTTATTTAGTAAATATAAATAATTATTTATTTTATTTACCATACGTAAAATTATGTCTCATAAACAAGTCTAATGTAATAAATTACGCTCCTCCTTTCAATCCAGGTTTTATAAAATACAATTTCAGTTCTACACGTAATGTATTAAAATATCATGTAAAACATCTAATTACTTCATGCATAATTTTATATTATTTTAAATTTTCTGTACAAATTTCTCCTTTAAAAATAATGTATATACTATTACTTCATAAATGCTAGAGTTACGATATACCTTTTGCTTAAGTAGGCGAAGGACGAGTCGTCAAATTTGTCGCTTTGTGTTTCCTGTAAAAAGACTCAATTTAAGCGAAACCTTCATATATCCTTATTATGCTGTGTTATTGAGTTGATAAAATAGTAAAATCGTATATCTTCGATGATATACAATAAAACATACATGGACAAGAATAGTCTAATTGGATTACATTTATTTATATAAATAATGATGAAAAATAATTGCATCCTTGATTTTTTTAGTTTAGAGATAGCTAACATTCGATACATGTATATATTTATATCCGTATTTTTTAAAGTAAGTTTAGTAAGATTATTTTTCGATAATTCGATAAAGTATAAATGAATAAAAGTCAAAATAATATTGCGATAAATATTAGACTTTCATTTTATATTTTCAAAGATATAATAGTATTAAAATTGTATTACTTATTCAAATTACTTAATTGAAAAAATAAATAAAATATCATACATAATATTATAAACTTTATATTATTTTTTTAAATGCGAAAAAATGTATTATATTTTATTTTATTTTCATTGTGGTGTTTACGATATTAAATGAGAAATTCTTATTTAATTTTTTAAATACTTAAATAACTATTACACTTTTATATCTGAAATATTACGATTCAATATCAAAATTAAGATTTCATTTTAGTTTAACAACAAGATATTTCTTTATTAAAAAGTGGAAAACTTATTAATACCGGTTGTGTTTTTTTATTTATAATGAAGTGAAAAATAATTATTTTGGGTTGTTTTAAATGATAAAAATATTTATTTTAATTATTACAAAAAAAAAAAAAAAATTTATTATTAGAAATTATAATTGTAATTACATATATCTCATAAATAATCTAAAAAAATGTTTAAATATTTAGATTTTCAGAATGAGACGCTATTAATAATGTATAACATCAAATAGAGAAAATTATTTTTGATAATAAAAAGTTTATTCCTAAATAACTACGTCTTAATAAAACATATTTCAAACTATTAGATAAAATAATTTCTAAGTAAAAATACACACTATTTTTTAAATGATTTCATGTTCAATAAGTAACGAAACCTTTATAATTATACGAATATATTGAATAAATATCTTTTTATAAAATAATCATAAAGTATAGATAAGCGTAATTTCCTGAATGCAATAATATTATAAAATTTATACGTATACTCTCGATACAGTCTTATTATTACGTTTGCTTTTAAGATTTTAGTATTACTTTTATTATAGAAACCTATAGAATAATTCTAAATAAGTTTAAATATAATAATTATATTTTCATCGATTTTTGCGGATATGTGAGTAAAACTTATATACATGTAATATATCCTGGGCAATCTAGCAGAACCTTTTCATAATTTTTATAATTCTTTTATCCCCTACATCAGTTTTTAATAGATTGGATTAGAAATCTACCTTTGTAATTTTTCACTGCAAACCGCAATAATTTCATGAAATAAAAGTTTGGTGAAATCAACAAGCGTTTACATGCATTTATTGGAGCCGAATCCATTAGACAAAAATAGATGATTTGGTAATGAAAAATCTCTCGAGCGAGACGAGAAACGCCGCCGTTAGCTATAGTTCACACTGAAAACAGATATCAGACCGTAGTAGGATATTTGGACCAATTGATGGTAAAAATATCTTGCTTATTTGCATGCGCACTTTTCCGTAAACATATTCAACGGTTGTCCCGCTTTTTTTTCAAAACCGAGCGTCTGAAGGTTCTCTCGCCGCCGTTTCGCTCAATGGAAAACAATTTATACGAAACTTGGAATATCCCATGCGGCAGTAGCGACGGCTCGAGGCCTACTTACGCACGCGTGAGAGATGATCGTGTGCACTCTGCATGCGCCATTTATGACCCGCGCCGTGATCTTGCTCCGTTTTTCGCTCCTTGAGTTACTTATTTACTTCGCGATTAACGCCGTTCAACTATCACCGACATTAATTTCTTTTTAAGCTATTTAATATTTTCTCTTAAATTTGTCTTTTAATGATATGTGAATATCAAAATTTAAAACGAAGTAGACTCGGCTCGATTTATAGCTTAGTAGGAACAAAATTCAAATTTGAAAAAACAATCAATATTTATGCCATATTTTTAAAATTCTTATAAATATGTTTTAACATTTCATCTTAAATATTTTATTTGATGGTTTTTTATAAAATAAACATCTATTTCATTTATGTTTTTTTATCATATTATATTATAAATTTATTATTTAGTAAATTATAAAAGAAATAATCAGATAAAAAGTTACATAATTATTTTAAATATTTTTTATTCTATATATTCTTTAAGAACACTTGTATATATTCATGTTATTATTGTATTTTCGTTTTCAATGATTATTTTTTGTATTTAATAAGCATCACAGAATTAGTTTGCTGTAAGTATAATGTGGGTATCTTAAATATTAATGTATATTAAACTATATTTATTTAGATATAAATTAAGTTAAATTAAAAATATCATTAACGGATATATAAATTATTGAACATTTTCAGTATCAAATTTTTTATTCCTTAAAATTTAAGAAAAAAAGAATTTATGCTAAAGAAATTTTAAATTATAGTTTGCATATTTCTAAAATGTTGTACATTATTACATCACTAATAATTTTAATTCATTTTGAATTTTTTTAAACAATCACTGTTTTGAATTACAATATAATTCAAATAAAAGAAGATATCAGCTATTAGGATTAATCGATAATTGTCTACATATGTATTTCTTACATGATACTGTATAAGTCATAATTAATTTTTTATTTTTATATTTAACAAAAATTATTTTAGCATGCCACGAAAAATGTAATTAAATTATAATTATTAATACTATTTTCTCTTAAGACGCTTGTTTTCTTCAATATGTTGTTTAACCCAAATTATTTAAAGTCGTAAAAAGAAATAAAGAGTTACTAAACCTTTTTTACTGTAAATTCAGGTATGTACCTATTTGGTATACGCAATAGAGCATGAGAACTGTTCTTGAATGAAGCAAGTTTATAATTATCGACATAATTCATAAGATTTTTTCAAATTTTTTTAATTTTTAAACTAATTTGGACTGAATTTTAATGCACAGAAAAGTAAATTATTTTAATTTTTACCAAAACGTAATCGAATTATATCTACGAAGATTATAAGATCATCTTTTCGATTTTAGTGCAACCATTTATTTGAGTTATTAAGTTAAACAAACATTCTAAATTTATACATAATATATCTATAAAAATTAATTAAAATATTTAAATTTTAATTTATACTGTTCTAAAGTTGTTTGTATTATGTTTAATTGATACTTAATCAATACATCAATTATTTAACATATTTTTGGTTTATTTATGATTTTTCAAATTTTCTTATTGATTTTCAAATATTAAATCAAATGATGTTTCATTGCCTTATTACTATTTAATTTTATTTTTAATATCTTGATATGAGTATTTAAATATATTTTTTTTAAAATGAATTCAATATCAAGAAAGATTTATAAATTATAAAATAATAAATAGTATATCATGACATAATATAAACATATAAATAATGAGACAATATTATTTTGAGTATTATGTATTATTTAAATGAAAAAAAAAGTAATTAAATTAATCTAATTTCGATAAAAACAAGTCATAAAAGTTGCATTTTCTTATATAACTTAAAAAACAAATATAAAAATTAAAATAAGTATATAAATAGATTTAACGTATCTATTACTCTTTTCAAATTTAATAAATTTTAAAATAAATGATTAAAAAAAGATCTTATCTTATATTTTGTACTTGATTTCGCAATTAATTATAAAAATAATGAATTAACAATTTTTATTTATATTACAAAGACAAACGCAATTAGAAAGTTATTATAATATAGTTTATCTAAATTTATAATGTCTTAAGAATTACGTATGCAAATGGTGCATTTAATTTTGTAGTGGAATGGCAAAAATAATTTGAAAGGATAAATAAACTCAAAATTAATGCAATTTTTTAAACTTTTTTAGCTATTAAATAAATAATAGAATTTTTAATGAAAAAATAATCTGAAGAACTTCGTTGATCGGAAAAATAGATCATAACATTCCAAAGCAAAATGATAATAAGTCTACAATGTTGATTTAAATCTTCATTCAAATCTGATTTCCTTTATAATTTTTTGAAAAATTAAAATCATACATGCTACTAAAATACTAATGATAAACTTATCATTTTTATTATAGTCAACGTGATGAAAACTCGAATGTTTTTTTATTGCATCTTATGAATCGAACGCTTCTAGTAATATGCAAATACAATTAAAAACATACGTACGTCTTTAATTATTAACAAAATTAGAAACTTGCCAAAGACAGATGAAAGCGAGAACTGGGCTCGGTCGGGGATAAAAATTCAATTTTTCACGAGCACTTTTTTACTTCTCGTACGACAAATGCAGTAAATATACGCACAAGCACCTATCCAGCTTATCATTTTTCACAAGACAATTCTTCCGCATTTCTTTTGAGGCACCAAACACCGTTCATGAGCACTGATATAACTGAGCACGAATTTCGGAAATCAAAGGTAAAAAGAGAAAACTACGTGTGGACCCAGAGGGTGCGTCTCTAGTTGAAGAAAGCGTTCAACGGCAGAAACAAGCGTCGGACAACGAACTCGCGCAGCCGACAACTGCCGCGATTGCGGACTTACGCTTGAGGCCCCCATCCACCTGTTAAGCTATCGGTGTAAGTAAGTTGAGAGGGGGCACAGATGTAGAGGGGTCCGACGCGCACTTCTACTCTCTTTCTATTTGACCATCGCCTTCGAGCTCGCATTCCGGCATTTCCTACTTTTTTCAAACATCCCATTTGATGTAGACTTAGTGACAATTACTTCTTTTAACCTAATTCGAAGGCCTTGCCACTGCTTTTGGAAATGCTTTCAAAATTTAATTGAAATAATTAGCACTACCCTATAATCATGATGTTTTTAATAGTAGGCGCACATATGAAGTGTAAAATTGTAAATAGTCATTTCAGTTTGTAAGCGTAAACGAATGCTTTCGTAATTATAGCAATATGTTATAATAAAAAAAAATTAACGATGTATTTCGAAGGATAATATTTAATTATTTTAATAAACAAAGAAAAAATTGAATCATATTTACTGCGAAAATTATTAAATATATGTATCTCATATACAAAAGTTAATAAAAATATAAAATAAATATCAAATATAAGAAACTTAAACTTGCATTTAATAAAAAATAAAAATAAAATTTTGATTTAATTGTTTATAAGATTGATTGAGCTAAAAAATTAAGAATTTCTAGTCCATTAAAATACTAGCGATGGTGTTTTAACATATAGCAATGTTTGAATCATGATTTTACTGCACTTATTAAAAATTTTAATTAACTCATTAAATTGCACAATTGAATTTATTTTATTGGAAAAGAAAATTAAAACGGATTTTTTATATTAAACTTAATCCTAAATGTACTAGAATTTACATTATATTAATTTAAAAAAATTTACTTTAAGAGATCAATTTCTTTTTCGTGAAATGATTACACTTTAGAAATAAATGGAAAGTTTTTATAAATGCACATATAATAAAACAGTTTTTGAGTCAAAGAAATTTTAATCTACCATGCAGTTTCTCTTTTTATACTATGTTTTTAGTCTGCGTACTGTAGAAATTTTACTGATATTTCGAATACAGAAGACTTTCACTTTTAATGCGAATGATTAATATTCTATTTTTTATTATAAAATATATAAGAAAGGTATATCATTATATACTTATTAGATCAAGTTGATTCAAATAACGAAGAAAATTTTGCTATAACTTATACACAAAAAGTTATTATTATATATATAAATATTTATTTTTTCTTTTTAAATTATATATTTATTGTATATTTATTATAGCAATAAAAATTAATAATAATCAGATTTATCAAAAGTTTAATAGCTGTTAATTAAATAAATTTTTTAATAAAGCAATTTGTGGAATTTTTCAAACTTTAGAACAAAAATTTTCCAATTTTCAGGCAATTTGTAATTATATCAAAATAGTTTAAATTTTATAGGAATGTTGAAAGTTAATTTTTATTAAAAATACAGTTAATAAATAATTCCAAAGAAAAAATTATTCCTAGTTCTACTTAACTCAGAATACATTTTTTAAAGTTTTTAAGGTGTAGCTTAATCATTAAAAATTTATTGCGTTAATGTTGAAATAAATTTAAAGAATATTCTATACTGCTTTTTTTTCTACATAAATATTTTCTATTATTAAAAAAATGAATTAAAATGAAATTTTGTAAAATTATATTTATTTAATTAGGTATTATATACAAACATGTTGTCTTATATGAATAATTTGAAGCTTAAAGTTTATAATAGAATTTATTTTTATGTTTTTAAGAATAATTTTCTAAAATATTTTAGCGTGAACAATACGTGAAAAATTTAGATTTAACATTTAATTTTTTTTTGTATATAATCAGTACGTATGTGAATTTTTTTTCTAATTTAAATAGTATATTTACAGTCGTTATATTAAATAAATAATTAATATCAATCTTTTTTTTTATTTCATATTTATTGCAAATATTTAAAAGATAAATGACTTCGTACTTATGAATGTAGTATGAAAATAGTTTTTATTTGAACGATATTTTTATTTATAATATGTATGCTCAAAAAATATTGATAATAATTAATAATAGCACATTATTTATGAATATTCAGCTATCTATTGCTCTAAAATATGTGCTTAACATTTGACAATGGTAAATATTACAGTTTTGGCTTTGCTTTCATTCATAATAATTAACTTTAAAAACGCAAAAACTCAGAGAATAAGATCTCATTCAAAGCTCTTTAATGAATTTAAAAAGAAACAGTACCGCAAAAAATATAAATTACTCATTTGAATTCTGCGACAATAGCGAAACGACAAATTAAGCTTTACATGCTATTCAAATATATTTGAAAATTTCAGAATAATTTCTAATTAGGAACTTGAATAAATTTTCAATTACCGTTAAGATTCACTTGATATGAAATTATTTCGCAAACAACTTATAAAATTTGAAATAGGATTTTTATTGTAAAAGTCCTTGTAATGATTGAAAGAGATCGTTAAACATTTTGACAAATTTATATGATAAATCTCTACGTGGAGAAATGTACTAAAATAATTTATAATGGAAAATAATTAAAAAATCATTTAAGTGCTAATTATAAATGTGATACAATTAATAAATTTAAATTTTATTCTTTTTAATATATTTTTCAACACGAGTAATTTTGATTATGTATTAGTTTCTTGGTATACTTTCGTCATACAAAGTTTTCCAACTAGCAACGGAAACTCAGAAATGAAATGAGCACAATTACTTTGTAAATTTTAATTTTACCTAATCTAAGCTTTTTTAACTATTACTTATTTTATATTTTTAATATTAATTGTAGTACCTATTATATTAATGCATATTCATTAAATTTAAGTCTGCACATGCACGTATCTGTCAATTTCATATTTTATCCTACATTTTTTATAATTTAAATAAATAGTTGAATAGATTCGAATGCACCCATCGATCGAATTATATTCTGTTATTTTAATTTCTTATTATTTTACAGTTTTAAAGCCAAATTCTCTATAAACATTAATAGAAGTAAATTGAAACTTATTGATTACTAAACTGTTGCAATTATGTATGATATTAATACTACTTTATGTAATTTATAGTCTTATATATTTTCTTAAAAAAATAAACCAAATATTAAATTGTTAGAAGATTCTATTATAAAATCAAATTAAAGTATAAATTTTTAAAGTAAGTATATTTTCAAGTTTTATTAATTTATAACTGGACAAATAAAAATCATATCAGCAATGGAATAATCAATAAACTTTTATAAAAAATTTTTTTAACTATTTAATTTATAAGTTTTTAACTATTTAATATTTTTATTTTTATTATATATACATACAATATATATGTATATATGTATGTATACATAATGTATACATTTAATTATGTTCTTACATTAATAATTAATAATAAATTTTAGCGAATAATCAATATAATATATAATTCATGCATTATATTCATCTTAATTTATTATGTTAAGTAATTTTATCTGTTTCACAAAATTCAGAATTTTCTATCTGATTTTATTGAAATATTTATTTAATTTTAACAAATAATTATTAGTCGGATTAATTTACATTTTTTTATGATTTCTCTATCAATAAAAGCATGAACAATATCTTATTTACAGTTGTATTTATATTTCTTTTATACTTC
The DNA here is from genome assembly GCA_018907185.1 of Platyscapa corneri. Lineage (NCBI taxonomy): Eukaryota > Metazoa > Arthropoda > Insecta > Hymenoptera > Agaonidae > Platyscapa > Platyscapa corneri. The sequence goes on from JACCHW010000072.1 coordinate 981,862, forward strand.
AAAAAGTTAGTTTTTTATCAGTTAAAGAAAATATTTTAAATCAATAATTTATAGTTCACTTCATAATATAATTAAAATCTTTTTTCAATATAAATTTTCTTAATAAAAGAATGTAAAGTTTAATTAGATTTGCTACCATATTTAATAAAATAATAGTATATTTTACAAAATGTGGATTAATTTTTTTCTTTCATTTTTTAACAATAAAATTTGCGATCTACCTTTCAATGAATGCATAGTTTAATTTAAATTCTGATCAATAAAATTGTCTATATTATCGATGCTCCTTATTGTAGCTTTCTAAACCTTGTGCTTTATACTTCTTTATAATCTTCTTCTATTTATTTTATACTCTATGTTATTGTAACGAAATTTAATGATAATTGAATAATTGAAGATACTGAGTAATTTCTCATGATATTCAAATTTAAATATATATGATAAATAGTTTCAGGATAAAAAATCGAAACTTCTATAAAAAATACTGAAAAAGATAAATAAGTGCACAGTGTATTATATAAAAAAAAAAAAATGATGAATAATAATCGTATAAATAATGAATTAAGAAATAAATTCATCAATTTAATTTTCTTTTGCTGAGTAAATTTTTGGAACGAATTTGTATTGTTATTAAAATAAAAATTTCTTCTAAAATGTATATATACATTAAAAAATTATTCATAAATTTGTAATCATTTTACATCGTGAATATTTAAACCCTGTTTAAAAGTTTATAATAATATGATTAATACAAATAATGTTTATATAATTAAAAGATAATATTATTAACTAAATATAAAATAAGTATTACATGTATTATAAGTCATGAATATTAATTGTTTTCCATGTTTTTCTAATTCTAATTTTAATATTTCTAAACTAAACTTGAAAATTTTTTTAATATAAATAAAGACTAAAGATTATATATAATTATTAATTATTATTAATTTTTTTAATATATCAAAATATATTTTTAGTGAAATTTATTACATCATCTTATATCGAAAATAATTGATAATGTATTTACTGTTAACTTAATTTAAATACAATGCGTATAATTAGAATGAATAATTTTTATAATATAAAATTGAAAAGATTACTATGAAATTTAAAAATTATTAATACTCATCCGCTATAGTAAAAATAATTAAATACAATATTTAGTCAGAAAAATGATGGCCATGAATTTGCTCTTTGGGTACTTTTCTACATCACTGGAACTTACGGTGTTAACCATATGTTATAAGTTAAATTATAGGCTTTTCATAAATCTATTTTGTATCAGTTTAAAAAAAATATACTAATCTCAACTATATATTACGTAGTATAATGCATATAAGCATAAAAATTAAATGTGCCACTTAGATAAATTTATTTTATCTATTCTTATTCCCTAATGATCGAGGATTTATTTATACAAATATACCATTTATATATGTTTATAAAATTAGTTTGTATCAAATAAAGTAATTTGAATTTTTGTAAAAGTGTTTTTCACATTCATAGGTATTCGAAAATCATTGTTATTTATTAAAATATGAAACAATACATGTATTTCTTATGTATGTATGTAGAATAGAATAACTTGTTTAGTATAATTTTTGTCTTTTGTACCCACCTCGCAATTATACTGTATTATAATATATATTGTAAACTACTATACTTTTACTATTATATATATATATATATTTTTTTTCCTAGCTATGATCTTTATATATTCCTCATCCCTGTTATTTTATTTAAATTTTTATTTAAATATTTGAATTATGAAACTTAATATTTAGTTTTTTTCTTTATAAAATATCTTACTTACTCGTGTTTTTTTTGTTGCTTCGTAGGCTTGTATAAATACAGGTATTATAATTGAGTATCTTATATAAATATATATTTACTTTTATAAAGATTATTAGATTATTTTTAGTATATTGCACTGTATTATTGAATAAATTTATATTAATTATAGATAAGTGTATTTTTTAAGATTAATATATATTGTTTTTAAGGCATTACTAATATTTATCGATATCTGTAACCGACGCATCTGACCACCCTCTCTCTGTCCCTAATAGCGGTTCTAATAGCGGAGGACCAGGCGCCGCGTAATGAGTGGCTGAAGGGCACCGTCACCCAGGTATTCCCTGGCGATGATGCGCGAAAACCAAAAGGGGCGAGTACAGGCGCCTCTTAAAATTAATCACGCTACTACAAAATCTTACTGATTTTGTATCTGGCCACCCTCTCTGGCTCTCGCTTCCTCTTTCTTTTCCGCTCTCGCCTCCCCTCTCTCACTCTTGCTCTCTCTACGTTTTTTCTCTCATTCTGTTTCGCTCTCGTGCGCTCCTTCCACTCCCGTTGGAGTCGGACAGCGCGGGGATATCGTGGTGCGGGGAGTCCACCAGCAGGATAAGCGAGGCCCCTAGCGAACGTAGAGATCCACCGTCCGGGTAAGCGAGGTCTCGGAAGGAAAGGGGTCCACCGCACTGGTAAGGGAGGCCCCGCGAGCGAAGGGCTCCACTGATGGGATAAGCTCGGCTAACCAGCGAGCGAACTCCAGCCCGCGGAGATTCTGCGATTGAGCGTTGCGAAAAATTGTATATACGGCAATTGTAAGACCTTTTTTTCCTCCGCCGACGGGGCGGAGGTTTTTTCCAGGTCTAGCGACAACTTTGTAACGGGCGAAGCACGACGACCCGAATCTCGAGCGGATTAACCGGCGGTAAGCGGCCATACCGTTAGATTGCGAGCTGATGTGCGATAGATGCGTATTGTTTAGATTCGCGATTGTAACACATGCGACGAATTTTCCGGATGTCACCCGCAATAAATATTAGTGCTCGACTAGCAAATGGGAGTTAAGAGTTTATATTATTGTTAGTGTAAGATACGCCGCCTGGGGATAGGTTGAAGGCAGGTAAAAAACGGGCTTGCCATCGGCGGACGGCAGGTTAAAATTGTATCAGCCGAAAGCGGAAGGATGGGATATAAGAACTAGGCGAAGGCGATGCACCAGCTGTTTTGCTCGATTACGTGAAATCTTGCAAAGATATATTAATAAAACTCAAAATTATTAAAACAATAATGAATTTCCTCTTTTTTGTCCATACCTTTTCATTCCTACAACGACACAAGCTTAACGCGTCGGTAACGATATCTGTTAATAGTAAAAACAAAAACAAAGTTAATAAGTAGTAATCATAGTTTTCCTAATTCTTACTATAATTCCATATATAATTAAATATGCAATATTTTGTAATGAATATAATTTATATACTACTAATAAATATTCGATATAGTTTACTATATTGATTATAATAAAATATTTAAACTGAATATTTGTTATAAAAAAAATTTTTTCTTGCAAAAAAAACGTTATAGAATCAATTTTCTTTTATATATAAATAGTATAAAAAAAAAAAGTATAACTATTATAAATTTGTTTAAGAAGAATTTTTTAAATGAACGATAAAAATAAAATAAAGTTATCGCAATATTATTAAATTTAATGCTATACTTTTAACGAGAATTGTATTAATATTTGTTAATTTTTATATTTTGTAAGTAAATGATAAAATATTTAATGAATGAAATGCAAAAAAAGTATTTATTCAACGTTTTTTAATTTAGTGGAATAAATCAGAAAAAGTAAAGATATTAAATAAATATATGAACAACTTTATCAACCCGACCACTAGTTGCATTTAAAAAAAATTCATAATCTAGCCACGAGGTGGCGTAAAGATATAAAAAAGATGGCCAAGAATATAGTTATAGGACCTTATAGTATGTTACCAATTAATAAAAAATTCATATAAAAGAATCTAAAACAATGGATTTATTTAGAAAAATATAATGAAATTTTAAAACTTTAAATTATAAAAGTTATCACGTTTTTTATGTGATATATACTTTTTTAGGATTTAGAGTATTGATTCAAACAAAAATTTTTATAATTTTCATAATTTATTAAATATAATTCAAAAGAAAATGATTTATAATAACTAAATTATCTAATTACTACTATTTTAACCTTAACATAGTTTTAAAATTTTTTAATAGTACAAATTTTAAAGTACAAAAATATGTGTACGTTAGTCATAAATAAATACAAATATATGTATTCAATACTAAAAAATTAGATAAAAAATATTTAAAATACTTTTAAGTATATATTTAACCAAAAATAAATCTTAAAAAAAAATTACAAATAATAATATCTATATATTTAACGAATTTATTATAAATATTAGGGATAGAAGGCATTCAATACATAGTTTCAAATTTATTCTAATTAAAGTTAGATATTTATTTAGCAAAATGTTTATAATCGATCTAAATACTTTGTAGAATGTACTGTTAATATTAAAGATTATTTATAATAGAACCACGAAGGTATTTGCAAAATTCGCGATTTTATCGTGAGTAAATTTTTTTTTTAATAAATAAATGTTGATATTAAATAAGATTTTTATTATCTTTACGTTTATAAAAGTAAACTTAAAATAAAAGTAAATTTGAGTCAACTGAGAAAAATGTATGATAATGATTAAAAAATTTCGCTGATTATTATTCATACATACATTTTACACATCCAGATATATTTACTTACATATCTTTCGTAAACTAGATAAAGCTTTAAAAAAAGAAAGAAGACATAAAATATATAAGATATATCTGCGCCGTTTTTTGCCCGCAAACCTGTCATGCCTACGAAATCCCAGCCAATGAATGATATTCCTACCCTACCTTAAACATTTTTTTGTAATTCCAATCGTCTTCGCTTATAAAACCGGCTTCATTCCATGACTAAGTTTATATTTGCAAACAAAGTGATCAAAATGAAGGACGAACTTGAGGTATGTTAAAAATGAAGAATTCCGAAATGTGGTAACATAGTGATTCTTTATATCCATATTAGTAAAATATTATATTTTTTAAAATAAATAGATTTGAGATATTTCCAACTAATGTTTAATATCAGAAATAGTTTAAATACATTAATATTTTGTCTCGAAATCTCACGTAAAATTGTTTAAAACCAATTAATATTATATACGCATATAACAATGATAATTATAGAAACAAAATTCGTTATCTCTTATAGATGTATCAATATCAATTTATATCGTTGTTTAGTAGAAATTTTAGACATTTTTACCTACATATTTTAGTTTACAATAAAATACGTTTTTACATTTATCATTTTATAATAATCATTGTATTACATTTAATAAACAAATAATGTTCTCATAGTTGTCTTGCATAACTTAATTTTTCTTGAACCTCCAAAACAAACAAATTTCTACAACATTATCGTTTAATAATTATTATTGGTGTTACTTTATATTACATCCGAATTATAATGAAATTTTATCTGTAAAAACAACAACGGCAATACATGATTCTGATTGCTGGAATAAAAATGAAATAAAATTCATATAAAAATTAAAAATGTAATACCAAAATTAAATCTTAATACGATTTTAAGATTATGTAAATTTCGTAAAAAAAATCAATTTTTTTTTAAATCAGGTAAAATTTCATGATATTTTGTCAATTATGTACTGTAATAATATTTTAATATTTAAATAAAATTAACCATAATACTTTGAATACTTTTATTATTTAAGTTTTGAATATAATGTTAAAAGATTATCTTATTTACTTTAATGATAAATAAGTTTTATTTTTATTTAAAAATAATTTTTTTAAAATCATACAACGTATATATATATATATATATATATATATTATATATATAATGATTTTATTCACAATGTAATCAAAGCTATTTTTAATAGTTTAATAATTTTATAACGCGGCAATCATTAATTTTTGAGTTCGGAAAGTAGAAAATTTTTAAATAAACATATACCTAAATAATGTGTTTTTATTATAAACGAAATTTTTTATTTTAGTATTTGACAGGATTTGGTAACGAGTTCAGTAGTGAAGACGAGCGATGCCCTGGTGCACTTCCGATTGGTCAAAATAGTCCACAAAATTGCCCATATGGTTTATATGCAGAACAATTATCAGGAACCGCGTTTACGGGTATGTTCTTAGTATTTCCACCAATCTTTAATCTTCCATTCTTCGTTGTTGTGGTCTTTTATTTTCTAATTGGAAAAAAAATATAGAACAATATTTTTCGTTTGAATGTTTTATTATTTTATTTTTATTTTATAAATATGATATTAAATTTATTTGAAATAAAAAATCACTCCGAGTAGAAAAATTATACTATCGATTACAAGAAATTCCAAGTATCATAACAAGATTTGAACACATAATATATCCGTATTACCTTAAAAAAGCGAATAAATCTTAACGAATTGTGACGTTTTAGTTTTTCAGTGAATTATTCTCCTTAAAGGCTCTAACAATAAAGTCATGATTGATTAACAAATGTTATAGTTTCAATTTTATATTTTATACTCTTAAACTTTTAATATTAATCAATTTTTATTGTTAACTAAAAAATTACATATTAAGATTCAATAAAAATTGAACATATAAAAATTAACATCAAAATCGACTTTATTAAAATTGTAAAAGAATTAATTATTTGTTCTTTTGAGTAATTTTATGAATTTTAAATTAATATAATCATTAATAACAAATTATATCGTTGTTTAATTTTTACTAGTTTAATTTAAAATTAAAAAGTATAGGAATATATTAATAATTTTAGCTTGTCAACATAATAATATTATCATTATTATAACATTATAACTATTATATAGTATGATGATATAATATTGCTGTATACATACATGAGCTTTTTTATAAGTAAGTCAAAATTATAAAATTTTTTTTATACGTGTACTCATTTCATTTTTGCATAGATTAATCATTCATCTTTTTTAAGAGTTTAATTTATAAATCCTTAAATCTTAAAAAAATTTTAAATAAAAATAATTTGCATTTAATTTTATTTGAACTTTATAATAAATAAATAATCACATCATAATTTATCTGTAAAAAATAATTAAATATAGGCTTTTTGATCATAGAAATAAACAATAATTTATATAAATCCATTTACTAAACATTTTAAACTTTTTATTACATTTCATATTATTACAATTTCAACTTTTATAGTTTAATTATATTATTTACTATTATTTAATTTTATTTAAAACAATATCAAATATATACATAATTCGATAAAGTAATTCGAATTTCCTTTGTGATTATGAATATGTTCACAGAAAATGAGATTGTGTGTTTTTTTTTATGTTTATGTGCAAATGTTTGTATATTCATAAGCAAAGTAAATGTATAAGTAAAAAAATATATTTAAATATAAGATATACGGATCAAATATTAAATATAAGGTAAAGAAATAAAATTTTCATGTGAAAAAGTATAAAATCTTTATATTCATAGTATACAAGATGATATTAAAATAAACATGTAAGTTTTTATATGTACACAAAATATAAATGTTCAAATTTATAAATTAATCCTATAATGTATTACAAAAGTGTAATATATGTTTCAATAAATCAGTTAATATAAAAAACTAAAGAAAACATAAAACAAAAATAAAAGAAATAAAAGAAAAAGAAGAAGAAATTATGGAATAAAAAGGTCCAATTTTTGGCAAAGTATTGAACTTTTTAGAATTGTTACTAAAGGGAGTAATATGAAAAAGGAGAAATAGTTTGAGGAGAAATAGAGATAATAAAATTAAGAGAATAACAACAATATTAGATAAATAACATAAAAAATTCAAAATTAACGGAAGATATTAAATAAATTATATTAAAAAACTTTAAAAAAACGTTTAGATGAAAGGAAAAGTTATAAAAGAAGAATGAAAGTGAAGTTGGCGCGATATGAAATGGACAAAGAGAAAAGAAAAAATTACTACTGCTTAACAGAGAAAATTAGGTGTTATAGATTGTGCAGTAACGATGTATATAGAGTGTAATGTTATAAAGATAAATATAAGCAAACGAAAGAAAAAGTTGTAGAAAATGAAAAGAAAGTTTTAAATTTTGTGTGCAAATCCATTAAAATAGTAATGAAGATAAAATGAGAATTAAAAGATAAAAAACACATGTGTGAGATTATAAAAAATAAATTATTGAGTCAATATTACAAAATATAACTTAGTATTAATCAATGTACAAAAGTGTAAATAATAATATATAAATTGATCGTAAATGAAATAATAATAATAATAGAATATAATGTTTTATTAAAAAATTTAGTAAAATATTCTTTGTTTCATTAATTTTTTCGATATTATTTACATATACATAATACGTGAAGCAAAATATAATCTAAATGAAGAAATATATATATTTATAAAATAATTTTATAAATAAATATATTTATAAATATATTTAAACTTTTAAATTTTACATTACGCTTTTTGCCTTTATATAACTACGTATAATAAACATTTAAAAAAATGTTCTATAAGAACAATTGATATGTATCGTCTAAATTATCTGACGCATATTTTGTATATCTTTGTATTATTGCTTTAAATTTTAAGAATATAATATTATCAATATATAAAAAAGATTCATATTGTAAGAAAAAAACAAAGCAGTTAACTATTTCATTCTAGAGCACTTTTATTATAATTATTAACATATATTTTTAATTTTTGGTGGAAATTAGTATCTCGAGTAGAAAATAGAAGAACTTGGTTTTATCGAATAAGGCCATCGGTTACTCATGACGTATTTGAGCCTTTGAATAATGTTGCAATACATCTAAAATATGATTGGGATAAGGTTCCACCAAACCCAAATCAGGTAAAATTTTGTATTAAAATTGAATTTTTACAAATATCAAATAATTATGTGAATAATTGAAATTTATTTGATTTCATTATTATATCAATGGTAATATTAAAATATAATGTATTTTAAATAATGAATTGAGAGTTCATATAATCTGTTGTTTATTTATAAATTGATCTCAAAACCTAGAACACAAATAAAGAAAAAATTCCATGGTATTTTTTTATAATTTTAAATACTTTATAATCAACATAAGTCATTGATAAACCAAAAATTAGAATAAAATTTAAAAAAAAAAACAGTTTTTTAATACTCGAGATCTGCAAGTTATAATTATATTTATAGTATATTGTAATAATCGCATAGAATTTTTTACTATTTAACGAAATTTTCTTTGCATAAATCTCAAAAACATTTTTAAGTGTACTACATTAAGTAGTACAAATAAATTTATATACAAAAAAATAGTTACGTTGGAAACCGTTCAACGTGCCAAATCGTCAAGATCCGGAAGTAGATTTTGTCGAAGGCCTTCACACTGTATGTGGCGCAGGAGACCCTCGCACGCGTACTGGTCTAGCAATACATATGTATTTATGTAACAATTCGATGAAAGATAAAGCATTTTATAATTCTGATGGTGATTTCCTCTTTGGTGAGTTTTTGCATGTTCATAAAAATATTCTTATGAAATTTACATGACTATGGAATCTGCATAGTTTTTAATGAAAAGTGGATGAAAACTAGATTATAAATAATCAGGAGAATGAAAAATGTTTTTATTTTGTTGTAATCAACATGATATAAAAAGTTCAAATAAATTAATAATCAACCAATATCTTTTTCTGAATATAAAATATATTAAATTATGTAATTCTTGATTAAAAATTTTAATAAAAATGTTATTTTAGCATTTTATAAATAGACTGTATGAACTATGGAGTCTATTACCGTTATTATGTAATAAAAAAGCGTTATATCCTAGTAATTGATCATATTAATAATTAATTTTTTTGTTTTTCATAATATTTTTCTGGAGTAATTTCTATTAATAAAATATTAATTATTTATTTTTATGTGATAATTTTTTAAATAAAAATATTTTTAGCAAAATTATAATAATTGTCCTTTATAAATGTTTACCAATTATGAAATATTTATATCAGCAATAAAGTATTCATTTTATGATTGATTTATATTCCATAATCATTTCTTTTTGTATACTTTTAAGTGCCACAGTTAGGAAGATTACTTATCATAACGGAGTATGGAAAAATCAATGTGGAGCCAAATGAGATTTGTGTTCTTCAACGTGGAATGCGATTTTCCATTACTGTTTTTGGACCATCTAGAGGCTATATTTTAGAAGTTTCGATAATCACTTTCAATTACCAAATTTAGGATCAATTGGTAATCGATTTTATAATATTTAACATTTAAACTCAATCAATTTATCAAAATTTTTGTCATTTATACTTTTCATCGCTTGATTGCATCTTTAAATCGTATTACTTTTTAGTAACTATTTATAATTTTAACGAATATTAATATTAAATAGATAAAATTTATGAAGAAAGTATTTTCTAATAATTTAAAATATACATAAATTGAATATTATGTAAAATTTACATTGACTACATTTATCTAATTAAATTATAATTATTTTAAAAATTTATACTTAAATATACTTTGAATATCTTTATTTATTTAGTGTAAATATTAATAATATAGATGTAATTAAAATAATTAAAAACTATATTAATTTTTATTAATATTATTATTAAAATTAACTAAAGTGCTTACAGCTTTTAGAGCCAAAAATTTAGAAAATTTCTTATATTTTATTGTATTTTTTGATATTCTAGATGAAATATTGTTACAACCGATAAAAAAATATCCTGAATGTAATAAAATTTTGAAATTGACACGCATATAATACTGTAGAATCTTCTGATCCTGGCTTAACTTAATATTTATTTAGCTATCGTGAAGAAAAATATATGTAAATTTTTTGACAAATAGTAAAATTTTTCTAAATGAAGATAAATAAAATTCTTGAATATGATAGTAAAATCCTCCTAAAATTATAATAATTTAATTTAATTTATTCTAACAATTGAATAGTTATTGTAACTCAACAAATTTATACATTAATATTAAATTTTACTTATCTTTACATCTAATGATTGAATTAAGAATCATTAATTTAGTAAGTTTCGTGGGTCTTTTTCAGGTGCGAATGGCTTGGCAAATCCAAGAGATTTTCAGACACCTACTGCTTATTATGAGGATAAAGATATTCCATATAAACTAATCAATAAGTATCATTCCAAATTATTTGTAGCTAATCTGGATCATAGTCCATTCGACGTAGTTGCATGGCATGGAAATTACGTTCCTTATAAATACAACCTTGATCGTTTCATGGTCATAAACTCAGTTTCTTATGATCATTGTGTGAGTATCTGTACTTTCCAATAATATTCATAATATTTATTTGGTAAATCTTAAAAAAATTTATAGAACTTTCACTTTTTACTGCTACATCCGATTTTCCGATAGCATACATAGAAAAAAAATAATATAATCAATTTATTTTAATAATACAAGTATTGATAATTTTAACATCATTCTGTATTAATAGGATTATTGAAATCGTAAAAAGTTGTTTGTAACAATTTCAATCATTTCTATAAATTTGTAATATAAATTTATTATATAAATTAAAATTAAATTTATAGCTTTGTAGAAAATATTTAAAATACTGATTAAGATTTTTTATTGAAGGATCCCTCAATATTTACTGTTTTAACCTGTCCATCGGATAAACCAGGAACTGCCATTGCTGATTTCGTCATCTTTCCACCACGATGGTCTGTCCAAAAACATACATTTCGTCCACCTTACTACCACAGTAAGTACTAATATGTGAAATAAAAAAAAATAACAATGTAAATAGTATATTATATAACTTGATTAATTTAAAATCATATTAAATTTTATTTTTATATTATCATTAATAATACTATAAAAATCATCAGTTAAATTTTGAAGTTATTATTATTAATAACTATATAATGACATATACTTGTGGTATAGTACTTTCAACTATTGAAAGATGTAATAGTATAATGTTAATATTGTTATTGTAATCTTAACATAATATTTATTTTGTAACAAAAATAAATGAATAATTATACTATCGATTTTTATTTTAAGTATTAAATAAATAAATAAATATAGATATCTGAACATTTTATCTTTTGAGTGTCGTATTATTATATTTATCTCCTACTTATAGCTAAAAAATATTTAAAATAAAATTCAATTTATTGTCGCCGTTTTAATCATTTATTTTATAATTTTATAGTCATTGTAATAGTTATCAGTATAAACTATACGGATATATGTTTTTTTAATATAATGTTAGCAAAACTTATCTTCTTTTTATTATTCAGAACTATATTAATTAAAATGATTATTTCATAATAGAAATGAGATGCGTATGCATGTGTAGTAATATTATTCAAGTTTTAAGTAGTATAGTTTTAACTTCATTGGATTTTTATTGGATTCAAATGTATGAAAATTTTGTGGAATAAAAAAGGAAAAAAAGATAAATTTCTTAACTATTGATTTAGCTTCTTGTATATATGAATATATTCATATATGAATATATGTATAAAAATATATATGTATTATATGTGCGTATATACATGTATATATTTTTTGTCACATCATAAAATTATAACAAAACGTTCATTATAAATATTAAACATTTTAATTTTTATAGAGCAAAATATGAAATTATATATATTTTTAATTAATTAAGATAATTTTTTATAATATTGCTATAATTAAACTTCTTTCATTTATTAAATACAAAAATATATTAAATATATTTAACTTAATTAGTTGCAGTAATAACGAATATATCAAACAAGTTATCGTATAATAAAAAATTGCCGTGAGAACACTACGGATAGCACTAGGAAATAATGTGCTTGCTATATTTGGCTCTAAAATCATAATATGTGTTAAAGAAAAGGTCAAATTAACTATACAATAACTATTTTTTATTTTAATTTCTTTTTTCTAATTTCCTTTTATATTTTCGTTACGAAATGTACGTAGTAATTACCTACTAAAGATCAGTAGGATCAATCTCAATCAAGTCAGAAGCTTCACCATATCGTGCTTGATACCGAAATAAAATTATAATTAATCTTTCATAAGAAAAAGTTTACTTCTATAATAATTATTAACGAAAAAGGATATAAAAAACAGTATAAAGGGAAAAAGATACATACAAATATATATTTTTTTAAATTATTGCAACGACACGTTCGCTAATAAAATAATATTATACAAATGGAGAATAAAAAGTTAATTAAACTTTTGATTGATTTGAAGATATTAATTGAGTAAAACTATTTTTATCAATTTTATGTTTATAAGAGTAAGAATATTAGAACAGTAAATTTATTTTATCGGAAAAGTAAATAATAATTGCTATTCTTATTATTATTTATTTATTTAGTAACAATTTACACATTGTTTATAACATTTTTAATTTATTCATTAAATTCATTAATCTTATATAATTTCAACCATATAATTTTAACATTTATTTCAATTTTTTTATGTCTCATTCTCTTTCCAATTTTTTCTCTGTTCTAAAGAATATTCTATAATACATTTTAATATATTTCTTCTCATTTCTTTATTTTCTTCCAACTTTTTATATTGATCCCTATTGTGTTGTTTCTATTTCGTTATTATACAATTTTCATATCCTTTCAATCTCTATCAATCAATATTTACATAAACTTATTTCATTTTTTATACATCATAATTATTAAAAATAATATAAAATAATGTAATTTATGAATCAACATAAAAAACTCATTTTAATTATATTAAACTAACGAATTATTTTAATATTTTAATTGGTTAGCAAATATAATATAAAAATTAAAGTATATATTATAATTAAAACCGCTTAAAAAAATAATAGTGTAAAAGCATTTAATCCTACGATAGTCATAGTTAATTTTTTTATTAAATATTTATTTTCAGGAAATTGTATGAGTGAATTCATGGTCTAATAAAGGGTCGATATGAGGCTAAGGCAAGAGAGTTTTCTACCGGGTGGCGCTAGTTTACACTCGATAATGACACCTCATGGTCCGGACTCCCGCTGTTTCAGAATAGCCTCTGATCAGGAATTACATCCAGAGCGTATAGCTGATGATACCCAATCCTTCATGTTTGAGTCATATTATTCCTTAATGCTGAGTAATTGGGCTGCAAATAACAGTATAATCTGTGATACTGAATATCAACGTGTTGGAAAGGTCTAAAAAAGCACTTTAAATCCAAAACAACAAGAAATAACTTTGACGGATTAAAATTCCAAATAGGCACAAATTCGTTTTTACACTATATGGACTAGATAGTTTCGCAGTATTTTAAAATAATCTGACAGTAAACTTTAATAAAAATTTCTCGTAATTTTAATCTTAAACCATTTATTTCTATAATTATAACATGAATCGTTTTGAACCTGCAAAAATTGACTATTTTAATGTAGTATAAGGATTTTCCACTATTGTTTAAATATAGTTCTAATAATTCGATAACTATTCCTCAATTATAAATAAATAATTTATTTTATTTTATTATAATTAGCTTGAACTATTTATTAAATTTTTATTCATTTTATGAAATGCTCTGCATTATTTAAATAAAAAATATCGTAAGAAAACAATATAAAAGTTATTGAATTAATTAAAAACAAATACATTGAGTAAAGTGAATTTTTTAAACAAAAGTATAATAATATTAAAAATAATGAAAAAATCAAAAATGGATTTTATAATTACATCTGTTACAAATATAAATACAGAAGGGATGGAGAAGAGAATAGCGACTACGAATATAACAGCAAAGTGAGTGCCTCCATAATAGACTACTTTATAATAAATATGGAAGCAGATAAAGTAATAAGAGGAATGAAAATAATGAAAAGCACGGATCAACAACCGCCGATAATAGAGCTAGAGAAAAGTATAAAGGAAAAAAAGACGGAAAAATAGGGCCAAAAAAAGATACCAATAGGGGAGAAAGAGATTGCAGAGTACAAAAAAAAGTTAGAGGACATAGATGAAGAAAAATCATGGGAACAACTGAAGAAGAGAATGAAGGATGCATTGAAAATAAATAACAGAATAAAAGTAAACAATAATAAAAAAAAAAAACAGATACAGTGAAGCTTTGTGGGATGAGCAATGCTGGGAGGAAAAAAGAAAGGTTTTGAGGATATATAAAAAGTGGAAAAAAGATAATGACGAAAAAGATAGAACGGAGTACATAAACAAAAGGAAAAAATATAGAGAGTTAATAAAATACAAAAAAAAAAGAAAGAAAAAGAAGAGGAAATAGAGAAAGCGGAAAAGGACAAAACAGAGATTAATATAGAAATTGTGGGAATAATCGCTAAAATGAAAGATAAGAAATGTCCGGGAAAAGATGAAATAACGGGAGAAATGTGGAAGCATGAAGGAGCAGGAATTGCGGTAAGCATGCAAAAAATTTTGCAAGAAATCATAAATGGACAGGGCTTGCCGTATAAATGAAAAAGTGGCATGCTGATACCAGTGTTCAAAAAGGGTGAAAAAGATAACGTAAAAAATTGTCGAGGAATAACCATGATGGACACTGGTTATAAAATATATGCAGAAGTACTTAAAAATAATATAGATAGTCACATAAAAAATGGAGAAGTACAACTAAACGCAATTCGGTTTCAGGAAGAAAAAAGGAACAGCTAATGTAATCTATGTTTTAAAAACAATCATAGATGAGCAAGGAAAAAAAAGAAGGAAAAAGGGAAAAAAATCTGCGTTCGATAGAATAGAAAGAAAGAAGATTTGGATAAGTAAGGATAAAGCTGGAATAAAAAAAATTCTAATTGACAGAACAAAAGAAATATATGACAACACGTACAGGGAAGTAAAAATCGCAGAAGATATAATAGTTAGATTAAAGATTGATGTAGGTGTGAGGCAAGGATGCCCTTTGAGCCCAACACAATTTAACGTAGCAATGGCAGATCTAGAGGATGAGCTCAAGGCATCACGAACTTCAGGAATAAAAATAGGTCAGTCAAGCGTTAGATTGTTATCATATGCAGATGATCTGGTGATCATGGCAAAATTCGAGACCGAAAGGAGAGAGTTAAGAATTCTGAGCAAATATCTGCATAGAAAAAAACTGAAATTAAATACAGAAAAAAAAAATTTTGCACTGTAAAAGAACTAGAAGAAGAAGAAAAGAAATAATATTCAGGTGGAACAAAAGTAAAATAGAAACGGTTAAAAATTTTGTTTATTTAGACTACATTTTCACGCAGAACAATACGGATGAAGAACATAAAAAAAATGTTAATAAAAAGAGGAAATTGTATAATCGGAAAAAGATGGGGTATAGCGGAAAAGTGGTTTAAAGAGGATTGGAAAGTGAAAATGCATCTATTCGATGCATTATTAGGGACGGTGATGCTGTGTGGATCAGAAATTTGGGGTTGGAAACGTACTGAGGAGATAAAAAGGATCCAGAGAAAATACTTAATATGATGTCTAGGTTTAAATATTAATACACCAGACAGTGTACTGATGCTAGATACGAAGAGACACAGAGTAGAAATTAAAGCAGCTAAGAGGGAAATTGAGTTCGAAAATAAAATAATAAATAGTGAAAACGTGAAGTTAGAAAAAGAATGAATAAAAAGAAGGATTAAAGATGGAAGGGAGCGGGAAAATAACAAAACCAGAGGAACGAAAGAAAAAGATTATGCAATTGATAGAATAAGTTTCTGGCAAGAGATAGGATGGTCCTCGTGTATGTGGAAGACGAACGCATAAAGCATAGATACGCTTTAGGAAGAGGTAAAGTACATGAAAGAAGAACAACAGAAACAAGTATGGATCAATCATTTAGAAAAATGTAGATATACAGAAGAAATAAAACAAATAGGATTAGACAACGTAAAATCAAAGTAATGTATTTATGAAAAAAATGAAGGAGAACAGAAAAGAAACGGTATGAAAATCTTAGCAAGATATAGAATGGGTAATGAAAGCAAAGCAAACCAACACTGGCTGACAGATGAGGAAAAAAGTGTAGAATATGCAAAGAAAATAAAGAAACACTTAAACACATTTTCCAGAAATGTAGAGAAATAAAAGATACAACAAGGGATTGGAATAACTGAAAAGAAGAAAAGGAAAAAAAGAACATGAACTTGAAAGAAAAAAAAACATAAATAAACTATACAGAATACACTGGATGAGAAAGAAGATAAGAAGAGAAGCAGAAAAAGTAAGAGAATAAAGAAGAGAGAAACCGCGAAAATAGAAGAACATAGATAATACGGTAAGCAGGAGAATTTGAACACAATGTCGAATATTCAATTAGAATAATAGTAAAATACGTTAAAAACAAGAAAATAGAATTCATTAGGATTAGAAAAAGACGGGGTTCAAGGAATGTAAATATGTATTAGTTCTTAAATATCACAGGTGCTAACATAGAAGAATTGAATCTAAAATTATTACACTTTAAAACAATGTTGCATTTAGATTATTAAAGAAGAATTAAGTTTTATAAAGAATATTTAAGAGTTAAGTAAAAATGAAAGAGGTAAAAACATAATATATAGAATATAAGATATACTTAAGAAAATGAATTATACATAGATTAAGTAAAGAATAAAGTAAAAAAAGTAAACATGTTTAATAGAAATAAGAAATAGTGACATAAGATTTAAAATGTAATTAAAACAAAATAATTGTAAAAATATGTATGTTAAGCGAAATAACAAAAAATACTACTACTACTACTACTACTACTACTACTACTGCTACTACTGCTACTACTGCTACTACTGCTGCTACTACTACTACAATAAAACAATAACAATAATAATAAATTAATAACAATAAAAAAGTGAAAATGATAAATATTTTACGTTTAAAAATAAAATTTAAGAATATTTTAAGTCGTTGATTATTATTCAAATTCAAATTTTTGTAAATGATTGTGGTATTATCGTGCTTTAAATTTAAAAAATTTTTTAAATGTAATAAATTTTCTATTGGGGTTATCGAATAATAATAATACAAGTAAAATAGAATTTACAACTTATTTTCATCTAAGCTTTTTATAAATTACTGATTGTTATATTTTTTGTATTTTTGAAAATTCATCAAACTTCAATAAATAAATAATTCCTCATTTTTAGGTGAAATATTGAAAATTTATTAAATTAAATTTGTTTGATTAGAGTAGGGAACCTGAGAAAGCGTATTTTATGGAGTAGTTTTCGGATGAGGCATGAATAGGATATGTTGAAGATGAAAAATATCATGAAAGGACAGAAAAGAGAAGAGTAAAGTGGGCAATGGGAAAATACTTATGGGGGCAGAATGAAAAGGTGCAGGGGAAAATAGAATAAGGAGGACTAATATAGGTGGGAATAAGAGGTAGGATAGATGGGGGAAGAGATTTATCGGAGGAGACAAAGAAAAAGAAAGAAATATAAAGGTGAGTGCGGGAGTAAAGAGTCGAGGGTGGGATGCGGTAACGAAAATGGACAAAGGAAGGGGAAAGCTGGTCGGAAATCGACAGGTATCAATGACAAACATCAACTGATAATGATCGGACAGAGATGTTAAACTGGTTAAGTTTAGGTTGGGGGGGCTTGATGACTAACAGTATATATAAGTTATATTAACACTATATAAAATTCAGTCTTATAATAATAAATTATTTGATTAATATAATTTAACAGTGGTTTCAGTTTTTTATGTTTTAGTTTTTATATGGGCGTATATTAATAAGATTCAATCAAGTAGAAGTTGCCATCTTATAACTTAATTTGAATTATAATCAAATAGTTATCAATGTATAATCTCTATAATACACTGTTGTAAGGTTACAGTTTGAATTTACGAGAAGGGAGAAAGAAAAGTAGTAATAGTACCTGGAAAATTGAACTTTCGAAAAGCTGAGTTCATTTTTATATGAGAAATAGATTTTATTTCAAGTTTCTATACCTGACGAAACGGTTAAATGCAAAGTGTCTATCAATGCAACATACTATATCCTTCATATATGTCTTTGTCCCGTTCACATTCAATCTTAAGTAACGGGTGTAATGAGTTCGTTTTTGGGATAAACCCAAAATCGTATCAGGTACTTGACTAGGATAGGGGAGGGGGGGGAAGGTAGGCCCGGGAAGTGAAAACCCGAAACAAGCGCCACGAAGAACGGACCAATAATGAGCACGGGAAAATGCGTGATGGCTCAGGAAGGGGGAGTAGGAGCCGAGGTGCCCATTGTCTAGTCGTGGGAGGCGGTGAAGAAGTAGGCATTCACTTTGCAGGGAGTCACGCCTTGGTAAGAATCGGTAAGGGTAGAATAGTATGCGGCCGTGTAGACGTCACTAGATTAGGGTGGAGGCGAACGGAAGACGATAAAGTGAGGTACGTAAGCAAAGTGGAGGGCTGCGTGGTGACAGACGAGCATGCAGAAGAGACGTTGACGCAGGCGAAAAGGACACGGGAGCCCAAAGCACGAAGAAGGCGCAGGAGGGCAAAGACCCAGCACAAACGCAGATTAGCTACGGCAACATCTTTTTAAACGGCGACCGCGGAAGTGAATTAGGTTAAAGGGACAAAACGAGGATTCGGAAGTAGTACGGCGGGTGAGACGAGATGAGGAGACGCCGCAATGAAAATACAACATAGCACAGGCTCTCACAAATTGTCATTCCGATTTGCTTTAAAATATAGGGGAAGATGATTAAGTTAAAAGGAAGACGAAGAATCAGGGGATGTTTTGGTAAGCGCTTGTGGCGGTCATATACGTAAGAAGAACTAAACTATTCTCTGGGTAACAACTTTTATCGGTATGCTTCCTTTATTTGTCTTAACCGCATGTTACCGTAGAACCAGTTGTGCTTGAATAAAGTTACTGCTGAAGCCAAGACCACTTTTTTAAACCCTTCGTCTGAATCACCACTCAACCATGAACATCGAACCATATGAGGCAAAAAGTTGGCTGTATTAAGTTCATTTTCTCAGATTACCCGATCTTGATCATGTACTTTGCTTTGCTAACTATATCCTCTTTTCATTACATTAATACTATTCGTACAATTCTTATTTGAGCAGAGACAGCAAAATCAGTGCTACGGATTGTTTGATAAATTAAAACTTCAATTTCAACCTCATAAATAAGCCCTATATGTATTAATTATCTACACCTACATTATTTATTACATAAATAAATTTATTAAAACTTATTTAATGCTAATTTATATCAGAAAGTCGTAGTTATGGATATACTGGAACCTGAATTAATTTGGGTAAATAATTCGTGTTATAGAGTATTTGATAGATCAAATATGTCTGATATCAAAGAACTTCCAGCTTATGAGGAAGAAATTTATGAACCATATGACTCTAATGATGATGAATTCAACTGTGAACTAATTGAAATTGTACAAGACACCGGAAATCGTTACAAACACAGCTTTCATGTTAATAGGTATTTTAAATTTGAGAAGTTACTTTATTTGTGATTTATCAAAATACTATTTCATATATTTTAGTCATTTCTATCGTTTTATTATTGGATCTAAGGGAGCTACATTGAAAAGATTAGCAGCGGATACAAATACTCAAATTCACGTACCTAGACTTGGTCAAAATGGGGATGTAGGTAAATATGAAATACATTTGTATATAAAATACACAGTTTTGTGAATATGTAAAATTACTTATTTAATTTAAAATTGGACATTCTTAAAAATATGCTTTTAATATATTTCATTCAATTATTTGTAGTAATTACTGGAATTAATCAAAATAATTCCCATCTATACTTAAT